>MCGO01000043.1:0-373796 GCA_002104985.1 Rhizoclosmatium globosum | reverse complement strand
CAAGTTATTGTATTCGCTGGATCCTGAGGCGGACCCGCTTGGAGCGCTGCAGTTGATGATTGGTATGCAGCAAAGAGTGGAAACGGGCGTGGATTATGCGTTGCTGGGATGAATGGGTGGTGATACTGGTGGAATCGTAGGACTTCCAAATTGGAGCTTTACTGTTGCTCTTTGGTCTTTGAAGATGAAGCTGAGAGGAAAGCTGAGGTTTGGAACTCTTTTTCTTGCCGTCACTGATATTCTTAAAACTGGTTTTTATCTGAATTAGAACCACAACGATTCAACTGAACGTCTCAGAAAAGCCCTGCTACAATATCCAACCTTCCCATCCCTGCTTCTTTCAAAACTTACTCTCACAGACCCAACAATCACAAACTCCCAACTATTTTCCCTTCCCCCAGGACACCCACGCACAAAATCCGAAGAGTCGATCCACTTGCTCCTCCAACTCTACACCGAACGATGTCACCATCTCTGGAAAGAACCCTCAGCCCTCGCCTGGTTCCGGGCAACAGCCTCAACACTTGCTAAAACTGTATCTCTCGAAGACCCTCAAGTCCTCGAATTTACCACAAAACGCGAAGAAATGTATACTGATGGGTTCCCCTGAATGTTTCGCGACACATTTATTGTAGTGACTTCCAGGCGCTTGTTCCGTTCCTTCCTGATGACATCGCGCGTTACGGTTGGATGCTTTTGATCCTATGCCTCCTGTTGCGGAGGTGGATGAGGAGGAGAGTGGGGTGGGGGATTATGGGAGTGTTGGTGGATTGTGGAGCGGTTGCGGGGTTGATGGCTGCGCGAGGTGGGGACGGTGTTGGTGATGAGGATGATGATGAAGATTGGGTTGATGGAAATGAGGTGGATGAAGAGATGATGGTGATGATGTTGTAACGTTGAGAACTATCAAAGAAAGAATTCTACTTTGTACCAACAGAGATGTTTGCAAATGCTATTTTTCATGTGGGAGACACAAAAATGATCAAGACACAAAGTTCGGGTTGATGCGGCGGAGGGCTTGAGCTCGGTTGAATTTTTGGCGGAGATAACAGAATTCCGACCGAATCCCGAAAGATTCTCATTCGCAGAGTTTCTTCGATAAAAATGAGACGTAAGCTTTAAGAGCGAAGGATATTCAGCCAATGATGTTGGGGCACTGATAAGGATACATATGCACATGGACAAACTCAATTGTTGAATGCATCCGTTGCCGACAGCCATGTCATAAATATGAAGCGAAGAATTGTATCATAGCAGAACGAAGGTTCTAAAATCCATTCTTGCCGACGAGACGGATAAAAACGAATTGGAGATTAAGTCGGGAGAACAAACCATCAAAAAGCCCATTCCTCACCGGTGCGCAAAACGTTACCGAAAACGAAGAAGACCCGGCAAGTCAATTTTGTGTCTGTTGCTGTCCTACAAAAGGAATCGTTTTAGTTCCGTCATCCTGTAACTAATACCCAGGATGAGTGTCATAATGGACAACTGCCAGACAAGAGCTGCCACCGACTACGCTTCTTTCCTTGCATGCATTCGACAGAGCAATACCAGCAATTGATTGACCCATTGTTTTTCGCTGACGTAACCACTTTTCATACAATGCCCAGATCTAAACCCTTCACTTCAAGTTGAACCGATGACCTTCTCATTCGACACAACATGGTTACAGTCTGATGAACTCTTTTACACGATGTGTCTTCCTTCTGCACCCACGTTTCTTCCACTAGTTACGATACTGTAACTTCAACAACTCTCTGCAACCAGCCATCGCACTGTCTTCACCATCGTCACCATCATCAGCATCGTGCCATCGTCACCATCCCTCTGCATCTTCAATATCTTCAACATCCTTAGATAATACCCAAGGCTGAAGCTCCAATTGAAGCCACTAAACTCAAAAAAACCCAAGAAAACCAAATACAACGAATACAACGACTACACCGATCGCGCCCGTAGATTCATCTGCACCGTCTGTAAAACAAGTTCGTTCGGAAACAAAGACATGCAACCGACATGAAGCAACACATTTTGTGAAACAGTTCAAATGTCCACTTGAGGGTTGTAAACATGCATTCGCCAGGAAAGATGCGTTACGACGACACATCAAGAGTGGAATCTGTCTTCGATGAACGTAATTTTCTTCCATTGTACTATAATTATGCTGTTTCTTGGAATAAATCCACAGATTTGCAGTTACTGAGATTTACAATGTATTCGCAACCCAGCTCTCCTCCACCAGGCTACTACCCACCAAACACACCTACTTCGTTTCAACAAGTATCTCCGTTGCTCAAATGGCACTCAGAGCATCCTCCTCTTCCTCCTGACTTTCAGGTCTTTGATTCTTGATTGAAGCAGCCCAAAGAACTAACCGAGAATATCAGCCTTCATTTCCAGAAGCCCATATGTCAATGGATACTTTGGAGGCCGATGGAAAGCTCCGATGCAGTTTGGATATTACGTGTCCTCGCTGTGCCAACGAAACAGGTTTTGTAAGGACGTTGTTCACGAGAATACAATCGGACAAACACTTAAACGTCTTCCAGGCTAAGACAAGAAGCAGTTGTTCCAGAGGAATGTCCTGCTGTATTCATCGTACTACACACGATGTCACGACTCATGATCGACAAATATCGGAGGACATGGATTCTCTCTTTCAATATTCTTATTTTATTTACGTGAGAAACCTGGATTATTCATACATGTACACGGATCGCACACGGAATATAGAACAGTTCACGACGTTATAAGGATAGTCAGGGGTTTACCCACACTGAAACCCATCAGGAGAAACACACTGTTACTGATTTCGATTTTGTAAGAATCTTTGGAGCAATAATTCTGATTTCTAACATATCGTTAGCGCATGACGCTTCAAATTACGTGTCAAATGATTGGTCTCAAATCGTTGCAGTCCCCAAAACGCATCACCAGTTGCTGGAGAATGGAAAGCAGTACTAGAGCAATTCACGAAATCCAAGAATCTACTCAAAGAATCCAATGCAGAAGGAAGTTGTGTGGGACTATACGGACTTGAGCTGCGATTCTCTCTGCAATTCGAATGAGTGGTTACTCACACGACATCACCATCAAATCGAGAAATCAAACGAGATTATTTCGGCTCATTCTGCTTCGGCGTTGTCGAAAATGGCAGATAACATCGCCGTCCGCGTTTTGTGTGTTGTGACATGTCTTTGCATTATATTTGCACCTTTGTATTTCATGACTCGTAGAAAGTAAGAATCAGCTGTATGCTTATTACTTGTGTGCAGGAGGGGATGGGAGAATGTTCTATGATCGGAATATTGCATCCATCGTCAATTTGGTTATGAACGCGTTAAATGGGAACATATCCAGCTTATTAGACTTTAATTGATTACTTTTATATTATGATATAATATAAGCGAAAGGAAAGAAGAGAGACGAAAAGAGATGCCAATTCCAATCAAGATCTTCAGTTTCAATGTGGGGCAATGGAACCCAACTCCAACAGAGTTTCAAGTTTGCTCTCAGTGCTTCCACTCTCAGATCAAACGAGGATCATGCGGTTTCATTTCATGCGGACCGAAAGCGAGCTACTGCTACTTGTCTCTTGATTCGATTAATGATCCAGGCGCTTATACCGAGCATCAACGTCAAAGATATCGAGATTGATCGAACAGAGTTTGGACGGCCGTTTCTTGTGATGCCCAGACAAAGGTATCCTGTTCATTGAGTGGTCCGTAGAAACACCCTTCTCCTCTGATGGTTGGACTTCAACGCAAGTCATCATGGGACTTTTGCATAGTAGTTGGGTGTATTGGAAGCCGTGTTGGGATCGACGTAATGAAAGTGGAGCTGAATCCAACAGAAACTGTGGACAACTTTCTCTCAATATTCCAAGACTATCAAGTAACTCCCGCGGAATGGAGGTCAATCAATAGCTGCAATTGGGGGCCTCGGCCGGGTTGGGCCAGCTTCATTCGTTTTTCCGGTTGTGGTGTATGAAGGATCATACACAAAAACTCTTGGATTAGGGCTGGGGTCAGATTTCAAAACGATTGAGTTTCGAGAGTCAGATTCGCAATATGGAAAGACAAGGATGGATCACTAGACGTGTTTAATGAGGCAATAACCGTTGTTGGAATGGAATACAACACAGGATGGTTCTTTCATTTGGCATACCTGGATAAATACCATCCATACTGCGTTGCAATCGAGAAGGGTTCCGATGTGGAAGCATTCTGTGGAATAACAGAGATTCCCGCGTTTGAAGTGTCTGTATTCCAACGAAGCCAATAAGAGTGACTGAACCACGCAATAAAAGCGCAATAAATAAATAAGAATAGTAGAACACAGACAATGCCCCATGGCGCAGTCCGCAGCCTCATCGGGCGTGCTTCTATATTAAGTTTCGCTTACGTGAACGCGCCACCATTTTGGCACAGCCTGAATTTGCGGTTTTTCTCTTTGTCTGAAACACCTCCACACACAAATGGTACGCCTTCGATGCCCACCACCACCGCAGCAGCATCAGACACGACGACTCGAATCAGCGCGCGAAGG
Source organism: Rhizoclosmatium globosum (assembly GCA_002104985.1). Classification (NCBI taxonomy): domain Eukaryota; kingdom Fungi; phylum Chytridiomycota; class Chytridiomycetes; order Chytridiales; family Chytriomycetaceae; genus Rhizoclosmatium; species Rhizoclosmatium globosum. Next base: position 369,248 of record MCGO01000043.1, on the reverse strand, counting down.
CCGTCCGAATGAATGGCGGATGGATGCGATGCGATGGGATTGGGCGATGGGATGGACTGGGAGACGCGATTTTGGCGTGGATTTGACGGCGCGGGACCTGGGACTCGCTCTGCCCTGACTCACTCTGCTGAGATGCATGCTAACCATGTCTCTCCTATCCTATATTACTATCTTTCCTATTCGTGCGCGATAGGTTAATTTCACAATTGTAAGTGTCTTTGTTCGCTGCCTTGCTCAAACATTGTACTCATTTTCGCTTTTTCTACTACAGGATGGTACGTTTCGCTGCAGCGCGGCATTGTTCTCGAACCCGTATTAACGAATTACCCTCTATATCCTCTCATTGGATTGCCTTTGCCCTAAACAGAGGTGAGAGATACATGAAGGAGGCGTATTAGAACTATTGGGCTAAACTCGAACTCTCTTTCCCCCCGAATACAGCTCAGAGCTCTCATGGACAAGCGGACTAACATCCGTAACATGTCCGTCATTGCTGTAAGTAGACTAGATTTGAAATGGGTGCGATCTGGTTCTAATTTTACCCTTGTACAGCACGTCGACCACGGAAAGAGTACGTATTTGAATTCAGCAGCTAAACTATTCAGGAATCTAACATCAAACCTCCTTTCCTTTCTTTTGTGTTGTCTAGGTACCCTCTCTGTAAGTTTTCTCTTTTCCTCTTTCTTTGCAACACCATGCTCAACCCACTCTCAGGACTCCCTCGTCGCCAAGGCCGGTATTATTGCCGGAGCTCGTGCTGGAGATGCCCGTTACATGGACACCCGTCAGGACGAAATTGACCGTGGTATCACCATTAAGTCCACTGCCATCTCCTTGCACTTCTCCATGCCTGCTGAGGACATGGGAGAGATCAAGCAGAAGACTGACGGAAACGACTTCTTGATCAACTTGATTGATTCCCCAGGTCACGTTGACTTCTCTTCTGAGGTCACTGCTGCCCTCCGTGTCACTGACGGTGCCCTCGTCGTCGTCGACACCATTGACGGAGTCTGTGTGCAAACCGAGACTGTCTTGCGTCAGGCTCTTGGTGAGCGTATTAAGCCAGTTATTGTCATCAACAAGGTTGACCGTGCCTTGCTCGAGCTCCAGGTTGACAAGGAGGCTTTGTACACCGTAAGTTATCCTTGTCTTCGTTCAGAAGAAACCAGCAACTCACAATGTACACTTTATAGACCTTCCGTAACACCATCGAGAACGTTAACGTCGTTATCGCCACCTACCACATCGATGCCCTCGGTGACACCCAGGTTGCCCCAGAGAAGGGTACCGTTTGTTTCGGTTCCGGTCTCCACGGATGGGCCTTCACCCTTCGTCAGTTCGCTGCCCTCTACTCCAAGAAGTTCGGTGTTCCAAAGGAGAAGATGATGACCAAGCTTTGGGGAGACAACTACTTCAACCCAGCCACCAAGAAGTGGACCACCAAGGCCCAGGCTGATGACGGAAAGATGCTCGAGCGTGCCTTCAACATGTTCGTCTTGGACCCAATCTACAAGCTCTTCGACTCTATCATGAACTTCAAGAAGGAGCAGACCGCTGTTCTTTTGGAGAAGCTCAACATTGTCCTCAAGTCTGACGAGCGTGAGCAGGAAGGAAAGGTCTTGTTGAAGACTGTCATGCGTACTTTCTTGCCAGCTGCCGATGCCCTTTTGGAGATGATGTGTATCCACTTGCCATCCCCAGTTACTGCCCAGCGTTACCGTATGGAGGGTCTCTACGAAGGTCCACACGATGACGAGTGTGCCGTTGCCATTCGTGACTGTGACCCAGAAGGTCCACTCATGTTGTACGTCTCCAAGATGGTCCCAACCTCCGACAAGGGTCGTTTCTACGCTTTCGGTCGTGTTTTCGCTGGTACCGTCCGTGCTGGTCAGAAGGTCCGTATCCAAGGTCCAAACTACATCCCAGGAAAGAAGGACGACTTGTTCGTCAAGAACATCCAGCGTACGTTCTCATGATGGGACGTACCGTTGAGGCCATTGAGGACTGTCCATGTGGTAACATTGTCGGTCTCGTCGGTATCGACCAGTTCTTGTTGAAGTCTGGTACTTTGACCACCTCTGAGACTGCCCACAACTTGAAGGTCATGAAGTTCTCTGTCTCCCCAGTCGTGCAGATTGCCGTTGAGGTCAAGAACGCCAACGACTTGCCAAAGCTCGTTGAAGGTCTTAAGCGTCTCTCCAAGTCCGACCATGTGTCTTGTGTTACACCTCCGACTCTGGAGAGCACATTGTCGCCGGTGCTGGTGAGCTCCACTTGGAAATCTGTTTGAAGGATCTCGAGGAGGACCACGCTGGTGTCCCATTGAGAAAGGGTGACCCAGTCGTCCAGTTCCGTGAGACTGTCCAGGCCGAGTCTTCCATCGTCTGTTTGTCCAAGTCTCCAAACAAGCACAACCGTATCTTCATGAAGGCTCACCCAATGGTTGAGGAGCTCTCCTCTGACATTGAGGCCGGAAAGATCTCTCCAAAGGATGATTTCAAGATCCGTGCCCGTATCCTCGCTGACGAGTACGAGTGGGACGTTACTGATGCCCGTAAGATTTGGTGTTTCGGTCCAGAGACCACTGGTGCCAACTTGTTGGTTGATATCACCAAGGGAGTTCAGTTCATGAACGAAATCAAGGACTCATGTGTCTCTGGTTTCCAATGGGCCACCAAGGAAGGATGTCTCGCCGACGAGAACATGCGTTCCATCCGTTTCAACATCATGGATGTCGTCTTGCACGCTGAGCTATTCACCGTGGAGGAGGTCAACTTATCCCAACTGCCCGTCGTGTCGTCTTCGCCTCTTTCCTCACTGCTAGCCCAGCTCTCCAGGAGCCAGTCTACTTGGTCGAGATCCAATGTCCAGAGACCGCCATCGGTGGTATCTTCACCGTCCTCAACAGACGTCGTGGTGTCCTCATCGGACAGGAGCAGAAGGCTGGAACCCCACTCTTCAACGTCCGTGCCTACCTTCCAGTCATGGAGTCCTTCGGTTTCACCGGAGATCTCCGTGCCGCCACCGGAGGACAGGCCTTCCCACAGTGTGTCTTCGATCACTGGCAGGTTATGCCAACCAACCCACTCGAGAAGGGATCCAAGACCAACGAAATCATCTTGAACGTCCGTAAGAGAAAGGGTCTTAAGATTGAGACTCCTCTCTTGGAGGACTTCTACGACAAGCTCTAAGTCCATTCGGATTTAAAGTTTTTGTCTAACGAATAAATCCCTGGATGTCAAGTTTCTCCATTCTCTCCTCTCTCTAATTTCTTTATTGTGTTGTACATGCAAAATAAACGAAAGGATTTGTGATAATAGTTTGATTATTTCATGAAGAATAGTTGGTTAGCTTGCGTGTTCTTCTCTTCAAGTAGTGTATCATACACCCTCAATTCACCAGAGTTTAACAATGTATGATGAGGTATTCCATCTGTTTTATTTCCATCAAATCTGTTTCAAATGAGTAGCTTGCTATCCGACCGAGAAATGTTTGGCACACGCAGAAAGACATCCAACCCATGCCCACCGACACTCTTCAAGTCAAGAGATCCTCCAAAGTATTTTGCGTAAATCCTAGACATTGGCAACCCGAAACCCAACCCTGCAATGGCCCACCGACTCCAGCTTGCATCGCCTGACGGGACTGCGACGAGAATATTTTGTATCTTCTTCCAGCTCTGATTTAGGGACGGTTGTGTACGAGTACTCAAAGACGCGGGCCATTTCTAAGTTGAGACGTAAATACTTTTGATGCCACACAGAACACCCTTCATTTCAAATCTTACCTTCAGGAGAGATACCCCACCCTGATCCGAACACGAATAGTCACGTCTTCAGGACCCCGCGCAACAGTAATCAAGACGGGAGGCTGTTCCCCCTTTCGACTGATTCGACGAGAATGCTCGACAGTTGCGCGTGATGCATTTTTCAAGAGTTCCATGAAAATGTATTCGAGGTGGTTGCTGATGTATGTGATTCGTGTGTCCAAGTGCCTGTTTTTCAGTTGATGAGGATGGCAGGTAACTTTGCAAGCTTTCTAAATGAATACCTGTATATGAAACTCTGGAGCAACACCGTAATTGATTTCACATAGTTCTTCAACGTAATCTGCTGTTTGACGAAGAATAGAGGTTGGAGAGAGACTTGTGTTTAGAACGCCAATGTATCCAGGGATAGGTTCTTGCAACGCCAAATGATGTTCCGCGAGAACTGTTGGCGGGTTCAGTATGGATGTGTTGAGAGATAAGATTGATCACCTCGAATGGCAATACGAGCATGGATCATGCCGTCCAAGAAATCTGCAGCGTCTTCTTTTGACATGTACTTTCCACATTCTTGGAAACCTGAATAGAGTATTGATTGATTGAGGATTGGTAAGATTGAATCTAGGTGTAACACACCTTTCGCCAATCGGGGATGACATCTCCGTGCGAGTGCACCAGATCCTTCAGTGTAAGTGTAAACAGTTTTTCAGTTTCTTCGTCACGAGGTTCAGGCAGTTGACTGAGGATATCGAACGAGTCGAGTAGCTGGTGGAGTTTAGGCGTCAGTCTGTGCAAGTCCCTCCTAGCCCTAGTTCACATAAACTCACAGTTGATAGATGCCTCTAATGTGAGGATTGACGCCGACAATGAAGGCAGTTCTGAATCGCTGCACACAGTCCATGTCAACAACCCAAACCACCAACCCAAACCAAACAACAACCACAACGCACCTTTCACTCGTCGCGCAAGTCGCTTTGGCAGTTCCGAATGCAAAAGAAGCGACGATTCGCGAAGGTTCTTTGACTCGCCCAAATCCAACAACCGCTTCAAAGTCACTGGATTGATTGGCGCCGCGGCCATTTCGTGCACCCGCGAATTCGACGATGCCCACGTGGCCTTTGTTCGGCGGAAGAGGACGATCGGGCCGGGCTCAGGGGCACCGGAGTACTCGCATTTGTTCGTAGAGATGTTTCTAAACAAAGAAAAGTATACATTCGTTCATTTATTATGGATAGGTGAAAAAAGATGCCACATATATCAATCTATACTGTTGTCTACGCTTTCAATGCTGGAAAATGACTTCCGAATTGTGAAAATGATGGTAATGCGTTGAATCCAGGAGGTAGGTTTGTCGGCAAGAGTGAAGGTGTATCCAAACTTGAAAGCGCAGATTCTGGAGACGGTGGAAGAGCTGTATGATGACTATCACGGCCGAAAATACTTGGCAGTCGGAGTGAATTCCCCTTCCCATCCACAAAATCTGATTTCATATCCGAGGTATATTTGGCAGAACATTCACGTGTGATGGGATTAAATCGATTGACGTTAGACACTGCCTTTGGAGGTGCCACCCTGGCTGACATATGTGCTGGTTGGTGATCTTATGACCAGGCGCAATCAGAGGACACGTGGAGAAGATGGCAGTAATGTCGGCAAAGTCATTGTCTGAGAATCCAGTGAATTCGTCTACTACAGTGGAAAGAAGGGGAACATATTGGTACTTGGCATTGAAGTGATACGGGCGGCAGCAACGCCTCGAGTTCCAGGCCTAACTAGCGGTGCTCTAGGATGTTTTCTGCTATGAATGATGGATAGTCAGCATTGTATGAAAGGTGCAACCATGCTCAGCCTCACTTCGTCGGCACAGAAAAGGTGCATGCTTTGCCGGTTCGCACGCATCGACTGCAGTTCAGTTGAGTGCTGGAGCGATCGCACATCTTCTTTGCATATCGACATTCAGAGCAGCTCTTGGCTCGAGTCTATTGAGTCATCACAGAGTTAGTTCACTTGGGTCCATCTCAATTCACAGGCATATGAGAACATGGTGACTGAAGAACATACATTGCTGTGGAGGGAAGCGTTGACGAACATCAAGTTAGGATTGAGCGCGAAGAGTGAACGAAGGTTTTGTGAGAGGGAAATTTGAAATGCCATTGGTGATCGGCTTTGTTGAGTTGGCAGGATGGCGCACTGCCACACCGACTTTCTCCTCTCGGTAACTTGCTATTTTGGTAATCTTGAACACAGCTGAAACTATTGTGACGTTTAGTCCGATGCCAAATATTAACAGGTTCTTGGCATAGTTGCCACATGACACTGCATGGCTGACACAGCCGCTGACAACAACCCAAGAAATTCACCTGTTAAAGGCCATAGCACTGGCCATTGTCCTCGCGTATCCCCACCTTGCATATGAGAATAGTCTTTATCGCTCTCATGGTTCTTTACGCAAATGTGTAACTCGATCCGGAACAGCTCCTCCCCGAAAGTTCATGAAGTTAATCCCGACTCCGCCAAATACTTATATTCACTTTCTGCTCCATGGCTTTGTGAGTACTCATTTTCATAATAAAGGCATCCCTCATCTTCCGTGTTGGATTTTGATGTTTTACATATGTTCTGCACATGTTCTGCCACTTAATCGAATTCAGTCAGAACTTCCACGGCATGCATTCGTCATAATTTACGTTATTATATTTGTTTATCCTGAAGCAGGAACAAATGTTTGTGTCTGAGTGGTTGTGAAAGAACCCAAATTGCAACGTCTTCACCATCAGGTCACTACTGCAATCAGTCAGTCTTTGATGTGATCCTAATGGAAACGAGTAACTTGTATGACTTCTAATCTGAGATTGCCAAGAGAAACAATGAATGACTCTAAAAATAGACAGTTCGACTTTAATGCTTTTGCTCAAAACGTCGTAAAGTTCAATAAAGATAAAAGTAAACGGAATGTAATATACAAAAAGAATGCAGCCCGCGCATTCGGGAGAAAGAAAGAGTTGACAGGGGGTCTTGGTGGGGTATCATTAAACATGCTCCGCCTCAGTCAATCAAAAACGACAGATCCATCCGTCTGGGCTGCTGAATAGTCTCACTAGGTGAAGGCAAGTAGCATTCTCCGCCTGCTGCTGCTGTTGCTCCGCCAAAGTGTTAGTCAGACGTGGTGATGAACCATTCAAATTCATTTCGGGGTGCACTGCTGGGGCAACAGGTGCAGCAGCATGTTGTTGCGATAATTGGTCAGGGTACGTTGGAAGCGGTTGAAATCCGATAGTTGGAGTGTAAGTTGGTGTCGCCGTGAAGGTCGGTGGGGAGTTTCGCTGGACATCCGGCGGAGAAGTACTCCGTCTGCATTCAGAGGGAGGAAACGGTTAAGGATCGGTGGAATAGCGGTAAAGACTCGTAATCAACTCACGGTTGGTCTGGGTGATAGACACAAAGCTTCCCCAGTCGCTTGCATCGGAGACAAGGCTCTCCACGGTCACACTTTTTCTTGCTTGTCTGGCATAACAGGCAGCTTTTGAACCTTCGGGAACGGGAGGTAATAGATCCAGTTGCGGAGGGAGAAAGAACCGAGGATGAGGACATAATTGCGAGGTTCAGGGCGTTGAATGTCAGTCGGATTTTCGATGAAGATTGAGCACGACCAACAAAAAATCGCCCCCTTTCATCATTCTGTGTCTGAGACAAATCAACCATCTTCCCACTCTTGGGGCACTAGATGAGGGAAAAGTGAAAGGGCAATTCACACTATACATACCGATACGAGAGTGTAAGAACCAAGAAGATCTCATTTGGAGATGAAAATTGGGACCAAGCCTCAATTCCTAAATCATGATTGTCAACGTTCTCAACAATCTCAAGGACTGTCATGATGCGGATCAAGTAGATGTTGCTATTTAAGTACGTTGTAACCCAAGGTTTGGTCTGTAAACCCGACAGGAGCTTCAGACCAACATCCGACGCAAAGCCTTGGTGTCGTGTCTTTGAATTCGAAACTGTGACATTTGACGATCTCAAAATATCACCAAGATATTATCAGTAATCTATATTACGATTGAGGTCGAGCATTCACGTCAAATGAAGGCGCAATTAAAGTCCAAGAACGGCCAAGCCAATGTGTCTTGTTATCGTCCATACCAGTGATACCATAGTCTTGGCTGTTACGAGTTTTATTTTTCTGTGAAGGAGGGATGCACGCAATCACGATATTATTAATGACACAGCAAACAGAGCCAGTCAGCAGTCCGCATGGATCAGCTCCCTCCGATCCAAGCATCAATGCAAACCCGCCCCGAACTTCAAAGCGCACGTATTGAATAGGGATCGACTATAATTCCACGAGCTTTGACTTTATTTAGACGTTTAATCGCCGAATGAAACCAACCAACTAAATCATCATCCTCAGTTCATCAAATCCATCAAAGAAATACCTCCACCAGGTAATCGATTAGTGCTAATGAGACTTTCACTGGTCTTAGGGACCTTCGTGAGTCTGATTACTGGGTTGGTTATCTATTGATCCACGGACGTTGAAGTAACGTTTAACCAGTTCCGAGCATACCAGAAATGGAGGGAAGTTCGTTTCCAGTAAGTATAAACTGCGATACAGGTGAGTGTGCTGGTGGAACATGGTTTATAAGTCGTTGTAAAATTGGTGGCTGTGCTTTTGGACCAGTGGTCCAATATGAATATTGATATGCCTCCTCAGCTTGGCTTGTATGAGAATCGATACATTGCGATGTGTCGGAGTCGCAGGCGTTGGATATTTTGTAATCTGCCCTTCCCACCAACCATTACGTCTTGCGATAGCACATATTGATCATCTGAAAGCCGGTGATGTGGTAATGTAGTTTATCAAAGGACGGTAGGGAGTATGATCGTCCCACTTGTCGGAAGGATGATGTTGATGAGTTACTTGAAGCATACTTGGACTGTTTACCTCGATTCCAGTGGATAAGAATATCTGATCGAGTTCCAAGGTGGCGGAAGGACGTTGGATGAGATCGGTTCCTGTTGTAGCGGAGGTTCACTGACAATTCCCAAGTCTTCTCCGCCCGGCCCTAGATTTCGCCGTGGAAACGCCGGAGTTGTTGCGGCTTTGATATTGCCGAGACACAAAATCCATTCTGACTCAAGAAGAACTTGACTGGCGATAGTTTGTTTTGACAGCTGTTATTTGACGCCGAGACCACCCACTGACTAACACCTTGCATCACTCCAACTCGTGATACTACCGGTTGCCGTTCAAATGCGCGGCGTTTCCGTTTGTCTGGCATATCGAATTTACACTCGATCCAAGGCGACTGCATCGGGTACAGTGGCGTTCGTGTGGAGGCTGGAGAACACACTTCTTTTTCCGAAGGCGGCATTGGTCACAGCTGTTTTGCGGCTTCTCAATATCTGCTGCAGAAGTTGCTTGAGACACATGAAGACCGTGCATAATGGGCGGAGGCAAGGAGTCTTGGAAACTTCACTGAATATTGTCGACGGATTTCGCACAGGGATTGTCACCGCGAGAAAGAGTTGGAGGTACGTAATTCTGCACATGTTAACGAATTTGAGGTAGGAACTGAAATGATACTTTTATTGAACTGATAGGTTGGTATCTTTGTTGATTCAGACACAAGAGACACAACAAGACGCAAGTTTCAATTGCCAAAGGCATGAAGCTAACATTCCATTATGAATCACACCTCCCTATGTTTCAGAGTCGGACATTTCATTACCGAAAATTGATGAGAAATTCTGGAATTTTTTATGTTCCACGTTATGCATTCCTGGTGAGACAACTGCAACTTCAAATAAAACCAGCCAAGCCGCATCGGAATGTGTTTTTTACTCAATATAATGTGGTTCCGTGAACGTGGACGACTGACGATTGGTGCAGACTTCTTGATTGGTTGTATGAAATAGCGGACTCATGGCATATGCAGTATGCACGATGTTCGACCCTGCTATTTAAGGTAAAGGGCGCACTTGCATCGCAGTTGAAGGGCGCAAAACAGCGACACAAAGCAAGATTTGATTTCATGTTTTCAATTTTCTTCCTGAATCGAACCATGCTACTTCACGAGTTTCCTGGTCAGTGCCTATCAACGAATCGGCGTCTCCAATCCTGCGAAGGATGCCGGCTCTCCAACAAGAAGTGCACGAGGACACCAGTGGACGAAGGAGGATGCAGTCGATGCCAGAAGAAGGGGATCGCATGCGTCTACTCAAAGAACAGGTGCGTTCTCCCTTGCCGCCCAGCTGTGACTAAAACCACTGCTTGCTATCCCACAGCACCCGCAGCAAAGCATATCGTGAATTGAAGGAGAAGAAGAAGCTTGGCTGTTGGGTGATACCAGTGACGGACTTGGAGTGCGCCAGAGTCCGCCTGTCGAGCCCAACATCGAATCAGTCGCTGGCCCGTCCACCATCGCTGGTCCCTCGCCTTTCGTGTCAAGACCCGGTCCTTTGCTCCACCACAGGTCCAGGAGCCGTTGGCTAATCATGAAAGTAATGCTCCTCAAGCCCGAACCAATCTCCACCCTTATACTCGCCCTCCTATGGGGCCCTCTCGTATCTTGCCTCCTATTGATCCTTCCTTTGCACCTCGAAGAGTGGCTAGTACCGGTGATCTCCCTTGGTCTCCAGCCACACCTCATCAGCAACAACCCCCAATTTACCAACCTTTTTCACAACCACTGTATCGCCCATCGCCAGCCGCACAACCAATTCCTGAACAAACAATGCGAAGGAACGATGTCTTTTTTGCGGCGCGACCTCATTCGATCTCAGTCAGCAATAACGGTGGATTGACGCCATCGCGGGCATTCCAGCCACCAACCCCAACTCGTGTGGCAAGTATGAATGACAAGATTTTGATGAGAGCTTTCCCTCAATCACAGCAGTTTGAGGACCGTCAAGTTATGTTGCTTCGATGCTGCCACTATCGATGCGTCAGCAGCAGCCAACAGGCCAAGAACAACAACTATGCAGTCCTGCGAGCTCAAATGGATAATTCCTGTGCAGCATCAAGTAGAAGAGAATGCAAAGCAAGAACCGCCACTATTCTTTCTCCCAAGGTCAAAGCAGCTGACGATTTGTCCTCAACTTGGCGCAGGAACTTGTATCATTCAGCCGTGCAGAATCAAGTATGTCTATTAGCAAGCTCGTCGATTAGATGGCGATAGTTTGAAAGAATTTGTCAACCTTTGTTTGTGTGGTTCGAGGGTCCTTTTAATAAAAACCCAATAATACTAGTAACTTCATTATGCAAACGTGCGATAATTTAGGACTGAAGTGCGCTTTAAGGGGGCTTTATGAGTCCGCAGCGGACCCCTTGGTTGGGTCCGCTTTTCTTTCTTCTCAAAAACATCTGAAACCCTCTTCCGCCCAGAGACCGCACCGCCACGCCGTACGGCCGTTTCTCACCATATTTCTCGGATACTCAGAGGTTAGAGCTTGCTTTCTCAAATCTATGTACAGGCTTTAAACTGTCAAAGAAGAAGACACCTCAGACCCGTCAAGCGTCTGTGAGCCACAGTCTACCGAACACGTTCCTCTTCTTACCATCAACGCTATATATGGAGGCAAAAACTGAGCCAGCTACGACCACGCTCCCCTTCCAGGTCCCCTCTAACAACGTTCGTCTCAAAAGTTGTGAACAATGCCGTATCGCCAAACGCCGTTGTCTGCCTGACAACTCAACCACTGCACAAGTCGGCGAGCACCGGGTCTGTATCCGGTGCAAACATTTGGGCATAACTTGTGTTTTCAGCAAAAACAGGTTTGACAAATCACACACCTTGCCATATCAAACATTTTTGTTGAACTCCTTCCTTCACTTTTATTACCTTCCCCCCCAAAAAACAGTACCAAATCCAAAAAGTTTCAAGATTTGGTTGCAGCGAATGGCGGGAACTCATCATCAAGAAGCAAAAGCCGACTGTCGGACGTAAACGTTTACGGTCCACATCGGAAGGACCACAACCAAGTGAAACTGAAGCGTCAACTATCGAACAACCTATGTCACCACCATCAGCCTCACCAATTAATGAACATCTTGTCGCAGACCTTGTGTGGAAGCAAGCCTGAATTATTGAACCCACCTCAAATGTTATCCCACAACAACATTTACCCTTCTCCCGATCAACTTCAGCCCACCAATCGCCCATTCTCCTCCACGACACCACTTTCTTCCACCACCCATAACAGTACCATCGCAGCCAGTCCCTCTTATTCCTCACCATTTACAACAAGAACCACAGGATCCACTGTCTCTGTTGGCATACGTAGCCGATTCCGCTGCCGCAGCAATCCCTACATATTCATATAACCAGCATTCAATGCATCCACTTTCGAGTCAACATCAGCATCCTCATGGTACACATCAGCAGCAAGAAGTCGAGGTACAAGTCACGTCTGCAGCATCTGCCGTTCCTTCAGTCTATGCCTCTACTGAATCAGTCACTCCACCGTTAAATAACTATGGGGTGAGTGGCCTCAACAGCCGCATCTGTTTGGCAAAAGAGTGCGAATGAAGAGTCGTTTTTGCAATAGTACTGCAACGGGCATAGTTTGGGGGATGTTTTGACTATTAATAAAGTGTGATTCTTATTTTCGGCAGTCGGACTCAGGTTGTTAAACGATATCACACTAAGAGGTCCTCACAGAGTTGAAAAGAGGGAATCCTCATATAGCATGGAGTATAAAAACCCATCGCAACCTAAAATTCTGCTCTCTGGTTCCTAAGAAGAAGGTGGGATATCGATTGGTGAGCAAAGTGTTTTTTCGATTTGTGAGAAAGACCAATTTGGAGATGGTGAAGATGCGGAACTGACACAACAAGCACGGCCAAAAAAAGGGCGGACGCAAATCCGCTTTGGGTTGCATCGCCACCTGCCCACTAAAGAGATTCGGAATAGTGAGCAATCGTATGATAATGTAGATGGTACATGAATCAAGCAAACAACCGTATTTTTAAGTAGTGAGATTCGGGCTTATACTGTCAGGCGGAACCACCGACAAAGAAGTGCCTTGTTACTGCTAAATACCTTGCAGTCTCAACAGTTGTTGAAGTGTTTGTGTTTCATATTGCCGTTTTGTTAAGGACGAATCCGGCGGAATGAGCAACGTGGTGGAATTGCCCCCAAGTTTAAAATTTCATTAGGAGATTTGTGTGGAGATGGAGCCGACGCGAAATTGGAAAATCGTCGGCCTCACTTTTCTGACGGATTTCAATCTTCTCTTCAAAACATTCACAGCGGACCCTGACTCAATCCATGACCCACCCATTCCCAGACCAGTGCATCAGCACCAACAACCGCCTCAAATCCTGTGACGAGTGTCGGCTGCGGAATCGAGGATGCTCGCGAGACCCTGACGGATGCAAACGATGTGTTAACTGCATCTTACTTGTGTGTACAGCAAGAATAGGTATGCTGCGTGTATCCTTATGCTTACCCTTAAACGAGAGTGCTTACGTTTGACCCCCTAGCACACGCAACAAGAAGTTCAAAGAGCTCAAGCGACAACTCGAGTCAGGAAAGATGGAACCGGAAGATGGAAGCACGGAAGCCGTTGCATCGGCAGCCTCGTCGTCTGCCAGGAGGAAGCATCGGTGAAGGAAGAAGTGGCTGACGCAATCCCACGAAGACGACCTCGCCGTGCCGTAGTTGCACAATCAGAAAAGAGGAGATCCTCGCCAGCTCATCCGCATCCGATATTACACCAACTATCTCGTCTACTAGCACACCTTCAACGGAGCCTAGGTCCCCTGCTACCACAGCCACCAAATTAGAACCTTCGATCCCAGCACCCGCAATCATCACGTCAGCCACATCAACCCATGCCGATCCTTTCCTACATTAATGTCCTCAATGCTCCCACTTCCAACAATCACAACAACAACATGGCCATCCACTCAACCATCTGCATTCCATAATAACCCCGTGTTCGACTTTCCAGACCAATTCGACCAAGCCATTGGGTGGCTACACAACCCTGCCCAATTTGCACAGCCTGTATCTAGCCCTCTTCCACATATTATGCATTCGCCGTTGGTCAGCACGCCTCAGGTTCTTGGATCGCCGATGCCACTTTTGCACACGCAAGGGTTAGTGTCTCAATTTGGAGACACGTTGACACCATTTACACCGACTGCACCACCATTTTCTCCGTTTCATGGAAATGCGTTTGGGCAGTGGTCGATGCAGTTACCGCAGCAACAATCGCAGGTTCAGATGTTGTCTGTTGGGGCTAGCTCCAAGGCTCCAGTTACACCTCAACAACAGGTAGATCGTGCACCATTTCGTCGACAAGATAATGAGTGGTTGACGCTGCCTACAACGGGTGAATTGGATTTTGATTTGGGACGCTGGTGATAGTTCCATTCTTACTTTTTTTGATTAAGTTCCTTTTATTTGCTTCTCCCATTTTCCCCCATAACATCTTATCATTTTTCATTGCTCAGTTGGTTTTTTAACAATAAAGCTGAGGTAGCTGACAAACTCCATTACTAATGTCTTGGCACAAATATGAATCAATTTATTTACATTGACGAAGGGGTACTACAAAAGGGATACAAACTGAATTATCAAAACCTCTGTGATCTTTTCTTTCTTTCCTGGGACGCAACGATCCGATAGTCGTTGAACCGACACTGCTTTTGAACCAAACCAACCATTTTAAAAACTACACCACGCCGACTCCATCATCAGTCCTCCAAAGGCGGAGCATTCCGACAAGTCCTCTTCTTCATATGCCTTGTCACTGCATCAGCCCTCGCAAAAGTTGATCCACAGTTCCACAAACACGCATAGTCTCTCGACGTACTGTGCACAGCCTTATGTCTGTGCAAGTCTTGGTGTCGCAAGAACTTTGCATTGCACACGTCACAGATGTGGTCACGAGCGCGGGTGTCGTTGACAGGTGGAATGACTTTGTCTTACTGATTTTCTTGTATGCGCGGGGTTTGTGCAAGAAAGGGGTGATGATTTCAGCGACTGATGGTTTTGAAGGCACAGGTGCGTTTATGGCTGTTGGTGTTGTAGACGGTGTTGAATCAGATGAGATGGTTGGTTCATGATGGTGGCGGTTGTGAAGAAGGACTGGAAGTTGGAGGTGTTTGGTATCGAGAAACCAGTCATGTCGAGGGAAAGAGATGAGGTTGGTGGTTTTGGGGGTGGGAGGAGTTGATGTGTCTGAGTTGGAGACGCCCCAAAACCAAAGAGATTCATTTCGAACTGCGAGGGACCTGATGGCATGAATGTATCGAATTTGCACATTTCAGGTGATGAGAACATTGTGTTTTCGAGGATGAATCCAGGCTCTGAAGCGATTGATGGTCGTCTGGTTGACAGCATACTCGTGCTAACAGATTCAGCGGTGTGGAACATCAGCTGTTGCAGAACGTCTTCTGCATTGATATTGTTTGGGTAGTTGACTGGCTGTTGCTGCTGGCTGGCAAAGTAGAAAGCTGACAGCTCTGAAGGTTGGAAGGCCAGCAACTGGTCAATCTCGTCGTTTGAGGATGTTGAGCACATTGGCATCATGGTAGAGCTAGCTTGGTACTGCATATTGAAGTTGGGAGGAACTGGGTCTGGGTACGGTGGAAAGATGGTCTCATTCTCAGGTGGCTCTTCTTCCTTTTGTTGATTTGTTTGGGTGGCTTCACTTGAACTCTCCACCCAAATCCACCCGCGCCTCTCCACCCTGAACTCAGACGGTATTTTCGTGTCTGTATCCATCCCGCACGATCTGTTTCGTGGCTTCTCTTTCTTGGGGGTGACGGCAGAATAATGTGAAACGAATTGATTGCGTGAAACAACTCGACAATTCGTGCCAAGCCTGAATTGGATCATAAAACAATAGATAATGCACAGATAGTGGGTTGCACAAGGACGAGGTTATTCTCCCAAGAAGTCTGGCCTTTTCCGCCACCTTCCAGCGACACACAGAGTCAGAGAAGTATAACATAATGAGATGGGATAATTTACTATGCGAATGAAATGAGATATATAAACAATGAGAATGCAAATAATAAATGAAGTGGGTAACAGGGAACAGAACTGCCAGCAGCCACAATTCCTCATCATTCCGAATCAACAGGCGCCAACCGACAACTCTTTTTCCTCAAGTGTCTCGTAACTGCATCTGCTCTCGCAAATGTAGAACCACAGTTATAAGGACACTTAAAATCCCGCGTCGTTGCATGCACAGCTTTATGTCTGTGCAGATCTTGGTACCTCAAAAACCTAGCGTGACAGGTTTCGCATTCATGGTTACGATCGCGGGTATCAGGCGACGAAGACGGCGTTGAAGAAGAAGACCTCCGTTTCGTGACAGTCTTCTTCTTGACTGATTTTGTTGACGGCTTTCTCATCAGTGGTGCGATAAGATCTGCGGCTCCAGCAGTTGGAGTAGATTCCTCCGAATCCATGGTTTCAATCTTGAAATCAGTTGTGGAAATTGCTTCTGGACCGGTGAAGAAGTATGAGTCAAAGTCTGGTTGTTGCTGTGATGCAAGGAGGGTCATGTCCAAGGTGAGATTCGGCTGTTGGAACGATTGTGGCTTTGGAAGAGCGAGTGCTTGTGGAACTGGGGAGCTGAAGAGGGCAAAGAGATCAAGTTCCGAGAGAGGACTGTTTGATGGCATGAATGCATCCAACGTGTTCTTTGCGGGGGATGCGAAGCTCATATTGTGCAAAGAGTCCATAATACTATCTGTAGAACTGAAAGAGCTCCTTCTTGTGTGAGTGTTGGAGCTAGATGGTGTATCGTCAAATAACAGGTCTTGGAGGAGAACATCCGCTGACAGCGTTGCATTCGACATCACAGGAGTACTGGCAGTCGACGATTGATACTGCTGTTGCTGATAGAATGCGTTTAAGTCTTGTTGGCTGCTGAGAAGCTCTTCAAGCTGCTTATCGGTTCCAGTGAATGCGGGGAAGTTATTGAAGTCCATTTGAGGATAGTACATTCGAGCAATGTCAACTTGTGTTTGGGTATCGCGGAAACTGATTCTTCCGTGGGACCTCCCCACGGTTCTTATACTTTTTTCTTCTTCGGTGGCAGCGGCTTTCGTCGAACATTCTCGCATGAAAAAAAAACCCTGATTTCAAATTGATTTGAAAGTCATAGCCGCCGCAGCGACATTAATAAGCAGCCTCTACCAATCATTACATATTGCCAAGACTCGATAAGAGGAAGGGCGGCGCAGTATCGCTGAGAAACATTGCAGGAAGGCAGTGTGTCACCCTATCGATCAGACACATCAGACACGCTCTTTTTGGCAAGTTTCCGATAACGTGCCCGCACAATCGATACCGATAATTTGGAGATATCATGTCGGCCTTCCTCGTCCTGAGCCACATTATGGTTGAGCCACG
The DNA here is from genome assembly GCA_002104985.1 of Rhizoclosmatium globosum. Taxonomy (NCBI): domain Eukaryota; kingdom Fungi; phylum Chytridiomycota; class Chytridiomycetes; order Chytridiales; family Chytriomycetaceae; genus Rhizoclosmatium; species Rhizoclosmatium globosum. Next base: position 352,103 of record MCGO01000043.1, on the reverse strand, counting down.
AAGACTGGTTTCAAGTCAGTTGAAATCGATAACCTCAATAAGTTCAGGTGTTTGCATTGAGTCTGACATTACTATCAATCAATTTGTAGACGCGACGTGCGTAAATCGTGGAATAAGACTGGAATCTTAACTCGCCACATATAACTACAAGGTAGTCTGATACGTTCCACACGTTTGAGCAAAAACGTGGCACTAGAATGATAAAAACAAGGAGCGGTGTTGTGCTGACGCAGAAATTGGTCAACCAAGAGCCATAACTTAAATTTCGCTTAAAACCCTCCACCAAAAAAACTCAAGAACATGGAATGATGGATGCGACTCATGAAATTCGGTAAGTCCTATCTACAAACGACGTGAATTCAGGTGTACCACACAATCTGACAGAATTTACGCAAAAAAGGCATTTACTCATTGATATATCTATAAAAAAAACAACTATAACACACATCCACAGACTCACTGTTTCGCGCATTTACTCGTCTTCAAATGCCGAGCAAGAGCATCGCTCCGTCCAAACGAGCTCCCACAGCCTTTAGGACAGATATATTCCTTCGCCTTTGAATGCGTGACTTCATGGCGATACAGATCTTGTCGCCGTAAGAACCGGTTCTGGCATACACTGCAGACGTGGTCTCGCGGGCGTGGATCGATTGATGTGGATGGACCTGCTGCAGCTGGGAATTGGTATTTGTTGGGGGAATACGGGGGTGGTGGGGAATGGGATGTTGAAGGAATCTTGAGGGTTGGAGCAGTGTGTCGTCGTCGAACAGGTGCGGATGGGGGTGATGACGGTGATGGGTCGTGGTTCAGGAAGTCCATTTGGATGTCATTTTGGGATGTATGATGTTGGAGTTTAGGGGATTGTCGAGTTTGTGGAGGGGATGCGCTTCGTGATGTGTTTGGAGGAAGGTTCTGAGGAGATGCAAAAAGAGGGTTTGGTATCGAGAACTGATAGTGAGTTTGTGTTGGCGGTGGCAGTTGAGGCGGGGGCATTTGTTGCAGTTCAAGAGGGGGCATTGAAGGTGTGGATGCTGTGGATTGTGGCTGGAAGTCCATTGGCTGTGGTCCAGAGGAGTCATTGTAGTTTGATGTTGATGAAGTGCCAGCTGATTCAGGGAACATGAATGATTCAAGAAGCTCCTGGTTCTCGTACTTGACGGTTGGTATTCCTGATTTTAAGGTTTCTTCCGATTTGGCTCGTCGATTGCGGGGCGTTGTTGCGGTTGAAACGGCATCTTGGATGAGCTTTCGCGCCTGCGCTAAACTGAACTGCATCCTTTCCCTAAGAGTGTGATGACGTTGTCAAGATTTCTAGTCAAAAATGAGGGCACTGACCTAAGAGACAGGGTCCTTCAAAAGGCGAGCGGCAAACCGTTGCCGTTGTCCGCTCGAGTTCGAATACCCAAGTTCACGAGATAAAAACGGTCTCTGAACCGCATTCAGACACAAATATAGCGGATCTCATCAGATTAAACGCTCGCGTTTCGCTGCTGTCAGGATGTTTCTTCGGCATAATTGTCGGTGTTTTGATTTACTTCGATTTAAATTAATTCGTTTAAAATGCATGCATTTTGCAGCAGAAGGAATGCGAGTATTGAAGTACGACAGATGCGACTGACTTTGGTTTTCTGATTTCTGAGTTTATGATTCGCCATGATTGTATTTATAGGACTGCAAACGTAGAACGCCTAAATCTTGCAAGTCAGAGTTTAAATCCATAGACACAGTGGCCCCATGAACTGATTACTGAGTCTGGAACTTGGCGTTGTGTGGTTTGTGTCTTTTCAGCCCTTCAGCGCCCTTCAGACACACATTTCATGTCAAAGTCACAAACAAAGAGATTTGCACTTTTCGCCAACTTTGCGCTGCCTCACAGGAACTCCGATCACTCTTGACTTCAACAGTCCAACAAATACCTCAACGAACGACCGGTTTTCATATCCCCCTATCATCTCAACCATATTTCCGTCACACATCTTGAAGCTAAACTGTATCGACAAGGAAAGTCCAATCGTGTTGGACACCAGTATAAGCGAATCTTGTCGAACAGAGTCTGTCACACATCCTTATCAAACAATAAATTCTTGTCACGAGTGCAAGCTCTACATCGTGCATCTTCAGTTGACTGACTAAGTGAGTTTGATCGATCAATGAACCCAAAAGAGACAGCTTTTCAAATATTGTGGTTTTTGGCCAAAATCCAATTTTCTAGCGAATCGTGCTTCCGACATCTCCCGCAAACCACAATCTGCACCATATGATAGAGGCCTCAGTGTCCCATAACAACTGAGCAACGGACAAATTCAGGGCCTATACATTGGCCTGGGAATGCGCTTTTCTTGAGACGTGCCAGAGTCACAACATGGCTCTATTGAAAACATCTTAACTTTCTTTCCATGTTGATGAGGATATGCAAACGAATAAATTCCTCTCTTGATCGAATATATAGTCTGTTTATAATGTACTTATACCAAAATCAAGTCCTCTATGTTGATTCTGTTTATGATTTAATTAATAACAAAATTCTGAAGCTTTTTTTTAAATTTAACTAGTTAACTAGTAACTATAGCATGTTAAGTGTTTCATGCGGTTGTTATGACGCTAAAAATAGAACATCTCTGTTATACATTACTTTAACACGTTTGTGGCATCAATGCAAAGCTCCTGTTCTTCTCTTTCGATTAGTAGTGCTTGTATGACTTGATGGCGCCGTATGTGTGGGAGGCAACGGAAAGTGCAATCGGTGGTGGCCGGAGTGGAAATTGTGAAGGGCGCAAAGAATTTGCACTTTTGTTGGATTTCGTGCTAAACTCACAATAAATAACTCCACTCTCACGCTCACTCTCTAGTAAGTACATACTCTCGTTTTTACTTTTATTCCCCAAAATTCTTTATAAAAATTAAAACACACATGTAAGCAGGCAGAGAGAGAAAAACGCTACCGAGGAATCTTGTTAAACATACAAGACTTCGTATGCCGACCAAGTGCATCTTGTCTAGCGAATCCAGTCCCACATCCTGAACAAACAAATTTCTTGTCACGAGTATGAGTAGCTTCGTGGCGTGCCAGGTCTTGTTTTCGCAGAAACCGTTTCGGACAGGTTGGGCAGGGGAAGGGGCGGGAGCGGGAGTCATCTGTAGGTGTTTTGGATGAGTCTGTGGTGGTGGTATCGTTGTCTGTTGATGAGCGTCTGTAAGGTTTTACAGGTTTCGTGGGTTGGTGGTGTCTAGGGGAGCGGTGTTGTGATGACGAATGGGTGGAAGTTGGAGAATAAGACAGTTCTACTTTTGATGCAGGCTGATGGTGGAAGTGCTCTGCTGGAAGTTGTGGTTGTGGTTGTGGTGGGTGGTAAGGCTGGGGTGGAGGATACAGTGGCTGTTGATGTATTTGCGGTTGTTGTTGTTCGTAGTTCTGGTTGTTATTGTACTGAAGAGGAGGGTATTGAAGTTGGTAAGATGGTGGGTTGTATGGCAGTGTGGGATGAAGGTGACCACTGGTTGAAGAGGGCACAGGCAGCGGCAGTTGAAACGGGCGACTCTCTGAACCAGAAGAAGCAGAAGAATAGTTTTCGGCAAAGAGCGGCGACACGCGCGGACTCGGCAGCAGCGCCAGAGAGTCTCTCGCCGGAGCGTGGATCAAAAGGGCGGAAAGCGGTGGCAACGGAACCGGCCCAGTCGACGGCGACCGCTTCAGCGAAGCCATCGACGACGACGACGACGACGACAGTGGCGGTAAAGGCGATCCGAGGGGTGACTCACTCAGCCGCGGGTGTCGGTGCTGGTGCTGGGGCTCATAGTGGTGGTGGGACTGCATTTTCACTGCTTTTTTGAAGGAGCCAGGAACTAGATTTTGGGGAATCTGAAAAGAGATTGCTACTCTTCGGCGGCACTTTGCTCGCCTCATTAAACCGCAAGGCTGCACTTGAATACAAATCCCGGCTCGGTCACGTGGAGTCGTCCTCAGCCTTGATTAGAGCCATATTTAACCAGACGTACTGCGTCCCGTCAGATTGGGAAAATTTCAAATCGAGAAGGATGCGTTTCCCAACCTGGTTAAACTGGAAAAGTCAGATTGGGAAAAATTCACGGGTCCTGATAAAAAATCTCTGTGTCAAACAACGACCAAGTTCAGCAAAGAAGAAAGAAGGAAAAAGTGAGGGGATTAAAAATATGGATAATAAAAAGCGCGAAAAAGAGAAACAACTAGATTATGTAAACTGGAATGTTTGAGAGAGAAAATACGCCAGATCACCTAAGCCATATCAACCTTTCTTAAAAGATTGTTTTTGATGGCTTCAAACGATCCCAAAACTTGCACGTAACGCTTATTAATTTTTGAAGTTAGATTCTTTTTCACATCAACTCTATGATTGATTCTGGCAGCAAAAAACGAAACAATGGATCCAGGCCAAATCTTACAGGATATAGATTAAACTTATAATCTCTACTCAGCTGCACTTACAGGAATGCGCACTTCATAGTCAATAAAAGTAAGTATTGTTGAGCCGCCCGCAAAGTCGCCAGAATAAAGCAAAGTTGATGGGATTCTTAGGGAATCTTTTTTATCTGCGTGTGGAGGATTCAACTTGTTGCACGCAATGTAATGCAAACAGTATCCCCCATTCGCACGCAGTCTTTCAAGAGCTCCTGGTTGCACGAATTCAATCAACTTATTTTCAATTTTTTTACATTCAAGGGCATCGTTGAAGAATATGGAGTTAAGCTGATCTACCAGAGAAGGTATTTGGGAGCTTTTTTCAAAAAATTCGTTGATTCCCATCAAGGCCTTTGTGGTTGTCTGTGAAACAGGGCTGTCGTCATTCTCTTTCAATTTTGCTTTGAATGTATGAGTAGAATACGTCAGACTTTCATTTGCCAATTTGTTTGGGTCTTTCACGTCCCAATGTCCATTCATATACTTCAACGAGAAGTTCAAGATTCCACTATTCTCCTCAACAACTGCTTCAGGATGTGCATTGTAATGAGACTCGTCTTCAGGCTGAGGTAAAGTTTTATACTTGTTGAATAGGTTGTCAATGATTTTGAAGTTGTAATTGTGGTGTGATTGACGCAAGACAGAATCTCTGTGAGTGAACGCATATCCTACTAACATTTTTTTTAAGAAAAAGAAGACCCACGGCTTATCCTTGATGATTGTATCAGATTCCAACCCTGACGTTTGACCGAGGAAGATATATCCCACTTTGTTATTGTTCTTCATTTGCTTTAGCATCATTTTCAGATATGATGCATTGTAATTCCCTTGCTAAACGTACCTTTAAAAATAGGTTTTAAATATTCAAAGTTCAAACCTGAATTCTGCCTTCCATCAAATTCGAATCAAATTTATCCATCCTTTCGCCTTCTATGCTAGATTCATGAGAGGCTCTGTTCTTTACTCTTCTTCTTCCATTCCTCTGACCACCTCTTCTGTTTAATTGATTGATATAACGATCACGAATGTTTCCATAATTCTCGCGGGATCTTTCAGTCCTGGCTCGCGCTATGCGGCCATTCAGATCATTAATAGCTTCCTCAATTTCTTGTCTACTCAAATCGGCATGAGGTTCAGGAACAGTTGTCTTTGGTCTGGTTGCTGACATTGTTTTATGGACAATGCTAATTTCCTGAATGACTTGAAGAATGTGGAACAATCGAATGTGATTGGAACAATCGAATGTGATTGGAACAATCGAATGTGATTGGAACAATCGAATGTGATTGGAACAATCGAATGTGATTGGAACAATTGCAGAAATTGTGAAACTTAGCTGGAAACAAATGAGAACTAGAACTTGATGCGATAGGTGTTTGTTCAAAACTACTTTCTGCTCATTTACCAGTTAGCCCCATTTCCTTTACTTCATTTACAATTTGTTTTGACTTAAAATTATGATTTTGTTAGCTTTTGTTTTCGCTGACCACATGGCTCTTGTGAAGAATATTTTGGCTCAAGAATTGGCCATCGAAATTAAATAGCAACATGACAAGTATGTTCTGCAGAAAGTAGAAATGTTAGATACATTTTGGTAGGTGGAAGTGATACTGATACCACTTTGAGACAGATTGGCAACATGAAGTAAACCAAGACCAACAAAGATAACCCCAAAACTAAGCTTTGCATGCCTTTTCTTAACAAGCAATGTAGTCTCAGCCGAAACCTTTCATGGAGCAGTGGACAGGGAGCTTACAGCTGATATCTCCCCCGAACACATTCCAAGAAAGCCAGCATTGAATCATTGCAAGAACAAAAACAAGACATGCCAGCAAGTTCAAAGGATCTTTTAGTTCAAAGCTTCTTTTTCTGAATTTTTGTGAGAGCAGTTCAGTATTTTCCAAAAATAATGTTCTTTTTTTGGCATAATTTCAACAGAACAAATATAAATGGTTATTATATCTAGTTGTTTTTTTTAAGATTTGAATGTTGAATAAAGGGAACGAGGTTCTTTGTTTATATCTCTTCTTTGCAAAGGAACTATTGTTGCTGGTGCTCCCTTAAGTTCGTGAGCTCCCCTCTTCCTGAATACACAAGTTCAACCAAACTTGTGAACCAGAACAGGAATGAATGCGAGTAGATTTGGATTGGGACCAAACGCAGAAGCTTTACATAAATCTCTCTGTGCAAGGCGCAAGGCCGTTGCGGAGGACCCCACAATTCTTGCGCCTTTCTTCGAAAGGTATGAATATCTGATTTGGTGTGAGAAGTTGGTAATATGAATGTAAGCAGAAAGAGTCAGGTGTCTTCCCAATTCACACTTGGAGACACTTCCATCAAAGGCTTCATATCATTTTACGAGGCGGCTGGAGTAGAGCATTACACTTATTTATGGACAAATGTATTGGGTTGGCCCTTGTTACGCTCTCAATGTCCTGTTGAAAAGGAAGAGGCGTATCGTCTGTTTCATTCACAAAACAGCAAGGCTGCACTTAAAGAGTTGCAGAAGTGGAGATGCTCATATGTTGCCGAATTGAAGGGTATGTCCATAGACTGAAGGATTCACGTCTCAAATTTGGAATAGATAAGCCCGTGCCAATTTCGCAGGATGCTGTTGATGCTCTAACAATCCCTGCATCATTCGAAATTCCTATGTATCTGCCTTATTTCAAAGGAAGAGATAGAATTCAAAAACCATTGTTTCAGGCAGAGTTGAGCCCCCTGTGGACTTACCAGATGGCTTCTTCTTGGAATTATGAAGTCTGTTTATCATGCCGCCAACCAATGGTAATTGCTGATTGATTTAACCATAGTTATTAAATCAAAAACAGTCTGAATCCAAACGTAGTACCTTGGGCCTGCGTACATGTTATCGTTGCACTGATGATGAAGCAAACCAACTTATCCCATATCTGTCAACCGAATTTAGAGCTTTGCTTGGACGCGATACTTATTACCCAATGGAAATGGTAACTCGGGAGATCAAGTTGTTGGATCAATGTCGAGCTCCAATAGTTGATAGAAGCCAGGATCATATTCTTGGATCTCTTTTCAGAGACAATATTTTCCCTTCATTTGATGTTGAATCCAACTTGACACGATACTGCATTTTGGTTCAGCGAGCATCTACCATGACCGATAAACCAAGACAAAGTCAGTACGAAAAGCTGCTGAAGTTCATGTATAATTATCCCGAGTTTTCTAACAATATCCCTTGTATATATTGGGGTGATTTTCATTGTTCTGGGTCGCTCACCCATGACATATGGGTGCAAGCTACAAATTCTGTTGATGTCATGAACGTCTATCAGCTGTTTATTCAAATCATTCACATTTTGGGCTCATCTAAGAATGCAAGAGTTTCGTTGGTGATGGCTTGTGCTGAGAGCCTTCCTACAGGGATTTTCAAGTCCTGGATCAATTTCTTTGAGCTTTTAAGTCAGTTTCTCAAACCTGACGTGTTTGAAAGGCTTGAGTTTGTGGGATATGGAACGTTTGTTGCAGCAGAAAAAGGCGTACTGAGGATCCCTTTCATTGTGAAGGGAAATGAATTTCTTGCAGCACTGAAAAGTTATACTGAGTATGAGGGTTCTAATGCAAACACTCGTTTGTTTGTGAATTCTCTAGGGGAAGGAGTAAGGAGAAGGCTTGAGGGTGATATACAACCTGGACGAACCCATCTGTTGGAAAACACAGGCCAATATAATTCAGGGAACAAGCCTATGCATTTTATAGGGCATGGCAATGGATGGAAAGGATTATTGTGATTGTAACTTTGAGTCATCAATATATTGCTAAAACCTGTCTGACAGAATATGAGAATAAATCCACACAAGAATAATCAACAATTGTATAATTTTGTCTGACCCTCAATACCTTGGGCGATTGGATGTGCCTCAAATGATTTCACTTGTTTGATTTATTAAGGGTTTGATTTATTAAGGGTTTGATTTATTCAAAAAACTCAAACGTGAAAACTATAAATGGGTAGCAAGATGTTTAGTCAGCGCTGAGCGATATGTGCACACTTGTAAGCAACCTGTGTGATGACAAGGAAACACAACACCCCGATGGGTGTTTGAGTGACTTGTAAGTCCACGCTTGTAGGAAAACACAGCGTTACACTCAAGGCAAGTAAACTTTGTTGTTGTTGGTTGATGCTTTGAGGTCTGATGCGCTATTAGACCCTTCCCCCATCGGAATGTAAGGCTGCAGTTGGGGCATGCATGAGAGAATGTTGAGGGCACATGATTGTGGAGAGAAGCAGCCTCAGTATGCCTCGCAACATGTGATACAGATTGAAGGGAAGGAGGTGCAACCACAAGCTTTACGAGGCCTTCGTTGGTTGAGGGATGCTGCGTTTTGGAGAGCATAACGTCAGGATCACAGTTTCCTTTTGCCAGAGCAGATAGCTCACGAATAAGCTGGTTCATGAATAGTTTGACTGTGTGCCAATATAGGGGTTGATACAAAAGGATTTGTTCTTTTTGCTAACACATGACCTGTCTTATGACGTGTCACATGGCCTACATTGGAAAGACACCAATCAAAGTGCAAAAGAACAGACTAAGGACCGACTTGACCACACTGACACCCCCTTGTTCGTTTTGACGCCCTGCTTTGTTTACAAAACCCTAGTTTGTCAAGTAACTGGCCTTAAAAAGGCAGCCTCTTAATTCATCCCTACAACATAAATTTCCTATCCCTTCTCTCCTCAACTTTGTATCTGCAACATCACCTTTGCTTCCTCTCTGGTGAACACTAGAAACGAAGTAAATGTGGGTATGCAATACGATTTTTATTGTATCGCCGCATCCGGGTCTCCTGTATGTCTGTAGAAAGTACCACTTTGCGCTTTGACTCATCATTGGCCCGGATTTCTCGAGACGTCATGTCCCTGAGTTGAATCGAGCCAGCGGCCCTGATTTCTCGAGACGTCATGTCCCTGAGTTTAATCGAGCTTGGCGTACACGATTCCCATCCTCCACGTGGAGTACGCTGTCAACATGCTCTGCAGCATGGCTAATGGGAATCACTCTGAATGACTCTTCTTTATTATACCTTTTTTGGATTGTTAAATAAAAGCTGTAGATTTCTTCGGACAAATGAACGTTCCAAACCCCATGCAACATCAGTCCTTGACGTTGAAGAGTCTAAAGGAGCTGTTTCGTAAGAACGGTATGGCTGTACCAGCTGGAAGAAAAGCAGACGTGGTCAACCACCTCCAAGCTCATCAGGAGCAACGCGAAAATGCTCTTCTTCAAAACGCGACCATTGCAGCAAACGAGTCAAAAGCGGCTGCCATAGCTGCTGCGTTAGCTGGCGCTGAAGCTGCTGCCGTGATCACTGCTGCTGCTGTGCTTCAAGCTACCGCTACTGCTACTGCTGCTGCTGCCACGGCCCAAGAGGAAGCAGTTCAATCTGCCTTGGAAGCTTTGCCTCGCGTCCAAAAGCCTCGCCGCAGAGGGAAAAAGTCTCATAAAAGTCATGGTGCAGGACTTAAGAAGAAGGCAAACAAGGCTAGAAAAGAAGCAGCAGAAGAGAATGAAATTGACGAGACTATTTTGTAATCCTTTGTGTTTGTGCTGAATAAATTCAATTTATTTGCTTTGTTTGTTGTTTCTCAAAACGCGCCACCTCCTGACACCAAAACCAACCTTGCTCTTTCCTCGTGTTCTGGCCTTGCCTTGCCCTTGTCAGTACAATCTTATCAATGCAGCGGCTTGTACCTGACCGGTTCAATACACGCGTCGATGGATTATCTGTTGATGCATTGAACAAAACATCCATCTTTGAGTTCACGCTGATTTACAAACGTTTTATGTTCAAAGGAGCTTGGATTCCGCCCCCAGATGTACCTGTTAATGACTCATATGCAGATATCTTGGTGAAGTTCATGCAGAAATGTAGCCAGCTCAACTTCAGCAAGCATCAAAGTGGGATCTATTATGAATTCAATCGAGTGGAGTTGGGCCTTGCTGATATATATGAGGATCTGGTTATCGTGTTCAACAAAACTTTGTTGGACAATATGGAACTACGTACGCGCTGCTTGCACACTAATCAATCCGAAACTTTCAGACAACAGTCCTTGAAAATGTGCATGCAATCAGTGAAACCTGCAGCTGATGAGGTTGAAATCATATCCCATCCCTTAATTCAAGTGCCGCAACTCAAAGTAGTCGAAGCACTATCTCCTGAACTTCTTTCAGTAAATGGAACTGTTGAGGGATATGATGACTTGTATAGGATGCTGTTTTCTGACAAAACAGCCCTTTGTAACCTTCTCCCGAGAGTCTTGGAAATGGAAAGATCATATAAATACTTTCTATTGACTTCATCAAGCTTTATTCAAACTCAGTTTCAGCTGGACGATGCGGAGCTCAGGGAATTAACTGAAGATGGATACAGTAGATCAGTCCAAGGTGCAAAGCTGCAGTCTCAGAAAAAGCGCAAGAATAGTGATTTTTGAGTTTATTTCAAAAGCGAAAGTCGTTATTTTTTTAAATAATACTTACTTACTTAGTTTGAAAACGCTTGAGAAGGGTGGAGGAGAAAAACATCCATCCATTGTGCTCAGATGGCCATTCAGTTAGACCCGTTGAGGGGAATGAAATGGAAATCAGCGAAGGATCAAGATGGTCCTTGGATTGAGGACATGACGACGAATACAGATCCTGTGTCGCTCAAACTGTTCCTCCTCGATCCAAAAAAGAGCGGTTTCAACCATCATGAATATACTGTGCGTAGCCCTTCGTTATGGAAGTCTGTTGGCAATATTTTCAATCCTATCATGTGTGAACATCGGCCGGTGCTGTTCGCTGTTGGCCCATATGGTCTGTCTGATAACCAGATTTGGAACATTATCAAGAACATAGTCATCATGAGTGATAGTATGGACAAAAAGGAATTAATTCTAAACGCAATCAATGATTATTATAAGGAACATCCTGCTATGTATTCACTTGAGCCTTCAAAAGAGCTGAAAGATTCTAAGATTGGATTCCGTGTCACTGCGAACGCGTTTGCAACAATTACACCAATTGAACTGAGTCAGCAGCGATATCACATCATCTCTTGGTCGTTGCATTATGCTTGGAACCACAATATATCAATGGTGAAATGCGCAGTTGACAATCAAATTGAACGAATTCGAGGACTCAAACAGATCCCAAAAACAAACAGGATGCTTGCATTAATTGGAGCTGTGGCAGAAGATCCCATTCAACTTTGGAATTTGGAAATCAAGCTCCGCAGTATAATTTAAATGATAATAAATGATTAAAAAGATGTTTATTTTTGACACTGCGTGGTTGGCTGTCAAGTTTTGTAGTATCGCACACTCGTTCCATATCGCACTTGCTTTATTCATATTCGACGTAACAAAATATCTAGTTATTCAATTAACAATATTACCCTCGGAGTTTTTCAATGGCCATCAAAATCTTTCGGCGAAGTCCAAGTGCTGTCACCTTGAGTTCGTTTCGCAAATCATCTGCCGTAAGAGTAACCAAAATAGATCCATCGATTTCCTGTGCTTTGAAAGACTGTACAACTTCTTCAGAGGCACCCTTTTGTTTCACCCAGTCTGCAACCATCTCAACAGACCAATCTGCAGTCGGTTCTTGAGAAAAAACAGAGTCAGAACCTTCAGCTATAGATCGAGCGCGTGAATGAATTGTGGCGGCATCGTATTGAGGAATTGCACGGGCTTGCGGAATCTCCAACTTCTGAACTTCAGCAAGGAGGACTGACAATTTAGCCTGCTCCCCCTTCAATTTCTGTAGCTCCAAGAGCTGGTCTTCCAAAGTTGGAGTCGTGGCCAAAAAAGAAGGAGAATTGAAATGATATTGCACCAGGCAGCCTCTCCAGCCAAGTCTTCATCAAATAATCTACGGACATCGCCGAGGTTATTCGTAGATACTGTTGCCACCCAGGAATCTCACGCAGGAGCAGCCTCATGGAAAGCAAAGGGCAGCAGCATCAAGCAAGAGCCAACACCTCCTGCACAGCCACACGAGCCTAGCGAGGCCGCCGGACAGCCTGCGAATGTGCTGGACTTGCTCCGGATAGCTGCAGAAATGTCTGAATATCTGCCAGTTCAAGTTGGGCAGGAGCAGCGACAGGGTCTGGAGTTGGTGGCGGAGGCTGAGACAACCCAAAACTCTCCTTCTTCTTCCCTGTCCACAACCTCAACAAGTCCTCCTCGCCGACCACAGACTCATCCTTCTTTAAAACCTTTTACGTGTGGAATCTGTTCGCGAGAGGTACGTGGGCTTGTTCATGCTGGCATTGGCACTAACCAAACGTGTGGCTCTAGTTTACCAGGAAACACGACTTCAAACGGCATGCAACAATCCATGAAAGCGGGTCCTTTGAATGCGACAAGTGTTTAGTCAAGTTCAAGAGGTAAGCGACTGGGTTCTCCTTCTTATGTCTCTGAACATGAAACAGAAAGGATGCGATGCTCCGGCACCAACGACTCAATCGACGATGTGTCCGCAAGCAATCCGATGAATGAAAATCATTAAATAATAAAGTATTAATTATACCCGTATCAATTATTTGCATTAAATCGCAGAGAAAGAAAGAGAAAGCGGCCCAGAATGAGCACACCCACCCCTCCCGCCATCCAATCCACCCTCGACGACAGCAACCTTCTCCTCGCGCCACTCTTTACAGCGTCTTCTTCGTCGGTGTCTTCAGTTGCGCCACTCGAATTCGACATCAACTTTGCGCTCGAATCGCTCGGCCAAAGCGCAACATTCGCCCTCGACTTTGGACACACAAGACCCATTAAAGAGTGTCGGAATCTGCGCAATACCCTGCAACGAATAAGGAGCGTATGAACGTGGGTGGATGGCAGTTGCACTTTGATTGGACTGCCGCAATCTCTGTCTTAGACACTCATTCGAACTCAAGACACATCTGAATTTCTGAATTTGGTGCATTCTAGTGTCAGCACATACAAACCGACGAGAAGTACGTAGGAATTTGATGATGATACATAGCGACAATGGGACATAATAGAAGAGCAAAGGATGGCTGATGGTATGAGACACTCAGACACATGTCAATTTTTGTTGGGACCAAGACACTTCCCCTTATTTGGCCCCTTTCAGACACGATGAAATTCAGACACTGTGACATAAACTAGCTCCAAGAGGGCCTGTTGATATAAGATGGTACAGTTGAGAATTTTTGTGCCTTATTTCTTTTGTTGATGCACTCTTAATTTCGAATCCAAATTGTGTTGCTTTGTCATGAACTCAGAAACAAATACAAAACACGCAACACTCACTGAGTCTGTTTGGGAATACGATAAATTGTTTAAACTGTCCATGAGAGCCACAGAATAGAACTCAATGATTCCATTGATCTGTTTTCCACCAGTATCTCTCCTCTTCTGAATATGTGTTAGTTTCGGCCAGTAGTATTAGAAGAAAGAAGAAAGAAAGAGTAGAGAAGAAGTCAAACAAATGCAAAAGACATCGATCCGGCCGCGCACCACCAGCGCCCTTCCACCCGTTCCAACCACTCGCGGCGCCCTTGCCCGCCTTCTCACCAAGCGAGCAACAGTGACAGCCGGTGCGCCACTCGCCGTGCATGCGCTCTGGTTCCTCAAAGACGATCCAAACCAACTCGAACGTCTGCGCCGCGTCTGCTCTTTGCTCAGAAACACAATCGATGCTGATCCAAGGCTGCGCGCGGCGTACCTCATCGAAAGGTTGCTTTGTTGTTCTCTTAAAACACACACTCACCCAATTTGATCATGACAGCTCGTGCAAACACACCGTCCTCCACTTTGCTGCTACTCGATACCCGTTCGCTCTAACGCCGAGCGTCTTTTCCGTCCTGACGACGGGCATGAATGTCGATGTGCCCAAACTCTTGATTGAACAGCTTGTTGGTGAGAACCTGACAAACGGGGACAATGCGGAGGCAGTCTCCATGATTCCCAGCGATACCATGGATCACCTTGTTGCCCTCGGTTTCAAGTTGTATGGAGAGGACTTAATTGTGTCGGTGGGCCTTGTACAAGGAGATGCGTCCTCGTTTGAACAGAGTATTGAGAAGCGAGATGTCGAGGCATTGAAGGAAGTTGTTTATGGGCATTGTTTTACTCCCGTCCTTGTTCCGGTTGCACATCCATTCTGGTAATTGTTTGTTTGTTGGTTGTTGTCGGAGATCTTTGATCGTTAACGGCGTGCCGTGATTTACAGGAAATCATTCTGGAAGTGGGCTGTTATTGCTCATGAATTAGACGCTCAAATTGGATCGTTTTTGATTAAGCATGCTGGTGTTTCTGCTACAGAAGCAGTCGACAAATTGGTCTCCTCAACTCTATATGATCCATCCTCAACTCCCGTCACATTCGAAATTCTTCAAAAATACGGATACGCAATTTCAGAGAAATGTGCTGTCTCTCTCCTGAAAGAATGCACACCTTCAAACAATTCAACCGAAGTTCCAGCACCTATCCAACTCCTCCAACAAGTCCTTCCCACTGAAACCTTGGCCAAATACGTCGAATCCGCACTACACAGTCTTTTTAGAACGATTCCAACAGATACCAACCCGGCACACCAGCAAATTGACCTTCTCTTGCGTGCCTTCAAATCAATCCTCTCGGAACAAGCACTTGCGAATGCGATTCTTGCGTCTCCTCCTTCTGCCAACTCTAAAGATCAACGGACTTTGCCATTCATGACTGCGTGTGGTCAGACGCACGGAGGTGACATCCTTGTAGATCTGATCTTAATATATTTAACCACAAAACCTCTGCATAGGTGTATTAAATTCAATGTGGCAAGTCGCTTGCGCCGAATTCGGTCCAAACCATCCATTCCTCGCCGCTTTCCTCGTTGATGTCGTGATTGGAGGAACAATTGTGGATGATAAGGGACAACAAAAACAAAAGAAGATTACGGAGAAGTCTATGTTGTCCCATCGTCCGTCGTCTCCCGCAAAAAGTCCTTCAAGACCGCTTCTGTTCCAACACAACCGATTAAGCAAGAAGATTCAATTGTCGTTGTGGCTCCAGATGGTGTGATTCGTAGAAAGTCGTTGGCGGTTTCGGCGTTACCAATGAGACGTGGGACGGTCGGTGCTACCCCGTCTTCACCGATTGGATTGCGGGGTCGTTCTAGAACCCTGGATTCTCGATTCGCGAGTCTGTTTGCGGAACCTGTTTCGGAGAGTGGGAATGGGTCTGAGTTTGTCAACAACGGGGAATACGATAACTCGGACGATCGCGACCGTGATGTAGCTGCAAGAGAGACGATTCAAGCAATGGTTGAAGGAGTGCTTGTTCCATTCGATGCAGGAATGTTGATTCCACTCTGCCGTGCGATTCTGATTTTGAAAAGCGTTCGTTCGAGAGTCTTGGACTTCATGGCACGGTAAAAACGAGTTTCCCATCATCTTTCCCCACTATTCAACTCACCAAAAACTCATTTTTTCCCCACCCAGTGCCGAGAAAGAAATCCTCAGAGCCGCCTACTTAATCACAGCCTCACCCGAAACCCCACACCTCTCAAAAACAAAATGGATCTCCGCCCTCCACAACACCGTCATCGACTCCCAAGCCTGGCTCGAACACGTCATGACAACCAGCGAGTTGACCGTCCTCGAAGGCCTGAAACCGGCCTCCCCAACCGATACCGTGAAACCAAAGCGACGTACGGGTGTACACCCACCTGTCCCCGGGATTTTCTCAAGCCCCGTGTTCAGCGTGCTTTTGCAGTCTGCGGGTGACGCTTCGGTTGTAGAGATGGATGCGGGCCCGTTACCCGCCTCTGTGCGAGAAGTTGCGCGGGCAGTGAGAATGCGTCGGCAAAAGTCAGTGTCGGCGGGTATGGTTGTTCCGTCAAATAGAAACTCTGGTGGTGCGAATCCAATTGATTTGGCGGATGTGAAGAGGTTTTATAAGAGTGTGCAGGAACTTGTTTCGTTGTTGGAAGGGGCGACTAGAGGTGCGGTTGTGGATGATTCCATGACTGTGGGGCCATTCCAGAAGTGGCTTGAGGAGAAGAATGAAAGTGTGCAGGTTTGGAATGGATGGTTGTCTCGGTCCAAGTGGTTCTAAAGTTCAGATAGTTGGTTACTTGATTATGCTTCTTTTACGGTTCTTATGTTCGTTGAATTAGGAAATAGAGATATATCTGTAGAGAAGTTGACAAATTGGTTACTAATGTATGAAATCAACAAATGCTTCATTCAATCTAAGGTACACAAAAAACGACGTATTATAAGTTATAAACAAAAAGGACGTACAATACAAATCCAACCCTCTCAATTTGACGCAACAAACCCTTTACACCGTGAAGACTTTTGATGCCGCACAAGTGCATCCCGCCTCGCAAACGCAAACCCACATCCATTAGATTGACAAACATGTTGCCTCTCCACATGTGTAGCAGCATGTCTCTGCATATCCTGTTTCCGCAAGAACTTGTTCCCACATATTGTACACAAAAAGTCTCTTGCCCGATCGAAACATGGATCGACTATTGTTTTCGTCGTCCGTGTTGCTGTTCGTTTCGGTTTTCGGATGCGGGTGGTTGGTGAGTAACAGTCTTGTTCGGCATCCAACTCGCCGACGACAAGGGGGTGTTGTGACAGGATTGGGCTTTGCGTGGAAGACTTGACGGCGGAGACCTCCGGGTCTATCTGGAAGCTGGGGAAGGGGAAAAACTGTTGTGGTGAGAGAGATCCGGGGGCGGTGATGTTGAATTCATCTGAATCTGTGCAAGAGGTATCGCAGGTGGATTTGGGGCTAGTGGTTGCGGAAGAGGTGAAGCTGTCGTCAAAGAGGAAGGACTCGATTATGTTTCCGTTTTCTACTTTGCTCAGATCTGGTGTGTGTCGTAACGGCTCGCTGCTGCACTGAGACAGCAGTGTGAGGAGCTCGGAATAGTCAACGTAGGCCTGCTGAGGCTGGGCAGCAAAGTAACAGTAGTCCATTCGTGGGTGATGTTGAGGCAAGAGTGATGTAGTCAGACAGTTGGTGTTTCCTGGATCCTTTTGAAGGTAAAATTGAGTCTTCGGCACGAAAGTCGGTTCTTTCGGTGTCTTGTCGGCTCTCGAAACCGAAGGCTTGACCGGAAACAATGTCACCGAACCCATGCTTTTGCAGCTGTCATATTTCTAAGATTTACCCAACATTTCACTCTTCTTAATGTGCATGGCGTGAGATGTTATTCTGGCCTCCCAAGGCAAACTGCCTCCAGGAAAGCCAAAAAAAATTCATTTTCAGTTTAGTAAGACAAGAAAGCCACTCACTTATGCTGACAACACTTAACAATCCTACTTGATATGCTCATGAACACAAATATTCAGCATTGCATTGGCGGCTTTAGCGCTGGCGGGCTTGAGAGCGGCTTGAATAAAAGGAGGGTTTTTCACAACGATGAGGGTCTTAATCAACCTCCAAGATCGGAAGTCCAGCTTTTATCATGGCATGTACTCTCGAAATGTTCATCTGAATGTGAAGTACAAGGATTGGGGCCAGAGATTATACGGCAGGTGTCTTCCAATCTGAAATATCACCACATTTTCTTGCATTAGTAAAGTCGTGATATGTATTCTTTCAAACGTCGTATTTGCGTCCCTCACATAAAGCCGTCACTGTCCCAAACGCCCAAAGCCGCTCTGCTTTGCGCAAATTTCCGATTCGTGGGGAATCTGTCGGCCACGAGAAAAATTTATGTGTCTTCCTTCACCGAAAACGTTTTGCGCACGGAGATGGAAAATTTTAGCCTGTCATCTCTGTTCGGAAAGAAACGGCTTTGAAAAAAATAATAATCTCATGGAAGAAACAATAATTGCACAAACTAATGGTAAATTTCTATATTGCAACCAGTTTCTTTCATTTCCGCCTTCGACACCGAATGCTCTTCATATGTCTAGCCAGTGCGTCTCTTCTTGCAAACGAGTAACCGCATCCAGCGACTGGACAGTTGTACTTTTTAGCCTCGTGAGTAGCTTCGTGCCGTTGCATATCCTGCTTTCGGATAAACTTGTTGCCGCAGAAGGAACACAGGAAATCCCTTTTCGATTTTGCTCTCGATTTCTTGGTCCTTCGAAGCACAGGTTCTGATTCAGAGTATGAAGGCGAAGGGTGGAAAGTTACGGTTGGCGAGGCTGTTAAAGAGGGTGTTGTGGCGGAGGCGTCGAATTCCTTGGACAGGTTTGCTTCGATAAATAACGAATCCAATAAGCATTCTTGTGAGTCCATAAGACTGTTCTCCAGGGATGTAGTAGTAGATGTGGTTGGACTAGTAGCTGCAGTTGAACATCCGTTTATGACTGATACATCATCAAACAAGAAAGACTGAAGAAGGCTTCTGTTTTCGAAATGGGCCAAGTCAGGAATGCATGTTGGTTTCTGTTCTTGATTGTAGAATTGTGCCAACAACATAGAGTAATCGAAGTAGGCCATATCGTTGAAGCAATCCATGTCCATTGTGAAGAAGCTGCCCATGGGAGAGTTGGGTGAGATTGCTGACTGTGCGGTGTGTTCCCAGAAAATTCTTTGCGCTGCTTTTATGCAGTCAGGCACTTTCATGTGTCTGTCGTCGCCGTGGTGATGGTCTGTCGGCATTTTTTTTTCTGGGGAGCCGAACCCACATCACCATTTCGTGGTAATAATTCCAGGAACAAGGTTTTTGATCATTATTTAAGCGCAGCCCTGTATTATCGTATCGAATGCTTCTTTCGAGTTTAGAGCTGCAGGTTGTTTAAAAAAGCATAGATGGAGATGGAGATGCCTTACTAATGTGCGGAGAGACAATCCTTCGGCTGCAAGTCGGCCTCGCCTCTCGCCAATTCGAGAGCGTATCAACGTTTGACTGATTCGGCACTTGAGTCATCGTCATAAACGGTTCATTCCCAGTACATCATACAATGCAACAACATCTACCAGTTGCAACCATTAATCAACCGATGTTTGTCAGAATAACTCGGTGTGGTAGAGGTAAGTCGGGCTTATCGAGTATAGAAAGGCTGAACGACGGCTTATGAGGTTCAGGGGAGGGCGGGGCAGGACAATGCTCGATTGTCGCGTTTTTCAGAAGATTTCTCTTCCTATATATTATTGAACAAAACCGATGGGCATAGCCAGATTCTGACACTTCCCCTGTTCAATAATATCCGTTGGTAATCATTTCAATTAAAGCCGTCTGATATACCAATACCCCTCAGTTGAACATTCAAGTTCAATGCATTCAGTTTCAGTAGAACATCAGTTCTATACAGGTCAGTAGAACAACACAGTTCCATACAGTTCAGTAGAACATAAAGTTCTATACGTTCAGTTCAGTAGAACATAAAGTTCCATACAGTTCAGTTCAGTAGAACATAAAGTTCCATACAGTTCAGTTCAGTAGAACATAAAGTTCTATACGTTCAGTTCAGTAGAACAACATAGTTCTAGACAGGACAGTAGAACATCAAAGTTCTATGCAGGACAGTAGAACATCAAAGTTCTATGCAGGACAGTAGAACATTAAAGTTCTATACAGGACAGTTTTACATTTCAGTTTACAGTTCAGTTTACGTGACAGTTGACAGCAAGCACATTTAATCGTTCGACAGTAACAGTTTCAGAGCAGAATCAAACATAAATAACGTTAACAAACATAATCAAAACAAAACCAAATACAGTACGTATCAAAATCAGTGCAGACCAACGTAAGGTTCCCAACCAACATGTTTTGGACCAGCATTCACCAGTTTCTCAGAAGCTCGTTCAGTTGTTGCAGTTACAGTCATAAGTGCATTCGGGTTAGCATTATTTGAGGTGTTTGAGGTAGAAGTGGGATTGGATGGATTACTTCCCCTTTTGGTTTTGTTCGGACAGATTCTGCTGATATGATCCATTGATCCACAACTCCAACAAGAATTGCAATCCCAGTCCGGATTGTGGGATCCGGGGCAGCGTTGACATTGAGGTTTACCGCCAGCATAACGTTTGTTTGATTGATCAGATCCAGGGTTTCCACGGTGTCGTTTTCCTCCAATTGTAACATTTGCGACAGCTGTTGATTCCTCCTGAATCTTGTTGTCTAATTCGATACTTTCACAGTAAGCAATCCAGCAGTCATTCAAATCCTCTTCAATTTCTGCAACAGTGCTGTATTCTTTGATGCGAAACAACATTATAACGCCCGAGAATCTACTATCCAATTTAAGCCGAATAGTTTTCTGAGAATTAATATCTAGATGGAACGTTTCACCAATAGCTGTTAACATATCTTCAATTCTGCGGACTTCAGCAAGAAATTCTTCCATTGACTGATTAGGCTTAATATACAGAGCATTATACAGATTCTTGATCTTTGTATTCTGGTTGCGTTTTTTGGGACCATAGATTCGTGTAAGTTCGGCCCATAATTTAGCAGGAGTATCAAATGACGAATAATCAGCTTTCATAGATTTTGTGAGACCTTCATGAATAATTTTCAAAGCCGATGTCATTGCGAGAGCTTCACTTGCTGCACGATCGTCTTCAAGTTGCCAGTACTTCAATCTGTTTTCATATAATTTGAATGATTCATTCAACTCCTTCATTTTTGATTCATCAATTTTTTCCTTTGTGTTCAACATTTTCACCCATTCTTCTGGTGCTTCTGGACGTTCTGCATTGTTCTGATGGGGTTGATAGGAAGCTTCAAGCGTTTTAGTCTCTTGCTTTGACATACGAAGAAGGCGGAGGCGTTTCCAAATAATAAAGTTCTTTGAATCAAGCAGGATGACTTTGGACTCGTTCTGCTGCTTCATATCGCCATTGTCTCGTGAGTTGCTATTCATCTTGCTATACTGCGATAAACCTGGGCTCATAACTTGTCAGAATAACTCGGTGTGGTAGCGGTAAGTCGGGCTTATCGAGTATAGAAAGGCTGAACGACGGCTTATGAGGTTCAGGGGAGGGCGGGGCAGGACAATGCTCGATTGTCGCGTTTTTCAGAAGATTTCTCTTCCTATATATTATTGAACAAAACCGATGGGCATAGCCAGATTCTGACAATGTTTTCAGCTCCACAAGTTGTCGGATTGACTGATGTAATATAAATAAAATACAACCGAGTCGACATTTTTGTCTCTCAGCCAGCAATCCTCTTCATGTAACTATACATTTTATTGAACAAATGCAGAAAGAATAGGTCGAAAATATACGGTATCAATAACGGCATTTGCATCTACTACTCTTCATATGCCTGTCTCGCAAACGAATACCCACAACCGTCAACAGGACATTTAAACTTTTTATTGCCATGAGTAGCTTCATGTCTTTGCATATCTTGCTTTCGTGCAAACTTTTGGCCACAGGCAGAACAGGAGAACCTGCGCATCAATGGTAACACTCGTCTTTTGGTCTTACGAGCATCGTTATTGCATGAAGTACATGGTATTATCGACAAAGAGTTCTTTGCAGAAAGGGAAGGCGAATGGGAAGTCTGGCAGAGAGAGGGAATAGGCTTTTGCTACCGAATCTACCAGAAATTTCTAACGTTAGGAACATCCGAATTTGGTTCTCACTTTGGGCAAGGGCAAGATCTCAAAAGTAGAAATGAACATCAGAATAACATGTCAAATGGGTATCTATTATGCAAACAAAATAACTAAAGAGACAATATAAATCAAGCTACTGCAACTGTAACAGCTTCTTGTGACTCCGTTTACTCTTCATATGCCGCATAAGAGCATCCCTTCGCACAAATCCAGCACCACACCCTTTAATTGTGCAAACATGTTCCTTCACTTCGCTGTGAGTTGCTTCGTGCCTCTGCATATCTTGTTTTCGGATAAACAGACTTCCACACACTTTGCACACAAAGTCACGGCCTCGTTTCGTTGACGTTGTCTTCTTAACACCGAGAGCCGACGATCCCTTTTTCGAGGGGGATCCCTTTGTGGGGGCAGTAGTAGAGTTTACGTCGGAGTTGTATTCGTCGTCTGAATCCTGATCGTCTTGTGTCTCGTCAGCTTCGAAGGCGGAGGATGCAGGAGATGAGTATGTCGTTTGAGAGACAGGTGATGTAGGCGCTGTGTTTGGATTACTTGAGCAAGACGGTGTTTCCACTGAGAAGGTTGTGAACTCGTTCAAAGCGGCGAGGAATGATTGAGGATCCATTGGTCGGAACGACAGTAGATCTTGAATGTCCAAGTCGGTTGTGTTTGTTGTGAGGGAGGGCAACGGCGAGCATGCTGGCGATTGCGAGTGCTCTGGGAATTGGAGGGTTTCGAGTAAGTCTCCGTTCTCGTATTGGTTCAAAGGGGCTTCGAGTACGCAGTTGGATGGGTAGAGAGGGAAGCCATAGAGGAGTTCAAGCAGTGTTGGTTGGAAGCAAGGTTGATCTTGAACAGCAGAAAGGAAGTCCATCGTTGTCTTATCGGCGTTGGAGCTGAACATTTGCTTGGAGCTGCTGTTGGTTTGTTTTTTTGCCGAGAGTGTGTGTTTGAGAAGCATTTTAATTTATATTCGGAAGACACACACCGTCGCCATTACTTTGCCGGGGCGGTCTTCAAGCGGGCTTCGGTACCGGTCGGGTCTCGTCGGGTTGGGCTTGCCTGCCCAAAATCATCCCGAAAACGGAGATTTGAATGGAGATTGTTCGGAAATGTGTTATCTCCAAATTTTTTTTATACTTTCTTTGTTTCTGTCAGCTTTGCATGGTTCTTGGCAAGAAAACTTAATAAATAATATGAATGCTGTTATTCTGTTGGGAATCTGGGAAGCATTAGACGGTTTAGAAGTCAACGGAGAAGTCATTTGAGTGAGGTAAAACAAAAACAAAGGCAACGATTGCCGTTATGATTCTCACAACAGATAGTTGAAAACAGCTGAATGAGTATTGATCTTCATCCAACATGATGTCATCTTTATCGGCAATGTTAAATCTCCGACGATGACCGACCAAAAGCTTGCCGAGCAAGACACTAAATGCGGACAATTTCACTGCGTCTGATCGGCAGTTGAATTCTAAAAGACACAACTTTACAGACAGCTGAGAGAGCGGAGAGACACAATCTTCGAGCTTTTTCATTTTCAGCAGTAAATGCATTTTTGTTGAGGTGAATAGACGGACAAGAAAGTAAATAATAGCGCTCTTGATTATGAGACTGCATTCATCTGCTTTCCGTCGTCTTGCGGCGGTGGTTTAACAGCCCAATCACATGGCTCCGTCTGTTGCAACATTTGTATATTTCTCTTAGGGCAATCCCCATTCGTTTTGATATGATACAGACACTACTACTTCGTTGGTTGCTTGTTGTTTCGTGAAGGATCACAGTTGATATGGATTAAAGAACGTTCCGTTGTCGAACGATGCTCGAAATGTGTGCAATTTCTCCTGCAGTGTGACAAGACAGACAAAGATGTCGGAGAATTTTTGGAGATTGGGAACCCTATGCTTTGGTGAAATTCTTACTGACAACCATTTGACAATTCCATGAAACAATGTACGCACAACAAGTCAAGGGTATATTATTTAATTTTAACGAGTAAATGCATAAAAAAAACAAGAGAATATGTACTGTACAATAAGATGGGGATATGAAATGAACCGAGAACCTTCGCATTACAACTCTCCTCTTCGCTCCATACACCGCTTTCCCTTCATATGCCGCGTAAGTGCGTCACTGCGACCAAACTTGGATCCACATCCGAAAGGACACACGTGAGATCGAGCAGCGTTGTGTGTTGCTTGGTGCCTGTATACGTCCTGGTACCGCAAAAACTTTTGACCGCAGATTGTGCATTCGTGGTTTCGTGGTCTTGCGTCTTTTGACTTTCGTGGAGTTCGGGAGGGTGATGGTTTGGGCGTTTCTGGTGTTGTTGTAGATTTTGTTGTCGTGGCGGAGGTGGGAACGATACGTGTTACGGATGAGAGGATTGGGGATGTTGCGGGGCTGGAGGATGGGAGTTGTGTGAAGTTGGGTGTAATTGGTGAGGTGATGGCAGTGTTGCATGCAGATAGGGAAAAGTAGTCAATGTCAGAGAAATCCATAGAGAACTGCATTTCGGTAGGTGAAATAAAGCTCAAATCATCGTGGAATGTGAATGGATGCATAGGGTTGTGCAGCTGAGGTGTCAGACAGTTTACTTGCGAGACGTCGATAAGAGGTGTGGCTGACGTATCCTGTGATATCACGACAGTGTTGTCGTATTGGAAAGGTTGTTGCTGCAGGAGGGAGTCCATGAGCACGCTGTCAAAGAATGTTTCGACTTGTTCGGGTGAGAGAGGGGTGGCAGTGCACTCTTGAAGGAGAGGGTGTTGGTTGAGGTCGAATGTTGGTTGCATACTTTGGATCATCTGGGCTGGAATGAAACTTGCTTGTAGTGATTTCTGATACTTGTTTCCAGTTCAAGGAGGCTCCTTCAAGGGCTATATACCTTTTGGCCTGCCGCTTTTTCTGGCGGCTGCTGACTTGCCGTTGGGTGGTTTCGTGTCGAACCTGGATCTCCACCCTGCCGCTTTTTGGCTTGTGGGACAAAGAACCACCCGAGTTGTACTTTTCGTGTCTGGAATTCTTCTTTGCAGTCAACCGCGGACTTGAGCATGGGTTTCTTACTTCAAGCCACAGCTGCCATCTTCACTTGGGTACCCTGCTACCCATCAGAAGTCCACCACTCTAGAGCATATATTGATCCTTTAAAGAATGAATCTAGTATGGGGTATCAAGTATTTCACAACTGATCACTTTGCCACTTTGGCAATCTTTGGTCTGCAGATCTGTGTTTACCAAAAGAACTCTTTCAAGAAAAAGATTAATTAACAACCCTCAAAACCTCGAAGATGAAGCGCACTGTTCCTGCCACGCAATTCACAGAAAGCGATGATGAAACCGAGCAGCAACAACCATCGACATCAACATCGACCTCTGATGCATCCACTCTCCAATCGCCGGCAAAGAAGCAAAACACACAGCCAACCGCCCCACCACCACCACCACCACCACCACCAATAACCTTCAACGACAATGACGCAATCGACGCCGAGGAAGATGCGCTTTCCACGACGCTCAAATGCGCAATCTGCCGCGGGTTGATGCACCAGCCGACGTCGGTGCTTCCGTGTCTGCACACATTCTGCGGCGGCTGCATCAGCGCGTGGACAAAGTCGAACCCGTCGTGTCCCGCGTGCCGCCGCCCCGCCGAGAAACTGGGCCGGAACAGACAGGTTGCTGACGTAATCGACGTGCTCGTTGTTGCGAAGCCGCACTTGAAGCGATCGGAGTCGGACATGCGCGACGTCGAATCCAGGAATGTTGTGCTGAACTCGGGCGAGGTTGTCGTTGCCGCGGTTGGGACACAGCCGGATTATGACCATGACGATGATGATGACAACGACAACGACGAAGAAGATGAGTATGAGGACGATGAACCACAAGTCTGCTTGCACTGCCCACCAAACACAGCTCCTGATGGATATTCTTGTCCCGAAGGCGATGCAGTACACACAAACTGTGCTCGATGTTATCGCCTCATGCCTGAACGCAACTTGGAGACACAGCGATGCAAATACTGCAATGTACATTCCTGTCATGTCTATTATCAGTCTGAAGGTGGATGTCCTTCGAATTTCGGTTGGTTCCAGCGGTTGAGAGGTGAGAATATTCAGTTTGCCCTTTAAAGTTCACTCATCTGTTTACTAATTATCTTCAAAACACTAAGACTTTACATTCACGGATGTTCCTTACACTGCATTTTCGAACAACAACTACGAACGTCAGATCCTTGCCGATATTTTGCATTCAAATTCCATTCCCTTATCAGCCGTCCTTCAATCTGGAATCACTCGTCTCGACAATGCGACCGAAACTCTGACTACATCGCAGCATGTTACTCCCCATGCCCAAGCTGGTATTGTTGTATCTGGAGACGACTATGCGTGCATGAATTGTGCGACAGGACTGTTTGGTGAATTTTGTTATTGGTATCGCCGCGATTTGGAAGCAGACAAGATTCCTGCTGCGGTGTCGGGAAGGGAGGATTGTTGGTACGGACGTGAATGTCGCACGCAACGGCACAATGCCAGCCATGCTACCAGGTTGAATCATGTGTGTGAAAACAAGAGGAGACACTGAATAGTGTATTTATGCAAGTCTGTGGTGGAGTTTCTTGATGAAACAATACTGGGATGTACTATATACCTATCTGCAAAAAAAATATGTACACAACCAATTACGTTTGATTCAGAAATCTAATCAAGTCATTAGAGAATAACAAGGATCTTGAAAGAATGCCTTCAAAGGATTGATGAAAACCACTGCCAAGCTTGGATGAAAACTTAGATGTGAAGTGGTGAGTTCGTCCCTAAGCTTTGGTTGTAAACAATTCCTCTAAATCGAATGGATTACAACCTTCTTGAAACGTTTAGTTGATAATGTTCTATCTCAATTTCTGTCCAGAATGAGCCACATATTTGACCTGTGGCTCAAACACAATGATCACACTACATCTCTTGCTTAAGCAACGCACGGACAGAAACGAGAGATATACTTCCTTAATAATCAGAAATTAGTAACACACTCACAGCCCAGCCACGATGGGATACTTCGCGCCACTTGTGCCACCTCTTACCTTCAAATTGGAGAAATCAAGGAATCCACTCCAAAAATTCCTCACATGGATTCAAGCACCAGCAACATTGTTGCTGAGACGGAAAGCGATCGCGGCAACAACAAGCATGAGAAAGGGACTACGTCACACTGGGTCGACACAGCCGATATTACCAAAGAAACAGCCTTCCTCGACGACGTCGTAGATGACTTTGGATATGGAATGGTGTCTAAGATCGTATCGCTCGAAGACGACCCAAATGCTCCCGTCTTGACGTTCCGTTACTTTGTCTTGTCGCTTTTACTTTCTGTTTTCGCTGGAACGCTTGGTCAGCTGTATTGTGAGATTAATTGGCTCTTTTCAAACATGTTAGCTCATCATACGCGTAGACTTTAAGCCTCAAACTCTTGTTGTATCGACCCTGTTTCTGCTTCTCTTTGGATACGTAAGTCCCTTTGTCAACATAATTTTTCTTGATAGCATCTCACGTTAGTTTGGAGGACTCTTGTTACAAAATATCATGCCGACTGGAATTCTCAATCCGGGGAAATTCAACATCAAAGAACACGTGCTCGTCACGATTACTGCGTCTGCAGCCGGAATCTCCGCCCTTGCATCTCAGTTGATTGCCGTCGAATACTTGTATTACAACAACTTGTTGCCACATTGGGTCGGAATTTTGCTTGTCCTTTCATCGCAGTTGATTGGATATGGTTTTGCTGGAATCTTCCGCCACGTCCTTGTATATCCTGGAAAGAATTACTATCCCGCACTTCTCGCGCAAGTCTCGTTGTATGAGAACCTCCACAAAGGTGATGGAATCAGTCGACAGATGACGCGATATTTTTTCACTGTTGTGGGATGTATATTCCTCTGGGAGTGGTTGCCAAATTGGATTGCGCCGACTCTGATTGGTGTCTCGGTTATTTGCCTTTCTACTCAGCATATGAAATCCTCTTTGATTACGAACTTGTTTGGTGGAATCAATAACAACGAGGGGCAGGGGATGTTTTCGATTTGGTGAGTTCGAATATTAGTATGAAGTTGTTCTAACCGACAATTAAGCTTCGATTGGAATAATATTCAATCCAATACGATGACCTGGCCTTGGGTCACTCAGGTCAATTATTTAATTGGTGTTGGTCTGTGCTGTCTCATCAATCCCCTGTTATACTATTACAACGTCTGGGACAGCAGAAGTCTCGCGTTTATGGGAGAAGGGATCTATAATCCTGATGGCAGCGTATACAATCAAACTCTCATTCTCGATGAAAACAACTATTTGAACCGTACAGCTTATCTGGAGCAAGGAGAACCTCTCCTTACAGCAACGAATGCATTCTACTTTTTCGGATGTAATTTGAGTGTCACGGCTGGACTGATGCACGTCTTTCTTTGGCATCGTGAAGATGTGGTAGCTGGGTTCAAAAATATTGTCGTACGTAACGAGGATAGTTCAAACGAAGACCCGTATTACTTGTTGATGCAAAAGTACAAGGAAGCTCCTCTCTGGTGGTACCTCGGAATTCTTGCAATCTTTGGAGCAGTTGGTCTTGTTGTGACAAACGCGTCCAATTCACAACTCGAGTGGTATTATTTCTTGGCTGCTATGGCTCTATCCTGTGTCCTAGTTTTCGTTGTTGGGTTTATCGTCTCGACGACGGGTTTCACCATGAACTCTCAGAGTTTTGTACAGTTAGTCGGTGGATTCATCAAGCCTGGAAACCCTGTCGCAAATATGTATTTCACGCTGTATGGATACAGCGCAACTACTCAGGCCGTATCGATGCTCGCAGATCTAAAGCTCGGACAATACATGAAGATTCCACCTCAAGCCGTGTTTTTCGCGCAAATGATGGGATCTACGGTTGGAGCTATTTTCAACTATGCCGTTACTATTTCCATCATGACGCAGCAGGCGGATGTGCTCACAAGTGAAAACGGGAATTCGCAGTGGTCTGGACAAAATCTCCAAACCTTCAATACTCTCTCGGTTACATGGGGAGCTCTGGCTAAAGAAATGTATGCACCGGGTGCTCGTTATCAGTGGATCACATATGCATTCATTTTGGGAATCTTTTGTCCACTTTCATTCTATTACTTGCATAGAGTTTTCCCAAAAGCTCGATTTGATTACCTCAACTTTGCAATCTTGCCTTGGTTTTTGGGATATCTGTCTAGCGGAACGAATTCGTCCATTTTCGTGGCGATGATAATTGGTGTATTTACACAGTTTTATTTACGTCAGTATAAGGCTTCGTTTTTCAATCGGTACCAGTATTTGACATCGGCCGCGTTGGATGCTGGAACTCAGTTCTGTGTATTTGTAGTTACGCTCTTCATCCAAGGAGCAATCTACCCTGCAATCGAGTTCCCCACATGGGCTCTAAATCCGGATAGGTCAGGTATTTGGTTCCCTGATTACTGCTACAACGCCGCAAACGATGTACCAGGGAACGGTACTTCCACTTAAATGATAGAATTAAAGATGAATATGTACACTATATAAATGTATTCTGCGAGGCAAAGATGCTCGAAACTTCAATTTGACTTAGAGTAAGAAATCAAACTCATCCTCCTTCTGGATGGGCATGAACGTGGGCGAAACACGCTCAGGAAATCTTAACGGTTGAGAAGGGGTTGGTATAGAGGAAAGAGAGGAAACGGGATGCGAGAACGAGTGATGCTGTGATGAAAATGAAAACGATGGTATAAATGCTGGTTGGGGTTGTGGCGTATGAGGATAGTTTACGATAGAATTCAAAGTTGGAAATGATTGTGGAAACAAAAGATCGTGTAGTGAGGGTACTGGTGAGGTATTCAAAACAGATAAGTTAAGAAGTGTGAGGATTGGAGGCTGTGGTTGTGAAACCTCGATTTTGTCGAGGAATGCGAACAAGTCATCTTCCACTTGCTCGTTGCTAGTGGTTGATTCGTTGTCGGAGCTGGGTTTGCCAGGACTTGGTGCAGTGGTAGATGAACTGCCACCTCGATGCTGGTTCTTCAACTCCTTGAATGCCTTGTTGCGTGTACTGTATCATCAAAGTATTTACTTCACTGATTTAAGTATCACATGAAGGCGGACTACAATACCTGTTGTTCGAATACACGCAAGCGATCCGCTGTTTAGCACAGCGACCGCAAGTCCCTCCGGGCACATTCTGCACACACTTCCGGTTTGACAAGCGACAAGCCTCGCAGGATCTGAGACGCTTGTTTGTGCTGATGCATTGCTCGGGGAACGGATGCTTTCCTTTGGATGTTGTCATTGAGTACAAATACAGTTATCAAGAGGCAAGGCTTCACCACTGCCTGCTTCTTGATATCTGGTTTGGAAACAAAAAGAAAGACGATGATTTCATTGATGAAAGGGTGGAAGTGCGACAAAAAGCAAAGCTGTGGTGAAGCCCAAATTTTTGCGTGGTGCAAGTTACTGTGCAAACTCAATTTAATAAATATGCTATGATAACACGAAATGAGCCGAGGTGTGCTATTGTATGGGGTAATAATTTGATTGTGAGATGGTATGAAAGTTTGTTGGCTTACAGCCTGCGGTATTGCAGCTGACGCTCGATTGGAAATTTGCATCATTGATCTGTGAACAATAAATGGAAATTCTAAATAACAGGAAATTGGTATCCCGTTTATTCTGCTTTTTTCCGTCCCACGTAGACGAAATATTCCCATTCCTCGCCAACCTTTTTGACACTGACGTCCATCCCTGTTACTTCACAAAAGCGTTTCCTGAAATGAGGCTGTGCCCAAGTGATGTGCAAAAAGAGGCCTCCAGGTTTCACGGCGTCGTGAACTTGAGCCATATATTTTCGCACAAGATCCCATACTTCTTCTGACGGGTCCCATGGATCGTCGTCGGGGAATCCTGTAGATTTACCGATATTTAAGTTAATTGATGTGAGTATGGATTCGATGTAAGAGAGTGAACTCCAAGTGGACTCAAACCAAACGTTTCCCTGAACAGAATCTCCTCATCCCAAAGCCCACGAATCGTAATGAAAGAAAACAGTTTCTCACCAGTCAAGAACGCATCCAACGTCCCTTTATCAATCACAACATCAAACTGCCGTCCATTAACCGCCTTCCCAAGCTCAAAGATATCCCCAACAACCCATTCAACAGTCTCTTCGTGTTCTCGAAACACATTCCGCATGTTTTCAATCACGGCCGGGCTGTAATCAAGGTTCGTGTGGTGAGGAAAGCCTGACTGGAGCATGTCGATTGAGAAGCGGGAGTTTCCACAGCCGAGGTGGAGAATCTTGTCGGTTGAGTTTAGGAGTGGAGTTATGGCTTGGGAGTAGAAGGACCAGCCTTTGACCCATTCGAAGGTTTCAGTTGGGTTTGTGGATGCTTCACTAGAGGAACATGGAAGATGTGAGATGATGGTTGAGGATGTGGTGGTAAGAGACAGTTACGCTTTGTATCGGGATTCCCAGTAGTCTTGCTTTGCGAATTGGGTGTTGTCTTCGATGCCGTCTTCCATTTTGACGATCAGTTTTGACAAGTGACACTGGTTTGGAAGGGAAAAGGAAAAAGAAAGTTCAGTATACAAGTTATTGCCTTTATTGGATATGATTAAGTTATTGTTGAGTCAAAGACGATCCGCAGGTGGAGCAAGAGTCTCTGCGTGAGCAAAAGACTGGAACATAAAAATAAGATTAGGTCAGAGATGGTCAGAATAAGGCAGACAACAATCTTACTCGACAAGCAAACAGAACATACGTATGCAATACTGCAAGGTTGTTTGTGACAAAAGCAGGATGCGCTGTAGTTTGTGAGCGTTCCACCAGGCAGACAAAGTGTTTTACGAATTGATGGCTCCGGAAGAAACGAATGCAGTAAGACTGTAATCAGATTATCGACGTCTGAGACTTTGACAAAGATTCCGTCTGTCGAAGATGCAGTTTGAGACAGGAATACGGAGTCATTCCCAAGAAGTCTGCACACATCGATAATCACATTCTGTACGAATATTGCATGAGATTGAAAATATGTACTGGTATGATTGAAGTGTAACAACGTACATCCTTTTTGGCAGCGAATATGCAATTCATGATGGGGATATATTCGCTGGGAGAGTCCGGCGATACCGATAATGTGAGAATACGAGCTTGAATTGTGGATGCAGGGTCGGTATGTTGGCGTTTTACACGATTGATGACTGCGTTTGAGGTGAGACTGGTGCTGTCGCGATAAGACCACTCACAAGACAAGGATAATGACAATGCTCCCGCTAAGCAACTTTGTTTGTTATAGTTTTCTTCTGAATCCCGATCAAAGTCGAGAAGCTGTTGTAGTTTCTGCACAAGAACATCATCCACGACTTTGAACTGTTTATACATTCCACCCGTGTTTTTAATGTCGGTAGAAGCATTGGAAAGGTCGGCCGAATCAAGCAGTAAATGGCTGTTAATGTAGTTGGTCGAGTTGTTTACAACCAGTTTAAAACACACCTTCCTCTTCCTGCAATCGCAGCAACGACAGCAACCCGCCCATCGAATCTCAGAGCCAAATGTGCATTAATAAAGACGAGTCTGTATGGCATCAGGTTAATTCAAGGAAGCTATCCATCCAGCCAAAGCAAGGCAACGCACAGTTGATTCAGGATTCGCTCGACGGTCCCCGAATCCAGTTTTCCCTTCGCCGCCACTGAATTCGCCGGAGAAGGAAACAGATCGACAACAACAACAAGAAGTGGAATGTCCATTTTAGACTAATTAAAAAGGACAACAAAGAAAAGACTTCAAAATGGCGTCGGTTCCATCGCTTCCTCGACCGTCGATCGCCGCCGTGGCTCCGGCTTCAACGTTTTACGTGGGTGCTTCGGCGTCGTTTGCGGCCCTGTTTTCGACAGAGTTGTACATTGACAGGTGTGTTTGTTGGAGGGAGTTACTCTCAAAACCAACTAATACCTCGCTTAGATTCGCTTGGAAACTGTGGCTGGCTGGATTCACTTGTGAGCACTGATTTGATTTGGCTGTATGATTCTAACAGTCTCCCACCAAAGACATCCAGGCGTACGATCAAGTCCTCGACAGAAACAAGAACGCAGCACAATACAATCCGTCCGTCATTCAAAACTTTATCATATCACAGTATCGTACCTTTGAAATGCTCGAAAAATACTTGCACAGGCCAAAGTTATTGGCTAGTCAGCTGATTTTTCCTCTGGATAAAGAGACGCGTGGATTCTTGATTGATTCTTATTATCGCTTTGATCCAAAGGTGTGTTGCATTCTTGCTAATTGATGGCGTTGGTGATGCTAACAACATGTTCAATGTGAATCCAAGGTATTACGTGAACTGCTAGGAAAGAAACTCTCTTCGCGTGCACTCAGAAAAGAGCTCGATGATGTACATATTAGAACAAAGACACCGTTGGCAGGATGCAAGCGGATGTTTGATAATCTTAAGCGAATTATGAAGAGGATTGAGGACCAAAATGGAAACATCTTCAAACTTGTTCAAGACGATTTCTTGTTGGAAGATGACCTTGCTGGGTAAATCTTTGATCAGTGTTCGCAAATCAGTAACTGACCCAACAACCCACTGTTGCAGTCAATACTCTCACATTATCTTCATCAACTTTTACCGTCTGGACACGACCAAAAAGAAGTTGGCGAATCTCACCTTTGCTGACTTTGATTACTGTGAGTCTGTTTTTTGCGATATTTTGCTTGCTAAATGCTGGAAACGTAAAACAGTGGGCGCCATTATTATGCAATACTTTACAATCACATCCGAAGCTGCTATCGACGACTTCGATATGGGCCTCGCCCAAGATGCACGCGACCTCAAAACTATCGTCGTCAACCACAACAAAACTCTGGACGAATTCCGGGCCCGCGTCATTACTTACCTCCAACAACAACGTGACGCACAGCAACTACAACAACAACAACCTTCAGTCTCTCAACCTCAACCTTCATCAATTACCTCCACCGCAATTCAAAACGTTCTCGAAAGATGCAGTCCAAACACATTCAAGACCCTCCTCAAGAACGTGTTCGGTCTTGGGAGCGGGTTGAGCTACAACAAAGAGATTCGTGACGTGTTTGGAACGTTGATGGAAAAGATTGTGGATCCGTGTGTTTCAGGGTGTGGATGGGGTCGCGGGGAAGTGACAGTGTTCTTTGAGGCTGTTGTTACTGTGTTTCCAGAGGTGGAGTTGCTTGCACTGCATCATCGGAAAAAGTATGAGGCGAGTTTTGGGAAGCTTTGTACGGCTGTTAAGTTGGCGGCTGTGCGGTTGATTAATGTTTAACTGAACTGGTGGTAAATAAAGCGATAATTCGGAGTGATGGTTCTATGTGGTAGTGTACGATAAAAAGTTGTAGTCAAAAAGGGATGGAGCTTTACCGAGGCATCCGCGATCGCTGGGTCGCATTCACGAGCCAGTTTCCGTTGGAGACCCGAGAACCTGTTTGGACGCCCGAACCTGCTCCAGCCGTTGCGATCCTGTATGTCTTCAAACGGAGTGGAACCACGTCAATGGAGGTCCAGTCTCTCGTTGTTCAGGTACCCGATACCACTTACCCCTCCACCGCCAATGACTAAGCACTCGTCTTTCAGTCGGTTCTGTCCTTCGCTGGGTACCCTCACGTTGTCAAAGAGTGCAATGAACCTGATCAATCGCCCAACGGTGTGTTGCTTCCTGCTCCTCACAAACCACAGCTTATCTTCGTATGCAGGACAATTACCGTATTTATACACTACAAAAGGACGGGCATTGGCTGGACGGGAGATAATCGATGAAGTCATGGACCAAGTTTGTAGCTGCTCTTCAAGAACCAATCATACCGCCGAGTCTCATCTTTTATCTAGGTTCCTGGATTTGGCTCAACATTGAGTCCGATTGAGAAGGCGGACTCGTTGGCGTTCACTTCTCTTGGGGAGAGCAAACTTCACTTTGGATTGGTGTGTGTCATTCAATCTTTGCAGAACATGAAGAGCGATACAGAAATATGCTGAATTTAGTGGAGCTATATCTGTACCCTGGGCCTTCGTCCAAACTGGATGTGAAGTTGAAGAAGACTGGACTAATGGACAATGCGGCAAATTCAAATACAGGAGTCACTAACTCTTCAAATCAGTTATTCGATCTCTGGTACAATCATCAAAACTTTACGAAAGTGGCGTACCCAAAATACGCGACCGACCACCCATTCCCTCTGAATCTCGTATTGCCCCGTATCAAACGAATGGAACAATTGGACTGGATGTTAAAGCAACGGGTTTCAATCAACAAAGATGAGGTTCGTATTTGTGTGCTTCACAGCGGACCCTCATATTTCGCCCCAGATTTTGGGAGACGTCAAGATGGCTCTGTCAGCATATTCAACACAACTTGATCAGAAGCAGTACCTATTTGGCGCAAAGTATGGCTTTTTTCTTGGGTTAAACTTTGCACTTGGATTCCTGACTTCCCCTTCTCTACAGACCAAGTATGGCAGATGCCACTCTCTTTGCGTACCTACACATTCTTCTCTCCACTTTTAATTCGCCTGCTGGCGTCCACAGCAGCGTTCGCGACATCATCAAGCGTCATGATAATCTGATTCAGGTAATTTTCGGAACTCAGTCTTGAATGGATGATTCTAACATGCGATGCATCTGTGTAAAGTACTCAAGACGCATTTGGTCGACATGGTTTGCCACTGAAAATAAATAAAGTACAATATCCCAATAAACTTTATATGTCAAATACAATAGCAAACAACATTTAGAGCTAAGCAATGGCATTATAGCTTCCTGTATGGATGTTGAAGTGGTGTGTAAGGTTCGCGAAAGGTGTTGGTGCTTTCAGCAGTTATGAACATGAATCCTTCATGATCCTGGATGCAAAAGCAACGAGAACATCTTGCAAGCAATTAATTGATTATTAACGTTCCATCGAAAACGGGGACGAAGATAGAACGCATAAAATCGGTGAGTAACTGATTCTCAACCTCCCTTCAACACTCACAACCGCCCCCACCGCCTGCCGCCAAAACACGTGAGCAGAGTGGGATTCGAACCCACGCCTACGAATAGATCACGGCCTTAACCCTTAGACCGCTTTATGAGCATTGTATCTTCCGCGTTTTTTCAAGTTGTCATAAAGTAAGTGGTACAGGATTTACAGATCCCACACATTAAACCAAAATCTCTTTACTAATGTATTCAAAACTATCAAAACATCAATATTCCAACTGCAGCCATAAACAAACACATTCTGATTTCTTTGGTGCCAGATTGAATGAGACCTTGCGTAGCGGTTGTAGTAAGTGGCAACGAGGATGTAATAATTGCACTCGCAGTGGCCTTTAAAACAGTTGGGAATCCAGAAATGTTGAAGAGCGTGTTGTAAGCACCAGCAGCAATTAACTTGTGAGCCTTGGTGGTTGGGTGAACAACATCCCAAAAAAAGTAGTCATCAGGATTGGCGCAGGTGCTCAGAATAGTAGCGTTCGCTGTGATTGTGTTGCACGCATCCTCTACATTCTTGAACCCGTAATAAGCGGAACCTTCAGGAGTGACTGTATAGTAAAGAAGAGGAGTGACGTCGTTAAAAATGATGTTGGCTTTGGGGGCAACGCCTTGAAGGTTTGAAATTCCAGCTGAAAGAACGGCATTGAATCCGTCAACAACTTGCTTGATTTGAGATGTGGCCGTAGAGGCAAGCTTGTTGTTCATTGGAAGTCTTTCAAGAGGTGCGAAGCCGTTTACCAAAATGTTCTTGGCTCCCGATTGGATGAGGATTTGTACACCAGTTAGAATGTAGGTTGCATAGGCAACTGGGTCTGGAATGTTGCCAGAATCAACAGTGAATGTCAAGTCGTTTGCCCCAGCCCAGATAGTGAAGAGCGTCGTGTCCAAGTTCAGTGCATTGGCAGAGGAGTCGGCTTTCCAGTTGGCGATTTGCTTGCTCAAATCTGGCAAGTCATTGGCAGTGAGTGACTTTGAAAACCAAATTGGATGATGGTACGCATCCGTCACGTTGGCAACGGCTCCAGCAACGGCATAATTGTGTAAGTTCGCGTTGTTCAACGTTTTAGCAAGCTGCTCAACCCAAACAGGACCGTTTGAGCTGTAGAAGTTGCGTTAATATCACTGATATTCGAAGGTGTTACTTACAATCTTCCCTGCCAGTATGGTGCTGGAGGTGTGCCTTCATATTTGAAAAAGTTGCCATTGTCGGAGAGTGAGTCTCCGAACGCGACCACATCTTTGATCACGGTAGATGGACTCAGTGCAGCAAAGGCGGTTGACGACAAGAGAATGAGAGACAGGATACTTTTCATTTTGTGATGAATTTAGTTGAAAGTGGTCGTTCGGTTTTAAATCTTCTTTTTGAAGGCAGTTAGACACAATTGGATGCTTTTGAATGTTAGACACGCATTATCAAACGCTCACGCAAATTCTAAATTTAGCAAAATTAATAATAGATACTGCAGTCTTATCTTTAAGAAATTGTTTGAATGAGTGAGACTCGACGTTCACTCAAAAACATGACCTCAAAGTATGTCTAATGTAACGAAGAAGAAATGCATCAAATCACACCTTTGTCACACTAGCATTATGGGACTAGTAGATGTTGGTTTATTTTCTAAATCTTTCTTCTAACTAAGTTACAACATCAAAATTCCGACGGCAGCCATCAACAAACCCATTCCAATTTCCTTGGCACCAGATTGATAGAGAGCTTGAGTTGCAGGAACTCCGTAGGTAGCAGCAACGGCCACCGAGGACGTAGCAACAGCGCTTGCGGAAGCAGTAACAACGCTCGTAGAAGCACTAGTAACAGTTGGGAACCCAGAAATGTTAAACAAGGCGTTGTAAGCACCAGCAGCAATGAACTTGTGAGCCTTGGTGGTTGGGTGAACCTGATCCCAGAAAAAGTATTCATCCGGGGTAGCACAAACGCTCGCACTAGTAGCATTGAAACAAGAGTCTTGAATATTCTTGAAACCATAGTACTCAGAGCCTTCTGGTGTATCAATGTGCAAAAGAAGAGGTGTAACATCGTTCAAGATGATATTGGCGTTGGGGACAAGGGCTTGAATCTTTGAGATTCCCGCAGAGAGAACGAAGTTGAATCCATCATCAATTTGCTTGATTGGAGCCAAAGCAGCGGAGGGAAGCTTGTTGTATCTGGGAACTCTGTCAAGAGGAGGGAAGCCATTCACCAAGATGTTCTTGGCACCCAACCGGAGAAGAATTTGGACGTTGTTCAACACGTAAGTTGCAAAGGCAACTGGATTTGGAACATTACCGGAGTTGACTGTGTCACTCAAGTCGTTGAATCCGGCCCAGACAGTGAAGAGAGTGGTGTCCAAGTTCACAGTGTTGGCGGAAGAGTCAGCTTTCCAGAGGGCGATTTGTGCACTCAAGTCTGGCAAATCACTGGCAGTGAAGTTCTTGGCAAGTGGCTGATGGTATGCATCGGAGCTATTGGCAACGGCTCCTCCGAAGGCATAGTCATGCAAGTTAGCATTGTTCAGAGTGGCAGCGAGCTGTTCAACCCAAACTGGACCGTTTGAGCTTTTTTTCTGTTAACTCAACTCTTATTCACATTTGTCACTTACAATCGGCCCTTCCAGTATGGAGCTGGAGGAGCGCCAAGCAACTTGAAAAAGTTACCATTGTCAGAGAGCGAGTCTCCGAATGCGACAACATCCTTGATCACTGTAGATGGGTTAAGAGCAGCGAGGGCAGTCGACGACAAGGCCAAGAGGGTAAGAAGGCTTTGCATTTTTCCGATGTTTTTTCTTCAACCCTCGTATGTTTCAAATGGGAAAATGTGAAAAATTTAAGGTGGCGGCTCATGGGTGCCTCCTCCCTATATCACCCCCCGATGAAAATTACAAATAAGTTTGGTACACAGATCTCAACCCAAGATTTTAAAGGCCGAACACAGTCAAAAGTAAAACCCAAGTTCTGCTTATTCCCGTATATTCCAGAACCTTTCACGAGCAACGTAAAATGTAAGCCCTGTATTCTTCGATTTCTTCTGCAGAGTCAAGAAACATGATAAGGCTGTCTTTTATTATCAACAGTCGAGAAAGTGAGAATGACAAAGATCCTATTTCCCTCAAAACAAGAACGAAAAAAAGACAAAACAAGAAAACAACAGTGATTCAAAACGTCTCCAAATGCAGACGAGTCAACATCCGAATCCCACCTTAATCACTTCCATAAACCCTATCTCTTAAACAATAACATATTCTTCAGTCATCAACAGAGCCTCCTTTGAGAATGCAACCCTCGACCCATCTGCAGCCATCACCTCCCCAACATTAACACTACAATATGGCTTCACACTGGAGAAGTTGACTTTGATGGGGAAGAACCCTTCGACATTCTCATCTTGAACTGTGAACTCCATAACACCGTTTTTGTTGGATGAGTCAATGAGAGGAAGGTTCCATTCGATAGTACGAGCTTGACGGTTCACTCGGTAGTTGTTTCCGTCGGCGGATTGGATGACAGGGTCGGATTGCCCACTAAGAGTGATTTCAACGTAAGTATGAGCCGAGCATAAAATTGGAATTAGTGCTTACGGGTATGGAATCGAGATAGTGACATCTCGCAGTTCCAAGCGGTCTACTTGCAGCTCGTATTCAATGTTGACGTCACATGAGCCGCTTCCAGAAGGTGATGGCCAGCAGTTAATAGAAAGTGGCATTAAGCTGTCGTCCTTGGACAAGAAGCGCCATTTTACGAGTGGGAGGGATTGGTTGACTGGGAATGGCTTTGTTGGGTCTCTCAATCCAATGACTCCTGTGGCGAACAAGGCCTTGTCGACGTTGGGGTGGGTCTGAAATGCCAAGTTTGAATTAAATAACGATTTCATAATAATCGCAGAATACTCACAGTAAATTGAATGGTGTCGTTGTATGCGTCCGCGAGTGAAACTCGGAAGTGGGCTTTGGCAGGGTCTGTAACCTTCAGTTCCATCTTTCCCTTCACTTCCATATTTTCCAGTCCACCATCCCTGCTTACACGTGCGGAAATTCTCTCATCAATGGCAATGTGGACAGCTTCTTGACGAACAGACGACACTGGGGCAGCACCAGCAGGACGGTTCGCTGAAGCCGTTCGGTCACGTTCAACAAGACCTTCGTCTTTTTTGATGGCTTCAAACATGGCAGCAGTTGAATCTTGCTTCTTTCCGAGTTGCATTCCTTTTCCTCCGATTGGGCGGGCTGCAGGTCTGAACAGTGGAATTTTAGAATACAGACACGAGTTTCTTCTTAATAAAACTTACGCGCTGTTGTAGGATGGTGTTGATTCGGTATATGATGGCTTTGGAGTGGAGTCAAATCCTCCAGAACCGCCTCCACCGCCCATTCCTCCAGATGATGAGAATCCTCCGTAGTTTGAGCTGCCACCACCTCCTCCAAATCCACTGCTGGCACCGCCGTATCCTCTCTTCGCGGCTTCACGACGCTGAGCATCCATGAGTTTGGATCTACGAGCAAGTTCTTCCTTCGCTTCACGTTCCTTGTTCTAAATAGAAAACGTTTAGTAACAAAAACATCCTGAAGTCCAAATAACAATGTACCCTTTCGATTTCTTCCTGAATCCGCTCTTCATGACTCTCCATTTCTACAATCGTTCTAATGTGTCCCAAGTTGACAGACTCCCGATATCCACCGACACAAACGACTTCGTCAAAGACATTGATGAGTTCGAAAGCATTGCGGGAGACTTCACGTTCATCGACACGCGAGCGGCAGGTTTCTGACACGATACGGGCAAATAGGTGAAGTGAGTCAATGTCTTGCAAGATGTTGGATTGCTTGTTTGTGATGAGGACGAGGAAGAGTTCTTCAAGCGGCTGTGAGGTTATGGAGTTAGAATGATGGACAGGAGAGTGTCATAGTGGGATGTTTGGATAAGGTGCAGAAGCCGTGCCCAAGTGTATCAACACTGACAAGGAAGTACTTCTTGCAATTAATTCGCCCATGAATTCGGGCAATCCAGTGCCTCATGATCGTTTTACATTTGATGAGCATCCTCTGCCACGACACACATTCACAGCACTTTGTCCATAGGTTTCCTCCACTTCCACCGCCGTAATCCCTAAATAATAAACGCTTCTTGTTTCGAGGCATGCGATGTACCTGGTAGACATAACGCACAGCATCCGTCTCAACGAATGTGTGTTGATCCGACGAGCCAATCAGTTTGGGAAACGAGGCCAGGAGTCCCTCGATACGGGCTCGCGGCATATCGACAAAGTGCCGTGCGACCAGAGCTAAAAGGAAGACAGTTTAATTTTCGCTTTGAATTTGGGATTGGTTCAATTGAAGGGCAGCTCGGCCAGGCAGGGATTGATACGTACGCTTTCCCGCTTTTGTGCAGACGGATGCAGCCAGAACAACCTTTGTTTGAATTGGAAGAGAGGGTTTAGTTTGGGAGAAGGACCAGGGCGGAGAAGGGGCTGTCACCATTTTTGCTGTTTGGTTTTTCACCTCCACAAACTACTTCGTCAATGCCACTGCCTGAACACATTGTCTTTTGTCTGGATCGCTCAATTGATTCGGCTATGATGCTCAACCACGGAAAAGACCAGACAGAGTGGGTTACCCTTGCTTTCTACTGGCGAGTACTGATATATTGCTATACCTTCCAGAACTACTAGGCTGAGCGTTGCTAAGATGCTCATTAAACGTTTCATGGCTGTTAAATCCCAGGTCGGAAGTGCAAAGCATCAGGTGCGTGCCTTGTATGATTCCTTGTACCAACAGAGCCACCAACACTTTCCTATTAGTTTGCACTGATGACATTTGTGCATGAAACTGTATGGAACTGTCCAATCACTCCAGAACCAGAACTTGTCGCGAAGAGTTTGGATCAAATCAATTCAACTGAGGAAATGGTATCTTGGGACGCGGACTCATTATTTGATACTCTGTGGGTTAGCACTCGGTTGCATATTCAACTTAAACGCATAATTAGTATTGAAAAAGCGCCCGACGCAGAAAATCCAGAATATGTCCTCCGTGTAATCCTCCTGTATTTTAGATCAACTCCACCAACTTTTACTGCAGAGAAAGCGACAGAATTCTGCAAACGCAAGGCTTGCTTTATCGATACCCTCTACGTGGTAAATATTCTTGGCCCATTCTTCCTGCTTTACGAATCTAAATGACACTTTCCAGCACGACAAAGCATCTGACTACAAAGAACTTGTGCAGAGCGTGTATGATCGCTTGCATGAATTAAGTGAATCATCTGTGGAAGGGTCGTGTTATATTCAGGAGACATCATTCTACAAGAAATATGTCTCTCTCTTTGCGCGATTGTTGGCGCATCCATTGCAACGAAAAGTGGATGGATATTTGGGATTGGAGCCACATGGTGGTAAACAAGACGACGATATGGATGTTATTGAAGTTCTCTGATGTGAAAGAAAAAGTTCTATCGCAAGAAACAAACATGGATAGTGCTGCCATCTCCGAGCCCTTGGACCTCGTTCGCCTTTCATTAGATGAGCGCATCTACGTCAAGATGCGTGGAGACCGTGAGCTGCGAGGCCGTCTGCATGCAAGTTTGCCACCAGAGAAACTGCGAAGCTTAACGCTGAATACCATAACAACAGGCTTACGACCAACACATGAATCTTGTCTTATCGGATGTCGATGAAGTGATTACGGTTGTTGATGTGAATGAGGAGACATTTGAGGAACGCATTCGAGTGAGTGTCCACCAAGTTCTTGAATGAGCAACAGACTAATGTAGCGTTGATTCCATAGTCTGTTAAGAGAAGCCATGAAATGATGTTTGTGAGAGGAGACGGTGTCATTCTCGTGTCGCCACCTGGAAGGACTTGAGAGCCACAACAATTTTAATTAACCGATGAAATAAAACTGGGTTATGACGAAGAATACAAGTTCGCATGTACTACTTCCATATGGTGAATG
Organism: Rhizoclosmatium globosum; assembly: GCA_002104985.1. Taxonomy (NCBI): domain Eukaryota; kingdom Fungi; phylum Chytridiomycota; class Chytridiomycetes; order Chytridiales; family Chytriomycetaceae; genus Rhizoclosmatium; species Rhizoclosmatium globosum. The sequence goes on along the minus strand of MCGO01000043.1, from coordinate 309,175 downwards.
GGACGTGGGGGAATGCCAAACCCTTTCCAAAAAAACAACCTCCAAACCAAATGGCTGAAGACTTGAACAAAGCAGCCACGGCGCTCTACCTCGAATCCGACTTTGAAGGAGCATACAAGGGCTACTCGAAAGCAATGAAAGCTGATCCAACAAATACAAAGGTAAGAGTCACATCACACCGCTCTCATAAGAATCAAATTGATTGACTCTCAATCTCGATGCGTAGTACATCACGAATCGCGCCCAGGCTTCGATTCGTGCAGGGCGTCCGGACTTGGCTATTGCGGATTCCACCATGGCGATTTCCTTGGATTCCAATAACCCAAAGGGGTTCGTCAAGCGTGCAACCGCATATCAAATGAAACACCAGTACGAATTAGCGATCAAGGACTGGAATGAAGCTCTGCGTTTATCTCCTGAAGACGAAAAGATCGCAGCCTCCCAAGATGAATGTCGTGTGAAGATCATCCGAACGGAGTTGAATGTGAATGCAGCTCAAGAACAAGCCAGTATGAACATCAGCTTTGAGAACAAAACTCGTGTTGCCCAATTAGGTCTCACTCCTGAAGATTTGATGAAATTGTTGCCTTCAAATTGGAAGACAATGAGGGACGGATTTGGCCTTGTTATCCAAGCACATCAAGCTCGCGAAGCTGATCCCCCTCAAATTGAGAATGCAGTAGAACTCTATCTTGCTGCCGGAAAAGAGGGTAATGCAGAGGGTTGGTACAATGCAGCTGTTATGTGCCCCTTGTATTTCCCTGAACGTCAACGAGAAGCATTATCTTGGTTCCAGAAAGCTGCAAAAATGTCGCCCTATTTGCATGGAAATTTGGAGAGAATCGGGGTCCGTGAAGCATTCAATTCTCTTGGTGTCCTATATCGAGATGGGACTTACGGGGAACCTATCTCTCCATCTAAGGCCTTTGATTACTTTCAACAGTCGGCACAGCTAAATTTTCCAAGTGGAATGAATAATCTTGGTCATTGCTATGACACTGGGTTTGGTACAGCGAGAGATTATCTGAAAGCTTTGGAATGGTATGAAAAAGCGGGAGAAATTGGATTCCCGACATCCCAGTTCAACGCATCCTGCATTTACTTTGAAGGTCGTCCAGGAGTTCCAGTTGATATCGCGAAGGGGAAAAAATGGCTTCAAATGGCAGTCGATCAAAAGCTTCCTTCCGCACTGCAATATGCTGCAAATACCAACTTCAGTGGGAATTCTTATAAAAGCCTGCTTACTGCAGCAGAAGCAGGAGATGTATTTTCCATGTATAACTTGGGACGTCACCACCAACTTGGCCTTGAAGGTGTTCCAAAAGATCCAGAAGCTGCCAGAAAGTGGTATATAAAGGCTTCGAATCGAGGTATGCCGGATGCAAGTTTTAATCTGAGCTTGATGTATTTAGAGGGTGAAAGTGGGATTGAAAAAGACCTTGCCAAGGCTTTCAAGTACGTTGAGAGAGCGGCTCAAACGCAGCACGCCAAGGCTGCGTTTTTATTGCACAAATTCTATCTCTTCGGTGATGGTGTTCCAAAACCTGATTTGAAAAAGGCTCAGATGTGGCTGGACGTTGCCATAAAATGCGGATTTCCTGTTGAAAACAAGCTTCAATTCACCTCAGTTGAAGAACTTGAAGAATGCATGGCGAGCGTCTCCGAGTGGGAAAAAAGAAACGGACTCAATGACCAGGCTTCTCTGAGTAACACTAATCGGGTTGAAAGGTATATAACAGCTAAAGTGGAAAAAAACATTCCCCAAGAATTCTCGCAATTATTCCGCAATCTTACGGCTTCCATGACTCCTCGCCATGATACTGAACCTGCACCTTCAAAATCAATTGACACATTTTCCTCGAAATCCTTGATGCGCTATCCACCAAGTCCAACTCGTGACTTTCTGCTTGATGTTAGAAGAAACTTTGAAGTCGGACTTTATGAATTCTATCGCAACCAAGAGGTCCATAATGACCTGTCTATTCGTTTACTGTCAAATGCAATGACGAGGGAGCCACTGGCATGCTCGTTACTATTCGAAGTGCATCTTTCTTTGCAGAAAGCGTTGGTTGATTACACCGAAACGTTCCCCAATAATGATGCTGCTATTAGTTTGCAGGGAATATTCTTATTCATTGAAGAATCAGTGGAAAAGGCGATACATTGTATTGAAACTGCGTTCAAACTGAAACCTTTGTGTGAATATGCAGAACTGTTAGCCAACCTCTGTTTGAATCTTAATCAATATGAAGAAGCTATTACCTGGGCAAATCGAGCTCTTGAACTGCTTCCTACTTCCATCAGTAGTTATTATGCTCGTGGTTATGCTTATATGTCTTTAAAGAGAAAAGAGGAGGCCAAAGTCGATTTCATCAAGTATTTGAAGATTGCTTCTAAAGAGGCTCGCAAACGTGCGTCTGTGTTTTATCAACTTGCTGTCATTTCAATGTTGCAAAACAAGGAATATGATGAAGTTTGTAGATATTTTCATTTGGGAGAAGAGGCGGAGAAAGAGTGCTTCCCGTTGTATGATAGTGGCGATATTGGTTCAAAGCACCTTGTGGCTCTTACCGTCAAGATGATGGAATCTAGTGCCATGAAACCAAGCAAGAGCATGAATGCTCAAAATATTGGTGTTCTTGAGGTGACAGATATTTGTGTTGTTTGTGGATTGAAAGAGACAAGTTTGAAGGTTTGCAGCCAGTGTGGAAAAGTACAGTATTGTTCAAAACACTGCCAGCTGAAGCATTGGAAGTCTGGCCACAAGTTGGAATGCAAGAAGGATTGAGGGTTGCTGAGTTGTGTTATTAATTACGTTGCTGAAAGCTTATTTGCGGTTATAATAATTGCTGATAATTTTATTAATATTTGCTGAATAAATCGTTGCTGCATAAGTTTGCTCTTGTCAGGGGATTAATTTGTTGATTTAGGACACACAATTCCACAAGGCCTATTCACGCATTAACACAAGTACCCATCACACAAAAATCAAACCAACCTATACATCTTGAGTATGAAATGACAGTTCCTAAACGCCTTGCAAACCGCAATCAAGAACACTGCCTCTCCATAACTAAATCGCAAGTGCACATGCGAGCGAACCCAATATCCTTTCCAGAATGCTTGAATTCTTGCAGCTGCCGAGTGTCGAGTTTTGATCTTTTCGATGCGAATGCGCTTTTGGATAAAGTTTCTCCATGCGTTTTGGAGAATGTAGGCGGCACGGATTCGGAGGAGCTCGCCACTGTGATTTTGGGGAAATGGCATTATGTTCGTAGTTCATAGTGCTGATTGTGTTGTTTACCGATGTTGCGCAATCTTTTGACCAATGTTGGTAAGTTTAACACGAAGATCGTCTCTGAGGATATGACGAAGGACATAACCCCTCCAAATTCTCTGAATTGTTGTAGCAGCCATATGTTTCTAAATTGTAGTGTTAGTTGAAAAAGGCTCTGTATCTGTAATTTTGGTACCTTGTTTATCTTTTTCTTTTCGTTAGCCTTTGCATGCAATGGTCTCCACCACGAAATAATCTTGTTAACAGCAGCTTCAATGTCTGTAAACAATGTTTAGGCATTTCATCCAAACTCCACGATCACATACCTTCCAACTTGGCATTATATCTCGCAGCAATTGGAGAATTCCTAAACATAAACCACTTCCTCCACGCCTTCTGAATACAACTCGCCGCGCGATGTAGTTCCACAATCGGTGTCTGGTAAATACACCGCAACAGTGCAATCCAGATAAAACAAAGCTTCCTCCAGTTCTTTTGAATCAACACAGCCGCGTCATGTTTCTTTGACCGAAGGTGTCGCAGTTTTCTCCTTGCAACGCGTTGGATAATCGTCGCGGCTTCGTATTGCCGTTCACGCAGCTTTCGACGCTCACGACGGCCACGGAAGCGTCGCCAGACGCGTTGGATTTTAGTGCACGCGAGGGAACGGCGGTAGATTGATGGAGGGAATTGAGAAAAGGATTTAGGTACGTCTGTGAAGAGTGTTGTTCGGAATGTGTTCTTTTCGGCGGCGAGTTGCATTTTCTCTTCTTCTTCTTGGGCTTTGTTGTCGCGTGATTCGGATGTGTCGACTATGTATGGGTCTGAGTTGGAGGCTGTTGGAAGGGGTGAGTTTGACATCGTTGGTCGTTGGGAAATCAGACCTTTGTCTTTCAGATAAAGTAAAGCGTCAAAGCTTCGTGCATCCGCTGAGTTCATGAAAGTTGTACGTCCAAAGTTGAGCTGTACTTCGGGGTTTCCTGCATACTCATTTTCTTTCACTTGAGCTATTGTTCAATCAATTAATACTGATGACTGACGATGGATAGCCCCAAACCTTGAATAGAAATCATTGGAATCAGCATGTTGTTGATGATTATGTTTCTATGGGAATATGAAACGTGAGACCAATTGTTGTGATGATACACACAAACCTTTGCTTTTCTTGATCCGCAGCACTGAAGTGAGTTGCACCTCTACCAAAAGCAATATCAAGAATTTGCTTTTCATAAACAAGGCAAATGTTTCCAGAGTAAAAATCTACGACAAGTCCAAGAGTTCGTACCGCTACAAAAAGTGGATTGACGGGAGGGAACGTGGTATACCTTACGCAAGGGTTAATCTCATTCTTGAGACACGAAATGCAGCTCACTCATAAGATTCTCCTTTGAACCAGATTTCGCCGCCAGACCCAAACCCGAATGAATACTCATTGTATCCAGGATACGCCTTATGGTTGTTCTCTTCCGCATGTTTTGATGAAACCACACCTGCCACATTAAAATTTAGAAGGTGTAACAGAAATCTTTTGAAGCAACGACACGCACCAAACCGAAACACAGTGTTATCTGGATACGAAATCTCGAAATAGAACCGCTGGTCATGCACAAGACCATGATACAACTGCTTCAATATATTCTTTGTAAACGTTGCGTCAATGATACCGGTTTCCTCTGTAAACGGCGATATCGAGTACCCAAGCTGCACCAACCGCCTCTTGAGAATCGTACCCGCGTACAACGGATACGCAAGCACAAGCACTTGTAACCCATGTGACGGATGTATCGCGTCAATGAGTTTTGCAAGTGTGCAGTGGAACGACGTGTGTGTGGTGGACAAGGGGTCTGTTGTGAGTAAGAGGTGTTCGAGGCTTTGTCCTGTCATATCTGTGAGCATGCGTTTTCCGGGGAGGTATTCGGAGGACGGTCCGCAGTTTCCGTAGATGCAGCCCCAGGTTAAGGGAGGGGTTGAGTTGTCCAGGTGGAATTCGAGGCGGTTGTGTTTTAGGTTTATGGAGTGGGGTTGCACACGTGGGGACATGAGAATCATCTGTTTTATGATGGCTGGTTAAAGAGTTGAATGTATGGAGGGAGTTAGTTGACTGACCTTTTTTCCTAGGTATCCTGGTAAGTCTTCAGCCTCACAGAGTGTCCATTTGACGACATCACGTGTGAGACGGACTGCATTGGATTGTTCAAATTGTGCTATCGCCTCTGTGGTGTTTGATGAAATCACGTCTCCAAGCCGGCACATCATTCCCGAAGTTGATGAAAAGAGGGATCGCATTTCCTTCTTTGATTGAACACGACGTTTCCAAATGAACTGAGAGAATTCATCTTTGTGTTGCTGTAATGTTGTGGACATTTCTGTGGTGTTGATAATATGTTCATGGTTTAGAACCCATTTCTTCCATATGAAACTTGCATTGTAATACACTCGCGTTGCTCGCGAGCGCAATATTTTTCGGTTCTCTCACCATCTCATGAATTATGGTTGCAAGAACATCCACTTCGTTCGCTCCGCTCACTCACTCACTCACTCACTCAGAAACTCACTAACTCACTAACTCAGAAACTCACTAACTCAGAAACTCACAAACTCAAAAAAAACTCACAAACACTCACCCTTCTCATCGTTCATGTGACTCATGAGCATTCCACGCAGGATTTCCTTGCGAGCAGAAGGATTCACGATAGAAACAATAACCTCCATCTCCAACAATTTCATTGAATCTTCGGTGAGCATTTTATCCTTTAAATTTTCGAGATCCCGCAAGTCCTTTTGACCTTTTGCACGAACATCAGCCCAGAGAGTAGAAGAAAGGGAGTGTATTTGGTAGCACATGTCTTTGACCGTTTGTAAATCTTTTGAGTATGCTTGTAGGGCATCTTTTTCTCGTTGGGACAAGGCAGTGGTCGCGGCTGTGACAGTGGGTTGCAAGGAACTCCTTCTTGTCCTTTGAGGATTTGAGGAAGAAGGAGGGGCGCCGAGACCTGGTTTAGATTTTTGTTTTTGAAGCGAAGAACGCGGCGGAGCGAGAGAGGTCATGATTCTGAGATCCAATGCAATTAAATAAGGGACAGGCGAGTCGCGTCTTGTCAAGAAGTACTTTTTTCATCCACAAACCAGCACCCACCCACCCACCACCAACACCAACCACCTTCTAAGCAAACAATGGCGGACCAAGACCTGTACCCAATCGCCGTTTTAATTGACGAGTTGAAGCACGACGACGTAGCGCTCCGACTCGCCGCAATCCGCCGCATTTCGACAATTGCGCTGGCCCTCGGAGCAGAGCGAACCCGCGACGAGTTGATTCCGTTTTTAGATGGTTTGTTTGATTTGTTTGTTTGTTGTTTGAGTGACGACAAAGACAAGAGAGACAGAGCGAGTGCTAACTAACCAATTGAATTGAATCGAAACAGAGTCAATCGACGACGAAGACGAAGTGCTTCTTGCCCTCGCCGAAGAACTCGGTGGCTTTGTCGACTTTGTTGGCGGTCCCGTCTTTGGCCACTTGCTCTTGGCGCCACTCGAGACACTGGCGGCCGTTGAAGAGACGGTTGTGCGAGACAAGGTTCGTTGGTTTGTTGCTTTACCACTACTACAAACTCTCACTCAAACAAATATAATCAATTAGGCCGTCGACAGCGCGGCAAAGATTGGCGCTGTTCTCTCGCAACGCCAAATTGAAGACTTCTACATTCCAATGGTGAACCGTCTCTCAAAGGGTGACTGGTTTACAAGCAGAACAAGTGCGTGTGGCCTTTATGCCCCGGTCTACCACTTGGCGTCAGCAAAGACTCAGGACGACTTGAGAGCGTGCGTAACCCCTTTTCTGTGTCGCTTGTTGTTGTTTACTCACCGCGTTTTTCACGCAGTCTTTTCGCGACTCTCTGCAAGGATGAGACACCTATGGTCCGTCGTGCTGCTGCGACAAACTTGGCTGTTGAGTCCCTATTGAAAAACTGGGCGATATCTAAATATTTGTTCTGCATCAGAAACTCGTCAAGAAGCTCACGAAGCCTCATGTCGTGGGAGAGATTTACCCTCTCTTTTCTGCTCTTGCCCAAGATGAGCAGGTGCGCTTCTTTATATGATATTGCCAAATAGAAATGTCGAAGTGAAAATGGATGGGGTTACTGAGGATGGTGGGAGTACAGAAGGTCACAACAGCAAATGGATGAACATCTATATTCACGGATATGCTCTATATATATCATCCACGCGTACGTAATGACTCATCAAATACTGTAACAGGACTCTGTCCGTCTCTTGACTGTCGAGGGACTCATTGCAATTGCCGAAATCCTCACTCCAGAAGAAACAAAGTCTATGCTTCTCACCATCCTTCGTTCCATGTGTGTCGACAAGTCTTGGAGAGTCCGTTACATGATTGCTGAAAAGTTTGTTGCTGTGAGTGGTCTCTCTCGTCATGGACAGCTTCAGATGCACTTAACGTGGATTCTAACAGGTTGCTAAAGCTGTTGGAGGTGATATTGTGAAGGAGGAATTGATTCACGCTTTCGTTCAAGTGTTGAAGGATAATGAGGCTGAAGTGCGAACTGCTGCTTCTACTCAAGCTCCAGGTTCGTCGTTTGTCATTCACAGAGTCGAAAGAATTCTAAAGTTGAGGGGGTGTAAAATCTAGGATTCTCCGCCATGATTGACAAGGAAACTGTCCTCCGTGATATCATGCCTTGCATTCGTGACCTTGTCGCAGACTCTTCTCAACACGTCCGCGCTGCTCTTGCAACTGAAATCAGCGGCTTGTCTCCCATTCTTGGAAAAGAGCACACCATTGAGCACTTGCTTCCACTCTTCTTGACTCTCTTGAAGGATGAGGCTTCTGAAGTCCGCTTGAACATTATTTCCAAGTTGGACAAAGTCAACACTGGTATTAATGCTGTCTCTCATTGTCAATCCTCTCCTTCTAAAACCCAAAACAGTGATTGGAATCGACCTCCTCTCCCAATCCCTCCTCCCAGCAATCGTCGAACTCGCTGAAGACAAACAATGGCGCGTCCGTCTCGCCATCATTGAAAACATCCCCCTCCTCGCATCCCAACTCGGAGTCAAGTTCTTTGACGAAAAGCTAGGTCCTCTTTGCATGGCCTGGCTCGGAGACTGTGTATACTCTATCCGTGAAGCCGCTGTTGCAAACCTGAGAAAACTAACTGAAGTGTTTGGATACGAATGGGCGAAAGGAAGCATTATCCCCAAAGTCTTGGAGATGGGAAAACATTCTAATTATTTGTATCGCATGACGACAATCTTTGCTGTTACAGTTAAGTTCGCCCCTTGTTTTTATAGTTTCTTGTTTTTCCTAACTTCAAGGGGTTTAGACGTTGGCACACGCTGTGAACGGTGAAGTCTTGAAAGACTTGATTGTCCCCACAATCACACACCTCGCATCAGACCCGATCCCCAACATTCGATTCAATGTTGCCAAATCGATGGAACAGCTTGTTCCGTTGCTCAAGAAGGCTGGGTTGGCGGGGTTGCTGAATGATCCTTTGAAGCCGGCTTTGCTCAAGTTGAGCGAAGATGGGGATATGGATGTTCGATACTTTGCTCAACATGCTTTGACTGCTTTGGCTGCGTGAAGTGTGACGGAGAGGAGGAACAGTGTGTTGAGGAGAGTTGAAGTACATTAGGTTTCAAGGCGGCTTGGGGGGTTTTTTCTACCAATGTTTTTCTGTTTTTATTTTCATCGTCAATACCTATTTTTTAAACAAATAAGTCTGTTTTTTATGATGTCTGATTGGAATTCAAGACGAACAGTAGTGTCTGAATATGAGGGCTCTATTTAAGTCAAGCAACTATGGTGTCGAGACAGTCTGACTTAAACTTTTCTCGAAAATCATTTAATTAGAAAGCTGTTCTTTATTAAGTCGTCAGAATTCTACTGATGTGTTTTTGACTCCTCTATCAATTTCATTACGTCTGCTTCACAATCAATGACGTTATACAGAGTATAAAGCCCAGCATTCACAGCTGTAATCGCAATTCGCAACAAGAAATGATTAAATCCACCGCCGAAGACAGATGTTGCAACAGACTTGGAACGCATATCCCTTGCCTGGCGTGAAGCTTCCGTAGCACGCGCGACGCGAATAGTAGAATACATGTCTAGAACTTTGTTACGATCTTCTTGTCCTGGAAACTGCTGGAACAAGACAAGCAGAGTCCCGACATCCACAAGTCCTGTCAACAACCCGATTCCAGCATTCGGAACCATCCCATGTGCAGCATCGCCGATAAGAATCACACGACCTTTACGGTACGTTTCCATATCGGGTAAATCGTAAATACTTGCCGAGGAAACACGAAACGAGTTCCGCATCATCTTCTCGACGTGAGCTGGAGCTCCCCATTCATGAAGCAAGTCGCAAACGCCCTGCATGCTTCGGGAGATCAGAGTAAGGACGATACGATGCTGTCTTGTCTTCTTCCTCATATCGCCATATGTGTTTACTTGAACGGCAGCCATTCATCAGAGACTTTGAAGACAGCCACGCCATGTTTTTTATCGCGGTTCACGTAGAATGCGCACTCCTCCGTGTCTTTGAGGACGATTCCGGTTTCTGTTGTTCGGACTACGCCGATATGACCCATGGAGCCTGTGAATTTGGCAACGAGATCCTCGCCAAAGACTTGTCGACGTGTGGCGGAGTGGATTCCGTCAGCGCCAATGAGGAGCTCGCCGGAAGCCGAGGTTCCGTCGGCGAAATTTGCTGTTACTGAGGTTTCACTCTGTGTCACTTGTACAAGCTTCTTTCCAGTGAATGTCTTGATTTCAGCCGATGGCAAGCTTGCATTAGAATGCTGTGCAGCTGCAATAAAGGTAAAAAGGTTCAATATCTTGAGTCTGAAAAATCATTTCCCTCACTTTGGAACGAAGGATTTGCAATGGAGCTAGAAGCGATTCATCAGTTTCTCCAGCTTTCTGGTTGGAAATACGGAAATCGAGCACAATTGGATTGGAACCATCGATCTTGTACCATGAAGCGTAAGATGAAACAGTTCCGTTTGCAAAACACTCCTCCAAAAGTCCAAGACTTCGCAATACTCGAAGTCCTCCTGCTTGAATTACAACGGATCCTACGGTGTGGTATTAATGAAGTCCGTAATGCAGATAACGTGAGTCCCAAACTTACCGCCAGACTCTTCAAATTCGACAGCTTTTCCTTCCGCTCCCGACTGAGAAAGTACTACTTGGTCATACAACGAGCATTGAATGCCCACTTTGTGAAGCGCTAGTGCCGTTGCGGCACCAACAAGACCGCTGCCAATAATGATGACAGGCATTATCTGGCTTTTTTTTTCTGACATCCGACCAGCCACAAATCTTTCTTTCATTTGTTTATTGCCGAGTAAGAAGAACTATTGAGAGGCCTTTAAAGACGAAGCTACATCAAACTTTGTCCATGTCTCATCACTGTCATTGAAATTCCAAGCCATAATTCCTGCATTCCATCCTTTCGACTGTGCCTTATCCAAACAGCTCTGCAAAGTCGTAGGATTCATGTATCCACTAGTTCCACTGAAGGTTGGCTTCCCAATCACAAGTTTGGTGAGGGCGACACCTTTGTTATTGATTTCAAAGAGGGAAGTACCAGATTTTGCTTTAAATAACAGGGAATCGCAGTCTTCATCTAGTAAATAAATGAATGAATGAATTTGACGTTCTATAGAACTAATCAATCACAGTGCACTCACATTGATTGGCAACTCCAAAGAATTGCACGTTGAAGAAGTCAATCATTCCTCCCACAACTTTTAATACACCTAAATACCCGCCTTCTTGACTGTCAGTTCCGAAGTAGATGGCTTCAGGTGCATGGGAAATCAAGAACTGAGGAGCTGGAAGCAACTTGCGCAGCTCTGTTGTCAAAGTGATCAAGAACTCTTCTCCTCCAGTGCCAAATGATGATTGATCCGCAAAGGTAATGTCCACGCCATCCAAGTGGTTGTCAGTGACAAACTTGGCAAGAGTGGTGGCGGTTTCAACGGGATGTGAGCCATCAGAGGCAGGCTTCGCATCAGGCCCAAAGGCTGATACTAGTACTTTCTTGCCGCTTTTGTGAAGGCTTGTGACAAGGGACTCGTCGACTGCAAGAACGGAATCGTGATTCCAGAAATAGAGGTTTACGATGTTGTACGAGCTCTTGGAAAGGGCATCGGATGATTCTCCGTCATAGTAGGTAACGAAGCGTTGCTGTGCTAATACGGCTGCGGCTAGAAACAGGAAATTGCACAGTTGCATGTGATCGAGTTCGAGGCTGATTTTGATTGACGAAACGAATGGGAAACATAGCACAATTTATTGCTAATACTACATGCTCCTAAATATGTCGCACGGAATTCATTTACTTCTTACCTCCAGCAGTACCAATCTGGAAGTAGATAATGTCTCCATCCTTGACAACATATGTCTTTCCTTCAACACGGTACTTTCCGGCAGCTTTCACGTTTGCCATACTCTTTTGTCCACCACAATGCTCCTTGAAATCGGCGTAAGAGGCGACTTCAGCCTTGATGAAGAGTTTTCCAAAGTCAGAGTGAATAACACTGGCAGCTTCAGGAGCTGACGCGCCACCGTACACAGTCCAAGCTCGTACTTCCTTCTCTCCTGCAGTGAAAAAGTTGACCAAGTTGAGCTGAGAGTATCCAGTCGTGATGATCTTTGGCAAAGCAGATGCAATTCCCTCCACACCACAGTCCTTCAAAAATGCCTCCTTGTCTTCAGCTTGGTCGTATCCTTGCTCAAATTCAACAGAGAATGGGATAAGAACACCTCCTCCGTGCGACTGGATCCAAGCATGGATCTTAGCGAGCCACTTGTTCTTCTTGCGGATGAAATCGGCCTTTGACATGTTGGCGAGGTAAACAATTGGCTTTGTAGTGATGAGGGACATCTTCTCGTTGATGAGCTCGATTTCTGGAGTAGACCATTCACCAGAACGAACGGGAATATTCTTCTCAAGAAGCTCCTGCATCTTGGTAGTCATTCCAATGAATGTTGGAGAAAGCTTGAACTTTCCACCAGATCGCTTCACTGCCAATTCCTCAGCGGCGACAGCTTGCTTCAAGATGGCAAGATCCTTCTTACAGAGCTCTCCCTGAATAGTTTCCAAATCTCTGATTGGGTCGATGGAGTCGTCAACGTGAATTACATCGTTATCTTCAAAGACTACATAGAGAAACGTTAAGTCTATGGGTGGGAATAACCAAACTCACTTCTGACACAGTGGAAGATTCCATCAACGGCCTGAATGTGGGACAAGAAAGCATTTCCAAGACCAGCTCCTTCAGAAGCGCCCTTGATAAGTCCAGCAATGTCGGTCACCATGAGATACTAAATTATACAGATACTTAGTCGCCAAAACATTCAAACCAAACAACGCACCGCAGGAACGAGGGAAGGGGACTTCCACAAGTCACACAAGTAATCGTAACGGGCATCAGGCACAGCGCAACGGGCCTCGTTTGGGTCGATTGTCTGAAGAAAAGGGAGAATGAGTCACTCTCGTCAACACGCAGTCAAAGCAAGATATCGTACACAGAAAGGGAAGTTGGCGGCATCAACTGATTGTAAACAGTTTAGTTTGTATGTTTGCGGTAACGATTCATGAGGAAGCACTACCATTCTGGTTCGTGAGCAGATTGAACAACGAGGACTTTCCGACGTTACTGTACAGAAATTGGTATACTTAATCTAAGATATCGAAAGCTCTTACGGAAGTCCAACGACACCCATTCGAAGCTGTCAAGTCAACAGTTGAGTGTTGAGTGAACACCACAACAAGAAACTCACGTTATTCTTGACTCTACCAAACTTGGCAACGTTCTCTTCTTCACGGGATTTCTCTGACTTCTTTGGTGGCATTGTGGCTGTTTGGTGTGAAGTTTTGGTGCTCACCAAGAAAGCCAAAAACTCATTTGGTTCACCCATTCAATGTAGTTGTATATTATCATATTATTTAGATAATGCTTGAGACATCCATCCCATCAGCACCTTTCGCTTTAATGCCTTCTTCGCCCAAGTTGCTGCGAAAACAACCTTTCTCTCCCTTTCAAACAACTTCTTATTTGAGGCACGTTTCCATCGCTTCCAGCTTAATGTGCATAGTTTTTTGAGTCTGAAATCATCAGCGAGCTCCTCGAGATACATAAACTCTTCTGCAGTCAGTTGAGCGGTTCTGATCTCTGAAAAAGATTCTTGGCTGCTTGAAGGATGAATGGTAGATCGAGCTGATTCCCTTTTAGATCGGTTGTTGGAGGCTGTGATTGCTGCAAGCCATTCACTTGAATCTTGTCTTGATGGCGTTTTGTTGACTTGTTCCGAAATATTCGTTGGTTCGATTTCAATTGGGGATATACTAGCAATTCTTAGCGTTGCCCTCCGCCACCATTGGTAAAACATTCGTTGACTCAAGCTGAACTTTCGGAATCTATCAGCTTTTTTGACTAAGCTATGCAATTTCTCTAATTTCCTGCATTAAACATATTACATCACTAGATTCTTAGGCTTACCCTTTTTCTTGAGCACTTTGCGCCAATGAGTAAACTTGTGTTTAAGAACAAACTCTCGAATGGACCTCTCTGTACGTGCCCAGTGATACCATCTCATCAAAATCTGAAGAATTTCAGCCACAGAAAGTATAGTAAGCTAAAATGACTCACCTGGCGCTTCATCTGCGAACGCTCGCGAAGAATTTGAACAGCGCCCAATCTGTCTGTCCACGTTTCCCACACTCTCGTTTTGATACGATTTGAATTAAACTGATCGGATGTTACTCGTTGCTCATTGATGGGTATCTAAGTGGAATGTCAATAGCTTGGACGTAATTTGCTAAATGGGTTTACCAAAGCCGCCCTCCATTTTCGTAAATGCTTGGTAAGTAATTGAGTTTTACGCAGCTGATCCGCCAGAGTTTGGGAAAGATACCGCTCCAACCAAGTTGTAAAATATACTTTCTCTAAGAGCAGTGATTGGATTTGAGGAACTGAAGAACGTGAAGTCCGAGGGACACCGATGCTTCTTGCTAGTTTCAGACGGAGAGACGATGAATACACTTCTTCTAACGCCAACGAGCGTTTCCTGTTATCTTTGAAAGCTAAAGATTGTTTTAGCAATAATTGCACTGTCAGTCGTGAGAGTTACCTTGAAATGCAACTCTCAACAGGTTAATACTGCAGAATTCTTCCAATTTGGTAAAGGCTTGTTGTACTGATATGGTTTTTCGCCGTTGTTTCAATTTCTGTTTCCACATCATCACGAACATTTGTAGTCTATTGAATTCATATGATTCAACAGCAATTCGTTGCATAAGAACACGCCTGGTTCTTTCTTTCCAAGTCTTGAAGAACCTGAGCAAAAGCGGATTCTTCTGATGTTCTCGGAAAAAGATACCCGACTGTCGTCGAAGACCAGTCTTGTTTTTCCAGTTCAGGAACATGGCATCTCGTAACTGCAACTCTCGAGTCTTAATCATCTTCGACGCTTTGATAGACTGATCGGCTCGATGTCTCCATTTTAAAATGCACATTGCCTGCAATTGCCGTCGCTCTTTTTGCGCCAGCTTCAAATTTATAACAGCGAATTTGAAGTTTCGTAACGTTGCCGCTCGCCACGTATTCATAGCCTTCCTTTCCAAAATCAAGGTTCTAAATGCATTCGACAGTGTTGCCATTTGATCGCACCGCCTTTTCAAAGAGAGACATTCTCTCCACTTTTGAAAATATATGCCTCTACGAAGCCGGAGAAACAAAATAGCAGCCAGAGTCACTTCCGTTTGTCTAGTCAGAATACAGCTTCGAATTCCATGGATTACGGCTCGGCACGTTTTCGCCTTCCAATATTCGACAGCCCTTAAAGTAAGGAGCCGTTCAAGACGATAATTAGTCGCCTTATTTCTCCAATGCAGAAACACGCTCCTTGTCGTTCGAATCTCTGACATATCAACAGCCTTCATTTTAAGTATCCGATCACGCCTTGACTCAACAGCCCGTCTCTTCCAGAACAAGAACAGCTCCGTAACATACACGAAGTTGTTAATTTCAGAAACTTGAAGCGCCGCTTGATTCAGTTTGTGGAGATACAACCAATCACCAAACACTGCCTTAACTAAATTAACTCGAAAATTTTCAGAGACTATGCGGTCTTGCATATTCAGCGCCATCCACTTGTACCACCACTTCCTTAGCAATAATCCAACAGTCTTAATAACTCGTCGGTTTACAAATTCCAACTCGAGTTGAGCCAATGTAGCGCGATGTTTCCACTGTTTTCTCCACTGACGGAAGCAAGTGTTTTGCAGCATTTCATCTCGAAATTCATCCGCAAGCCGTTCATTCCTAGCAACGTTTTCCGTATGTTGTTTCCAACTCTTGAATGACTGCCTCATCGCTTGATCTTGTCTTTTCCGTTCAAAAAGTGTTCCAAACGATAGTCGTATATTCGGAGGTGTGCTTCGATTCAGTTCTAGAGCTGCCTGTGCGGATTTGGGGTAATCCGTCGCAGTCGCGCCAGCCCATCCAGAAACTCTGACGGAAAGGAGAAGCTTGATAAGAGATTTAGGCTCAGATTGATTTGCCGAATGTGGAACCTTCAAAGAGTTAACTTCGAAACACCACAAAAAAGTCGTACTCACGTAATATGATGGATATTTGTCGTATGGAACCCGCCGTAGCGAATAGGGATCTGCAGGCGCCAGTTCGACTTCCCCCGTCGTGAAAACAGAAGCATTGATTCGTTTCTGGAACACAACTACCCAACGATGAAATGAGAGAATGGTAATCCACTTCTGATACAGTAACGCTGACAGCACTTGCTCCGAATTTTCAATGACGTTGTTACGCCAACGTGTCCAGTGGACTTGCGTCACCTGCGTAGCACGAAATCTATCTGCTTTTTTGGTCTGCAAAATGGAAAGCAGTGAGCCTTTCACAAATAGCTATTAAGTCGCTCATTACCCGATATAAATCTCGCCAATAACATAAGACTTTACTTTGTACCCTGCGCGTGTGATGAATTTGGACGATCTGCGTCTACAACAAAAAAAATGTTCACATGCTGCGGATCGGGAACATTGAGCACTTTACCCCCATTTCAAACAGGCGAAGCCTCCGTTTTACTCTCCAAAAGCGTATCATGGCTGCAACCCGTCGTCTCCTTACGAGATTTCGGAATTCCTCGAAAAGTTTGTTCAAACTCTTGTTGCGAACACATGCAGCCTGCCACTTTCCAAAATACTTTCTCTGAAAGACTAACCTTCTGTTAGAAAGTTACATCTTAAATATTAACCTACTTAAATCGCTGGCGTACATTGAGTCCCAGATTGCAAAGCATCGTTGATGCCAAGTCTTGAACGTTGAACTTCAATCAGAAAAATGTTAGCATAAAACGATTCAAGTCATATCTGCTCCTACAATTTCAGCCGCATATTAGATTCAACTTCAATATATTCAACTCTTGAAGAGTTAAGATTGACGCGAGATATCCATCGACTGAGACATTTGCGGATCAAATTCTATTAGCTCACATTAACACGAGGTCTTACTTTATCTCTGAATCTCAAACCTGACTTGTAGTAGATGATACCTCATCAAATATTGTGTTCAGCCTCTTATTACGCAGCCGCACAAGTCGCCAGACTGATCTCCCACGATAAGAATCGAAGCATAAAACAATATTAGTAGCTTACTTTGAAAGGCATTCTTCTTGCATGAGAATATCTGCTTCGACACAAACGCCTCATGGCGAATATAGAAGTCCAATTCAATTTTCTCGCGTTTTCTGGACCATAAAATTAGACTGTATATAGTTTCTAATTAAGTTTATACCTTGCAATCCATTTGTCCCAATATGCACGAAATAAGCGTTGTTCTCGTCGAGTCTTTGCCATACTTGCAAGTCCGGAATAAACATCGAATCGGGCTTTCCAGAATGAAAACATGGACTTCCAAACGCTAGCGGTATCGTGTTTCTGATGTGAAATTTGTTAGAGGACTCATATGCCAAGGGATGTACTCACCACCGCCGCTCCCCATCTTCGCCGAACTCCGTCATACCTGTATTTCCACATTCCAAAGAAGTGCGTCAACCGATCCACTACGGCCGATTTAATGACATCTGCAGAATGTCAATTAGATTTAGCCAGCACACAAACAAAATCAAATTCACCTCGCGCGATTTCACAAACTCCATCCAGAGCTTCCATACCATCCACCTGCCGCCCAGTATCATAAAAAAGCATACGCGAAATTTGGAAACTCTTCATGGATATTTTTGTATGATATGGGTCCACGATTTGTTTATACCGCGTATGTCTGATCCATTGTAGAAACCACTTCTTCAAGGACTTTGTAGCCAAAAGTTGGAGTCGGAGGCGAAGGGACTGTCGTAAATAGATGGGTTAGGAGAAGAAGGGTAAGAAGTGTGAGTATGTACATAATCACGTGTAAAAGCTTCTTTCCATATGTCAAAATAGTTTTGAACGTGGGAGAGGTTGTTTTCTGTTTCTAGGGAATCCGCAACTACAGCAAGGATTTGTTTTTCTTGCGTCCATTGAATCCAAGACGACCAATATTTGCGAAGAAGTTGAAAGTCGTGCGCTTTTTTGAGTTTGCTGATTGAAATGAGAAAAATGATTCAGGCTGGGTGCAGTGTCAAAATAGAAGTCTACCGCTTTTCTCGCCAAACATGAAAGTAGACAGACTTCAAGTCGTTGTCTAGGTATTTCCGATGATTCAATGCTCTTTTATCAAGTTTCTTCAAATGTTTTCTGTTGATTTGAGTTTGTGAGTCTGAAGGGAATCAAAACAAAACTGACACACCGATGCATCCATTTTACAAAAAATGCCTCAACCAGCTGCTTTTCGTGAAATTTGTCCGCTTTGATTACTGCAATAGGTGAGCTTGCTGCCAGCATCTTCAAAAAGCATACCGTTCCTCAATCGTTGTTTCCAAAGTCTCCAGAACCGCCTCTTCAAGTTCATAGAACACAGTTCATTCATGCGATCAGTGCCATCCTTAAGAAGAAACTGCTTGGCAAACTTCCGTCGCCATTTCTGTTGTGAATGCGTTAAAACTTCACAGTACGGAATGTAAAACGTAACCTTTAGGTATCGATATTGTAGATTAAGGTCATGTACTAAAATAGCCGTGTCTTCTGCGACTTCTTCTTTGCGTTTCATGGACCGTTTACGATAGGCATTCTTGAACCATTTTGATAAAGCACCTGATAGTATTCGATTGCGATTAAACGATAACGCATGCTCATTCGGAATTGTTGAGTGTTCATAGAGAGCCTGGAATGCCTTTCGTTTTCTAGCCAACTGCGTATTGCCAATATAGTCAGCACAAAGATTCAATATTCATATTTAAGCCACCTTCTTACTGTGATCTTTTGAGATCCATTTTTGAAAACAGTGTGTGAGAGAATTCCGTTTCCAGACTTGTACAGCAAGGAGCCAATAATGAATCATGCAGTTTCGCTCGTGGCGAGAGCGTCGAGTAATTAGGTTCCAAGCCGTGAATGCTTTTTGGAGCAAGTCGATCTCTTCTTCAGAATCGTGCGTGGCCTCATTTATATTCTCATTCTCTACTTCAATGTCTTCATTTTCCGCAAGCACGGAAACTGGAGGAATAAGATTCTTCGGATGCGTCGGTTTAATTGGACTTATATTTAAGGTCGAATTGAGGTTGATATTGGACGTTGTGTTTGGTTTGAGAGTGTTGTTGAGGTTGAGGAATGACACACCAGATCCGGTCAAGATTCCTTTGCTGGTATTAAAATGATTCACATTTGAAAGGCTGTCTATTAAGTCCAGGCGAGAGTTCATTGCCAGTTGGATAGCATCAAATTCTGAGTCGAGGAGTGGATCGAGCGAGTTCTCCTTATTCTCTTCAGGAGCACCAGTAAACGTGACCACGGCATTCCAGTTTATGTTAAACAAGTCGCAGTTCGCCCTAATTGCCGTCTGTATTTGGTTGCATCAGATGCGTGCATTCGAGAAACCAGGATACTTTCCAGCACCGCGGCATCGACCTTCGCGGCCCAGTCCAAATGCGCAAGTTTTCCTTCGTTCGCGGCGGCGCAGAAAAACGAACGAAGCGCGGCAAAGTCGCGCGTGGTTTCGGTTGTTTGCGCCACGTTTCGTTCGAGTGCGTCCACGGCCCGAAGAAGCCGAAGCAGCGACGATGGCCCGCCGTCTTTCGAACTCGGTGGAAGCTTTCCGACGAGCGACACTGCTGCCTGGGCGAGCGATGCGTGGTGCGTGTCGTACATCTCTTTCACTCGCTTGTTCGACTCTGTTCGGACAAATGACGATGAAGGAATTGGAAAAGATATATATACTACGCAAATCATTTATTTCTGCTGGCATAAACTATGAAACAAAGACTTAGACATAACAAGGGAAAGAATCATTCAGGAAGGCTGCATCACGCGATCTGGATTTTCTTAACACCTGCATCCAACTTGACTTTCTTCTCAAGTGTCAATTCAAGTACTCCATGGTCCATAGTAGCAGAGACTGCGTCAGCGTTGGCATCCTCTGGGAGACGGACGCTTCTAGAAAACTTTCCGTAGGAGCGCTCAATAATGTGGCGTTGCTCATTCTTGGTCTCCTGAGTTGCAGAACGCTCTCCAGAAATGGTCAAAATGTTGTCCTTGATCGTAATGTTCACTTCTTCCTAAAGCAAGGATATGAATACTTGAATCTCTTCCAAATACTGAACTGTGGCTTACCTTTTTCACACCTGGAAGATCCGCATGAACTATGTAGCTCTTGTCGTCCTCAGTGAGGTCAAGACGTGCGTTGAATGATCCACCCCAGTACTTGGACATTGATGAATCACTTGCATCTTTATCGGTAGAAGTTATGGCGTTGAGTTGAGCATTCATCAAGCGATCAAAGTCGCGGAAGAATGAGTCTGGTCGAAGTATGGCAGCCATTATTGTCGTATTTGTGCTGTAGTATTCGTGTTCAAGTTTTTGTTGAAGTTAGTGCGAAGCGTACGCGCTCTTTTTATAGCCTTTAGAGCTGTTCCTTTGTCCTTCTGCATTTTTCGACGTTTTTCGAATAAAATCCTCAAATTTCCATGGAAAAGGTACACAAAGTACTGAAAAATAGTAACAAAGAAATACTAAAGTAGTACTTCATTAATGATTGTGACGACTGATCAAGCGGATATCACATCGGAATCGGCGCCGATAGCTTGGAAGATCCAATTGGTTGATACCACATAAACGTATCCGCCGCGTTATCCTGACGGATCCGAATTTAAAAAATTTGGTGAGATTCCGCCTTTCAAGTTATTGTCATTTGTCGACGGTGTATTTTATTCAGTTGCAAGAAATGGGTTAATCAATAAATCAGCTCTCTCTCGCTATTTTTTGAGAATATCTTTGAACAGGAACTTCGCAATGGGCTTAACTCCAGTTGATCCAAACGTATGCCACGTTAAATTGAAGATGCTTAACTGATTATGTCACAGACCATCACAGACATCGTCGTCCTTGGTGATAGGTAGTCACTGATTCAAGCTTCCTGGTACACTAACAGTCTTGTAGTCTCAGTGACAACGGTAACCTCCTCCAACACCTCGTCGTATATCCTCCTCCTCCGTACTGGAAAGGACGATTGTAAGTATGCTGGTTGCCTATTCAATTTGTAAGCGGACCACACAGTTGCAACGGCCCAATCTGGGTAGAATACCTCGCCGAATACCTCAACAACGCCAAACTCCATGATTACGCTTATGGTGGATCTCATGTGAACGGAAAGGATGCTCTACGAGACTTTATTTCTCGAACAGTCACTGAATTCGTTCTTCCACTGTTGGAGGACCAGGTCAAGACCTTCAAGGAGTACAACCATACACTTAAAGTTAATTTTGAGACGACTTTGTTCATTGTTTGGGATGGTGCGAATGATTTGGACGATACCTACTTTTCAGGACAAGAGATAGACGGCGGTCCGGTAGCCCGTATGGCTGTTGACTCTATCAAGGAGCTTGTTGATTATGGCGCAAAACATATTCTGGTTGGCAAGATGGCACCGTTGGATTTAATTCCAACCTTCAATAAGAAAACGGAGTTACTGCCGAAATTGAGAGTTGCTATGAATCAATTCAACGATGCTTTGGATGCTGGTATTGTCAAAATTAAAGTAAGACATTCCTGTATTCCCATTCCACAGCGTACATAAGAGCTAAACCCAAAACAGGCTCATTCCTCTGCCAACATCGTTACCTTTGATCCAAGAGATGTTCTCGAGTTTGCCACCAGCCCTGAAGGTCAAGCTAAATTTGGATTTAAAAATATCACGGATCCATGCTTTGTAATGGGCAGGCTTCACTTGCCAGAAGCTCCTGAGGAACACTTATTCTGGGATTTTGCACATCCGACCACGAAAGCTCAAAAGCATTTGGCAGAGCACGCGTACAACGTGTTTTTCTATAACACTTCAGACCTTGGCAGAGAGAATTAAGTTTGTTATGAAAATAAAGTGCCAAGATTGGAATCGAACTTTACAGAACCTCTCAAAAACTCACCTTGAAACCTCATGCATTCGATCACACTAATCCTCCTCTGTTTAAATGCCATCGTTGCTTTTGCGGTAGCTTCCGTATCTCCTGAGGTTTTGTACCATACTCAATCGCATCACCTTCATCTAACATCATTCATACTTTTAACAGGCTATCAAAGATATCGTAGTATTTGGAGACAGGTTCGTAGTACTCTTTGCCAGCAACAGAACTTGGCAAACCACTGACAAAGCGTGCCCTTACCCTTAATAGCCTCAGCGATAATGGCAACCTTCACAAAGCAATCCTTTTCCCGCCACCGCCATTCTGGAAAGGACATTTGTGAGTGCTGGTTAGCCAAAGACACCATTTAAACTTCAGTGAACAGCTGCAACGGCCCCATCTGGATCGAATACTTTGCCGAATACCTCAACAACTCCCAAATCCACAACTTTGCATATGGAGCATCTCATGCGAACCGATACGACTCTGCGCCCGATTTCATCGGCAGAGAAATCAGTTACAACGTTCCCGAACTTGACCAACAAATTGATGTGTATAAGGCTGACGAACACGTGTCAAAGCTTTCGTTTGATTCAACTCTGTTTACGGTATGGGAAGGCGCGAACGATTTAGACGATACCTTTAGTTCTGGACAAGTGATTGAAGGCGGGCCCGTTGCGGAACGTGTGCTCAAGTCTGTCCAAACCCTTGTTGACCATGGTGCCAAACATATTCTTGTTGGTGAAATCGCTCCTCTCGATTTGATCCCTACATTTAACAAGAAGCATGATGTGTTGCCAAAGTTGAAAATCGCTATGGCTGAATTTAACGCCAAATTGGCGGAAGGAGCTGCGGCGATTCGGGTGAGAGGCCTTTTCAAGAGAATACTATGTTTCTAACACGGAATATTCTTTGTAAGGCTGCTTCCCCGTCTCTAAACCTCGTTATCTTTGATTCAAGATCTGTGATCTCTGAAGTTGTTACAGAAGAAGGACAACTCAAATACGGATTTAATAACGTCGCTGACCCATGTTTGGCATTTGCCTCTCTTACATTTTGCGACGAGCATGACAAATACTTGTTCTGGGATACAGCTCATCCAACCACGAGAGCTCAGAAATACCTGGCTCAGTCTGCATATAATCAGCTTTTTGGTCCAACTTTTGAGATTCCCTCCAATCTGGAGAAGGTACCATCTGCAACCAAGGTGGTCACTATGCCTTCATCTTGGTGGTAAACATGCTTTACCACACACAATTAACTACAATCAGAAATTATGAACCTCGTTTTTTGATTATACTTCCGCTTCATCAAAACAATAAAATTGTCAGTAAAACTTGAAAATGGTTCTCACCCTGTTACTGCTCTTTGGTATGTCGGCAACTGCCGCTCTGACTCCGAAGGTATTCGTTTATATAGATCTGTTTTAGCCTTTAATTCCAAAAATGCAGAGTTTCAAAGATGTCGTTGCGTTCGGAGACAGGTTTTAAGGCTTCGTTATGCTCTGACCACTAACAGCGAGCTCTAGTATGAGTGATAATGGAAATCTCTTCAGAGAATACGCGATCCCAGGACCGCCTTACTGGCAGGGCCACTTGTAAGTAGAAGTCAGTTTGACAGCTGCAGACTAACACCAAGAGCCAAGCACGAACGGCAAAAACTGGATCGAATACCTTGCTGGATATCTTTCAAACGCAAACCTGCATGATTATGCATATGGTGGGGCTGTGAGCAATATTTCAAACGCGTTTGATATCACCATCAACGCTGGACTGAAAGGACCGTCTGTTAAAGCCTCCAAGATTCCGGACGTATTTCAGCAGTTCAATATATACCTGAGAGATAAGAAAATCTCCTCTTTGTCTGCAGATACTACTTTGTTCAGTGTGTTCATTGGTGGAAATGACTTGTCATTCTCGGCTGAGTCGGGAGCCATCCCAAACCCTGTTACTATAGCAGGTACGCTGAGAATCATAATACCAAATCAGTAAATGATTGATAATTTATGATTCAAGGCAACAGTATCACGGTCGCAGATATGATTCTCTCAAGGGGAGGGAAGCATATACTCGTTTCCAATATGCCGCCTCTCCAAGACACTCCGCTCATTTCAAATGATCCTAATATGAAGCCTTTTGTAGCCTTTGTTGGATTAATCGTCCAGGGATATAATCTGGCCTTGGCAAAAGGGTTGTCTCAATTGAGAACTAAGTTTCCTCATGCAAATATCATTCTAAACGACTTCAATAACGTCACATCGTATATGAGGACTCCGGCTGGATCTAAATATTATAATTTGACAGAAGTGTACCACACGTGAGGATTTCGAACAATATTCAACGTGTACTGACAAGAAAAACAGGTGCATTAACACAACATTTATTTGCAAGAATCCCGAGAACTACTTCTTTTGGGACTACATTCATCCAACCACTACCAGCCATAACTTCCTCGCGCAACATGCATTCAACCAAATCTTCAACCTCCCAGGCTATGTGATTCAAACGATAAAGAAGTCTGCCAAGTTTGTCACCAAAAGTTGCACAAGATAACACTCCTGACTAAATATATTGACATCCACGAATAATAAAGACCCGCATAAGTCGAAAATGTGTTTGATGTAGATTTCCTTCACTATTGTTCTTCGTAAATCCTCTACAGGGCAAGATGAAGGTAAATCACGCGAGAGACACGCCTTGTATATCAAATACAGCTCTGATGCCATACTAGTCTCCACTGTTTCCAAAACTCAATAGATCCGAGTCAAATAAGAGTCCTAAGAACGGCACACCAGAAAAGACGTATTCTCCAAACATTAAGGATTATGAGTTGATCACCGACATTGGTAGGCTTTCTTCCAGTACCCTGTAGACGTTTAATTGAAGAGTATAGGTGGCGTTGGCGATATTTCATACCTATATCTTGCAAAGTACCTTCCAACCAACGAACACGTCGCGTTGAAGTACACAGATCTAACACTGTCTCCTGATTATGAGCTAGTTGATGAAGTTATTGTAATCATTGTATATACGAATTTGTCTTCGACTCACCTATCACTTTCAGAGGACTATCAAAAACTCTCGCATGTGCTCCCATCCCAACATCCTTCCCTATTTTACCAGTTTCACAGAAAATGAGCGTCTTTGGACAGTTACACTCCCTCTCGCAACTGGTTCCTGTCGCGGAATCATGAAAGACTATTACCCAGAAGGTTTCGACGAACCCGTCGTTGCCACGATCCTCAAGGAAGTCTTGAACGCAATTGTATACCTTCACGACAATCACATGATTCATAATGACGTGAGGGCTGATAATATATTGGTGGATCAGAATGGAGTTGTGAGGGTGACTGGGTTACGACAGCTTGTGAATTTGACGCAGGATGGAGGGTATATGAAGCATTGTTTTTCGATTTTGAGTGATAATATTGAGTGGGCTGCGCCGGAGATTTTGGCACAGGTGAGCGTTTCCTTTTTGATTCCACGTCTTCTCAACTGATGAAAAACAGCACAACTGTTTTGATGAAAAAGTCGACATCTATAGCTTTGGAATCACGGCCTTGGAACTCGCATACGGAAGGACGCCTTTTGATGATTGGTCTCCCCTCAAGATATTGTTGTCGAAATTGGAATATGATTGCCCTGGAATCAAGACGAACAAATTGATGCCAAAGAGTTTTTTGAAGATGGTACGAGCCTGTATTCGAAAGAATCCCAAGGAGCGGTACGTTATGAATGGTTGATTCAACTACACTGACTGTACCAATTAGTCCAACAGCCAAAGAGCTTCAACATCATCCCTTCTTCAATTACGCTAAATCGACTGATTTCCTTCGCAGCACGATAGTGACACACGTGAAACAGAATCCAAAGAGTTGAGTTGAAAGATTATATTCACATTCGCGCTGATGTCATTTTGTACATAGAACGAGAGCCATTAAAAGATGAAAGTTGAAGAATCATTATCCCCAAGCTGCTGTTGTTGAATAATTGACGATTAGCGATCCCTCTGCTCCAAAGTTCTGCTATGCCGTTTAGTTTATATTGTCGCCGTGAATAAAGAGCTTCAACCTTAAACAGAGTGGATACTGTTTCGTCAGGAGACGGGGCAAAGGCACTGTTAACGTAAAGGAACTAAAGATGATGGAATCAGATACGATTGTCGCAGAAAGGGAAGCCACGTCACCAATGAATCACTCTGAGTTAATGCAAGTTCTTTCCTGAGAAACAGAATGACAGCCTGAAAGCGTTGCGATGCTGTTATTTTAAACACCTGTTGTTTGAGGATTGGAGCTGAGCCCGTGGCCTTGAATCGCACGACAACTAGTAAGCATAATACATTGAGTGACTAGAGTACGAAGTAGAAGGAGGCTCGGACCTTTGTCGACGACTGGTTTGGCTGAAGACATTCAAGGATTCAGAACAACTTCTTTTCAAACAATCAATACTGAATAATCTAAGTTTATTACTTTTCAATCAAATCACAGCGAGCCCAGTTTCCCAAGCGCCTCATCTAAATCGGCATCAGTCTTCAGTCGTTCCGCCTGATCCTTCGTTGGTTTCGCCGGCCGCCGTGGCTTTGACAGCACGCCAAACGACGCTGCGGCTTTGACAGGTTTCAGTTTGCTCGCAAGACTGAGAATGTGTGGAAGAGACGAGTCGAGCTGGTCCGTGAGACTCGCGTTCTGCATCTTTGTCTTTGTCTTTGTCTTTGTCAAGTTCTTGGCCAGCGACGACGTTGGTTTCGATGATGCCTTTGCAACGGACTTGTTTGCGGTGGCGTTCTTGGATCCTGTTCCGGACGAGGGCTTTGCCTTTGGTGTTTTGGCCATTGTGTTTGTTTGACTTGATTCAAAGAAAGAAGAAAGAAAGGCAGTTGAAAGAATAATATTGCACTTAGTCCGAATCATCTCCCCATCCAGCTTCCTCTTCCTCGTCTTCTGCTCCTGCCACAGGCTTCACTTTGGCTGCAGGTACAGGTGCATCCTCAAACACATCAACTTCATCCTGATTCTCCTCCACCTCTTCAGATCCAATGACCACTTCCGAACCTGCTACACTCTCTGCATGTGCCTGATCACTCACAACATCAAAACTGCTTCGATCCGACGGATCGGGAGATACTTGTTTCGACATACTTTCAACAGCTTCCGTGATAGATACTGGACCAACAAGATTTGTGGGAGCGAGAACAGCGATCGGTTTCACAAGTTCAATTGATTTCTTTGGTGTGGCGTCTGGAGCTTGCGCTAATGATGGTTTGGCTGTGGCTGGTTCTTGCTCCTCAATTTCATCCTCATCGGAATCATCCCCCCATCCGACTTCCTCCTCCGTCAAAGTTGCATCATTCATCAGCTTTTTGCGCGCTTCTTCTTCTCGGTCAACTTGCTGAACGCGGAAAAAGTAGCGGGTCCAGAATTCTTCGTATGAAACAGTGGAGGGCACTAGTGAGAGTTCAATTAAGAAGTCAACTCAGAAAATAAAGTGAGCTCTTACCAATTTTGGACATCAAAGTACGTACTTCTGCGTCTTCATCAAGAAGTCGCGCAATTTGAGTACTGTAGACAGAAATTTCAAAAGCAGTCGCGAATGCAATATATTGCTCTGCGACATCCTTCATTGCTGGCGAGGCATTCGATGGAAGTAAGGTTGGGTTCACAGTGAAAGTCTCAGCGTTGTGACGGAGAGCCAGAATAGTTGCTGTTTTGCGATCGAATCTTCGTGATTATCAGTAACACGAACGAATCCCCGTCAGTCAAAAAACTCACACAATATTTGCTTTCCCTTGCTTCGCAACACCAGTACTTGTTCCCCCAAGACTCATCACATCCAACGACACTTTACTCATTGCACTTCCCAAGAAATTCCACACACCAGTCTCGACACTCTCCAAAAAGTCTTCTGCTTTATCCGCAATGTTCTCAATCTGCTGCACGGTCTCTGCGACGTTGACTGAATCCACAATCTTGTGCACGCGATTCGAAACATCCACGTGTTCGAGAAAGTCTTCCGCCTGGTCTACGAGGGTGTCGAGTTTTGTGATTGCTGTTTCGACGAGGTTGGAGACTTGGTGGGATGTTGGTGAAATAGGGTTGAGGGGGTCTTGGTCATTGTGGGAGGTTTCTTTGGTGTTGCCTTCTTCCTGGGCATTCAGGAGCATTCCTGTAGTTGGATCGAATACAGGTTCGTAGTCTCTAGTGGAAGGAGGAAAAGAAGGGTCTTCGGTGAGGTCTGTTTGGGAGGATGATGGATTTGTGGGTGGAGCTACGACGGTGATGAACTCGCTGATGTCTCTGTTTTAAGGGGTATTGAGATAACCTTGTAGAGTTAAGATGTAATGGATACCTTTCCAGGACGGTGGCTACGACATCGGTCTATGGTAATGTTGAGTGCCCTTCAACCACCTTGACAGTTGAGCCTCACCTGCTTCTTGACAGTATCGACAATTGAGTTCCAAGAAGGCATGGAACCCCATCCCCATCCACTGCTGCTATTGTTGCTGCTCTCGACTGGCTCTGTGCTGTCGGGCAGTAACCCTTCTTCAAAGTATGAACTCATATACTTAAAACAAACAAATTAAATTGCACTGTTAAATTCTTTCATTCTATCGTGTATTATACCGTCCCCGTTTCCTTGATTTTTCTTTGATGCAACTATTACAAAGACGAACCATGTCCGTGATTGCTGCAAACCTGAATGACATGCGCACAAGAGTTGTAACCGCCGCCACTAGTGCCGGAAGAGATCCTGCATCTGTATGTTTCCTTCCTACTTTCCTTCTTACCTGTAGAACTAAATGATAGGAGGCAGGTTCGGTTGGTTGCAGTAAGCAAAACAAAGCCAATTGAGGACCTTCTTGTGGCTTATGGCGAAGGTCAGAGACATTTCGGAGAGAATGTAAGTTTCCTCGTTGTTTGAATAGATCATATGCTAACACTGTAGCAACAATAGTATGTGAGTCAACCAGCATACCTCTTTACCCCTTTCCAACCGTCAACCCAACAGGTGCAAGAACTAGTCGACAAAGCTGCACAACTCCCGTCTGATATTCAATGGCACTTCATCGGTACGTCATAACCCCAAGAAGCTATACAACGTCATCTGATTTCAAATCCACGATCTCAGGAACGATGCAATCCAACAAAGTGAAGCAAGTTGCATCTATTCCCAACCTTTTCGCAATTGAAACTGTTGACGGGAGTAAGAAGGCTGACACGATCCAGAAGGAGGTTGCGAAACTGCACCGTGAGACGCCGTTGAATGTATTTGTGCAAGTGAATACTAGCGGGGAAGAATGTATGTTTTGTCTGATGTTTGCACAAGCTCATCTGATTCTGTTTGTGCAATGTAGCGAAAGGAGGCGTGGAACCAAAGGACTGCGTTGATGTCGCGAAACATATTGTGGAACGGTGTCAAAACCTTAAACTTGCTGGACTTATGACTATTGGGTCTTGGGATAACAGTCATGCTGAGGGAACGAATCCAGACTTCAAGGTTTGTACGGGTATTATTTGAGTGACAAACCTATCGCTAATATATTCAAAGCTTCTCACTGAATGTCGCGATAAAGTGAAGGAAGCTCTTGGAGTTGAATTGGAGTTGAGTATGGGAATGTCTGATGACTTTGAGTTAGCCATCAAGATGGGGTCCACAAATGTTAGATTAGGATCTTGTATTTTTGGAGCAAGAGCGAAAAAGGCGGACGCGAAGGTTGAGACTAAACCTCTTGAGGCAACCACAGCTGGAGAAGGTACAATTCCTGCAAATGAGACAGCTGTCACTGAAGTAAAGTTAGCTGAAAATGGAGCAGAGCCAAAAGTTGAAAAAGCTTGACAATAAAGACGATGAATTTATGGAATATTTTGGAAAAGGGTGGCGCAAACGTGGGATACTCTTCAAAAAAACAACCAAGAATATGGCCTCTTTCAACCTACCTTTCTTCCCAATTTTCAAGAGTTCCAGCGTGGCTAACAGCGGCCTTAACCAACAGAATTCCTCGACTGATCTTAACGCGGCTGATTCCACAACAACTCAAGCTCAGAAATTTTCGTCTCTCGATCGAGCGACATCTTCTTTCTCGCTTACTCAAGGTACTGCCGTGAATGGTTGGCCTTTGAACAGCCCGGCCCCACTTCAGCAACAAGAATCCACATCGCATCTTCAAGCGCTTGGACAAGATGTGTGGAACCTTGCCAAAGCTGCTTTTTACTGGAAACCATGATGAAATATTACTTCCTATTTGATTTAATGTCTTGGTCTGTGAATAAACTGGTTGTAGCCCTCTACTCCTGAGTTTCTTTGAACGCGATGATGTGCATCGAAAGTTGAAAAGTGAGGCGCAAAAACACAAGCGTTTACCCCAATTCTCCACAGAGCCTAACTTTATAATAGCATTCGTTATCAAAACCTGCATAAAGCTATTCCGCACACCCATGATAAAGGTGTCGCTTCGGATTTATTGGTTCTTAATGATTTTACAGTATAATACATAAAACGGAATGGCCTAGAATAATTATAGTCAGAAAAATCGAGGCGCTGAGGCGCAAGAAACGCGAAAACGCGACTTTTCACAACCTAAACAAAACTTCACCATAAACGCAAGCTGTTCAACAACATGGATTCTGAGCTCGATGGATTCTTTTTCCCAAGTGACAAGCGCTACAACGATGTTGTGCCAGTGAGTCTCGCTTCTTCTCTTTCTGTTCGTGAGCAACAGGGAGGTTCCGTCACTTCATTGTCGGCACAAGGCATTAACGGCTCTACTGGAGACGGACATATTGTCGTCAACAATAAAGTCAAAGGCTTTTCGCTACTCAAGAGTACTAAGTCTGCCTTCTCTGGAAGCTTTGACAACTTCAAATACTTTTAAGCTTATATCTATTAATTTGTTTATTGTTGAATTTATAAGTTCTGAGTCGTAATTAGTTGTAGGTACGTAATCATCAGGTAATGCTGCAAATGGGTAATTGTAGAACGAGGCAGCACATCTCACGCTTATTTTGTTTGTAAAAGTAATAATGAATAAATGAATGCAATGTTCTTTTCTCCCTTCTCTTTCTTTTCTCTCAAAATCTGATATGACAGCCCCAACCATCCCTGCTGCCGTGGTGAAACCTGCACAAACCTTCTTCGGCCTCGTCGTTGGAGCCAAACAGATGCAAAAGACGATCAAAGTGCGAGTTGCAAAGACCAAGATGCATCCAGTTGTCCTGAAGGTGAATGCGTTTCAAGCTCCCAACCAGGATCACTGACCCTCATTTTGAATCCACAGCCAGTAACAACGCACAAGAACTTCCTTGTTCATGACGGAGCGGAGCAGTGTGTCGTTGGTGATTGGGTCCGCATTGACTCATGCCGGAAGTTCAGCAAGAACAAGAACTTTACTCTTGGAGAGATTGTGAAGCCAGCTTCTCGATTCTTTGAACAAGAGACTGGGATCTTGCATAGTCAGGCTTCAGTGGTGAGTATCAGTCCTACCTTAGTCGTGAGGCTGGAGCTAAATGACGGCACTTTACAGAACGTGAAGAGTCTATTCAAACAAGACGAATATAAGCAACCTTCCATCTTCGAACAGCAACAACAATCAAGTCAGTAAATTATGTAATAAACTGGATAAATGCACTTCAGATACCTTGTCACTATTTAAATACGATTCAAATCAGTCGAACAAAACAGGCTGTGTGTTATGTTAGATAATAATGGTTGTATTAGTTGTCTTCGCATAATTTGTCCATAAAGAGGAAGAAGAAAAGAGAAAATCAGAACCTCAAAAAATTGTCGATTCCAAACTGCTTTTCATTCCAACCGCTGAGCCCCACTACCAATGGTAAGTATAGCGCCCATACCTCTTTCAAAGGCTAGCAGACTTTCGCAAAGAGCTCCTCTCAAAAACCTGTCAAACAATCACTGACACCAAGCCACCAAACACAGAACGCTGCCGCAAACACCCGACGCTCCGTCATTGAAAAGCGCGAACAAGACCTCCGCCGCCAACAATTCCAACGCGAAGATCTCATCAAACAGCTCCAACAAGACGACATCTTCCGCAAGAACCTCGACTCTGACGAACGCGTCGAAAATAAACGGCGATTATATGAGCAACGGCAGCGTGACGAAGAAGAGAAGACGCATAAGTCGCTTGTGGAGGTATACGCCCTTTGAAGGAGGGTTGGTGGGAGTTGATGTAAATCTTCATGTTTAGAATGAACGCCTGAGACGGGAACGACAGATTCGGGCGGAGCAGGAGTTGCAGATTGTGGAAGAGCTAAAGCAGCAGAGGAACGATGAGATTCGGGAGGAGAAGCTGAGGCAGTCGATTCGAAAGAATAGCGTTGAGCTGAGGGATCTAGAAAAGAAGCTCAATTATGCATATATGAATAAGGAAAGAGCTTTACAGATTCAGGAGAAGCAGTTGCATTTGCAGAAGGAGCAGGTTTGTGGAATGGTCGATGTGACTACAGGCTGACGATGTCATTACCAGCTCGCTGAAGCGGACGCGATTCGCGAAATGAACCGAAAACTTGAAATCGAAAACCAAAAAGCGTTTGAAGCTGAGAAACGGACATACGAAAAAAGTGTCGCCTATCAACATGCTCTTCAGTCGCAGCTTGTGGACTTTGAAAACAGAAAGCTCGATGAATACGAACAGTTCTTGAAGGAAAAGGCTATGGTGGATGCTATTGTTGCCAAAATTTTGGAAGAGGACGAAAAGTATGAAGTTCTCTTGGTCCAATTGTTGGTAACACTGTTTATCTCTCCAGAGAGCTCCAAAAACGTCTCGAAAAACAACGCGAAACCAAGCAATTCATTGAAGACTACCTTGCCGAACGAGAGAGATGGCGTGAATCCGAACACCAACGTGTCCTTGCTGAAAACCGCAAGATTGAAGAATACGCATACCTTCAAAACCAGCGTGAGCAGAATATGAAAGAAAAGAGAAAGAATATGGATGATGAGAAGAACATCATTTATGACCGAGTTGAGTATCCCGCCTCACGGCTGTCATTCATCTAACCATTCACCACATTTAGCTTGCCTCCGAAATGGCACGCCAAGAACGCGAAAAAGCCGAACTCGAACAACTCCGCATCGACTTATACCAAGAAGAAGAAGAAGAGCGGGCTCGGAACAAGGACCAAGAGCTTCTCCGCACACGTATCCGAAAACGTCTTGAAATGATTGACGCCTATCAGATGCAAGTCGAAGATAAGAGACAGCGTCTTGAAAAGCATCGTGCTGACGAAGCTGAGTTTCGTAGAAAGGTGAGATATTTTCGTTGACTCTGAGACTCATACTTATGGTGGTGTTTTTTAGATGATGGAAAAGTTCGCACACGACGAGCAGCTTGAACAACTGAACGCACAGCGTCGTCGCATGAAACAGCTTGAGCATAAACGTGCTGTTGATGCACTGGTTGAAGAACGTAGAAAACTGATTCAGCAGGAATACGCGAGACAAGTGGAAGACCATCAGAGAGAAAAGATGCTTGAGGAGTACAGACAGCAAGTCATTGAGCAGGAGAGACAGAGGATGTTGCATGAACATGCAAGTCATTTGTTGGGTTATTTGCCAAAGGTTTGTGTCCTTTACACTCCATCAAACTGACTATTTGTTGATTGCATAGGGAGTTATTCGAGATGAAAGGGACTTGGCGTTATTTGATGAGGAGTTTCGACGCAAGTTTGAAGGGACCAAGATTCATGATTGATATACCGATGCTCTTTAATTGCATTCTCTTTTCCTTTCAACGTAATAAATCTAGTTCAGTCTTTGGAAATCGATGAAAGGAAGAACAACAAAACTTTGACACACAATCAACAAATGGCCAGTGCTCGTATCAAGAAGGAGATTAGCCAATGTATGCAACCAGACTCACCCGTCAAGGTACATTTCATCAGAGTGGATTTCGGGAGTTGATAATGACTGCGGAGGTTATGGAGACTAACCTCATGTGCGTGGATACCCAGGTTGAAATGGTTGGCGACAACATCACACACCTCAAAGGCTCATTCAAGGGTCCAGCGGATACTCCGTATGAAGGGGTGTTTTCGAAGTCGATATTGAAAGTATGTTGTGGGATTTTTGGGGCAGTGCGCTTTGAGTTTTTGACTCATATGTTTTGACGTTAGTTACAACGGAGTACCCTTTCAAACCGCCAAAGGTTTGTTGCTTTTTGTTTAATTTATAACGGTGCTTTATGGGGCTGACTCTTTTTGATGCAGATGAAGTGTGAGTTGTTCTATCCGGTTCTATCATCTGACATTGAATCTAATTTCGAATACCATGTATTCAGTCATAACGAAAGTATATCATCCAAAGTATGTATCATTTCGTTTATTTGTTTGTGGGTGTGTGGCACAAGAAACTGACTTGATTACTTTCAACAGCGTCAGCAGTCAAACTGGAGGTGAATCTTCAAACGATTTGGAATAATTCGTTTCGTTTGCTCATTGTGTGAATTCTTTCCAGCCATCTGCTTGGATATTTTGAAAGACCAGTGGAGCCCAGTGTTGACTTTGAAGACAGCCTTGATTTCTTTGCAATCATTGATGAGTGATGCCGCTCCTGACAATCCGCAAGATGCTCAGGTACATTTCGAAGTCGAAAATACTTCACATACGTGAAAGGATGGGTGGGAAATCGAGTTCGGGAATAGAAATAGCTGAGACATACAGGAACACGGTAGAATGTATGGGGAAGTGAAATGCAAACGTCGGACGAAAAGTTGAGAGCAAAGGAAGAACCCTTCACAATCAACTGTCACACCAAACTAAAACCTCGAACCAGGTCGCCAGACATTACATTTCGGACAGAGCTGGATTCGACGATACTGCTCGTCAATGGACAAAACAGTATGCTGGTGGCAATGCCACTGAAGACCCTGATTACATTGACCCAAGTGTGGACAGAGCGGCGTTGCAGAGACTGCAAGATATGGGTTTTGACAAGAAGGTGGCAGCACAAACCCTGAAGAAGTTTTCAAATGACGAGAACCGGGCGATTGAGGCTTTGTTGGGATAAAGAGTTGATGATGATTTGGTCTTTGTGTGTTCGAGGTTGCGTTGTAGCCAATCGGGTTATTCTGCTTATCTTCTATCGTTGAATCGGTCATAAAATTGTGTTCTTCTGTTAGTTGAGGCTTGGTTATCGTTATCGTTGTTGCATCTCCATGGAATTCAAGACGAGTCACTCTGATGGTCTGTACTAAGCGTAATAGTTGACGGAAAGCGGGAAAAGCATATCCTTTTGTGCTTCTGTTGAATTCTCCGTGCGCCATCCACTTCAATGCATTTCTTGGATGTTTCGGGCCGGATCAACCAGTACCCTTACTTTCCGAGAAACCCCGAAAAACGTGTTCGACAATTGACGGAAAAATATCAGGCCATTTCAGCCTTTTCTCTTTGAAGGATTTTCCGATGATGGCACGATCGAAATTCCTCCAACAGGATATATTTTAGCGGGGCCCTTGTCCATAAATTCAACCGAAAACACATCCCCACCACCTCAACAATGTCAGCCAAGTAAGTAACGTAGCTCTAGAGGAAGCGCAGCTAGCAATACCTGACAGAGCAATCCGCGAATACGACGGCAAGCTTCTCCTCGCACACCACCTTCCACTGGCCGGCGCAGCGTCTGAGCAGGCCTCGTTCCTTGCGCCATCGTTCATGGCGTCGCTAACGTTTGACGGAACACTCTCTGGCGCAGCCCTCGACGCGCACATTTTGGCAGAGTTTGACAAGGCTGAGGCGCGGCATCCGTGGCTCCGAAGCAAGCGCCTCGTCTGCAAACCAGATCAACTCATCAAACGACGTGGAAAGAACGGGCTTCTTGGAATCAACTTGGACTGGGACCAGGTCAAGAAGTGGATTGGTGAACGCGCGACAAAGAAGATTAAGGTGTGTTTTGGGGTTTACCGAGCGAGTTTGACGTGCTTGGTGCAGCTTTCTCTGACTCTGCCACCTACCTAGATTGACCGCACGACCGGTGCGCTAAACACTTTCCTCGTGGAAGCTTTTGTGCCACATCCGCAGGACACTGAGTTCTATGTCTGCATTCAGTCAATCAGAGAGGGTGACTTGATCTTCTTCACCCACGAAGGTGGCGTGGACGTCGGTGACGTTGATGCAAAGGCAAAGAAGCTTCTCGTACCTGTAAACAAACCATTCCCAGCTGATCAGATTGCCTCTACTCTCTTGTCTGGTGAGTTGCACATGTGTGATTATTCCCCATGTGGCGATTTAACACTATCATATCGTACCATCTCTTTCCCCCAAAAAAACAGAGGTCAAGTCTGCTAAACATGCTGTCTTGATTGACTTTATCACACGCCTCTACACTGTCTACTCAGACTTGCAATTCACATACCTTGAAATCAACCCATTGGTCGTTACTGATGACAACAACATCTACTACCTCGACTTGGCTGCCAAGTTGGATCAAACTGCTGAGTTTGAAGCTGGAAAGAAGTGGACTGCAGCTCTTGCCGCCGCTGCTGGTCCTAACGCGCCAGCTGGGGTCCATCCATCGAATTCCCAGCACCTTTCGGACGCGACTTGACTGCCGAAGAAGCTTACATTGCCGAACTCGACGCTAAAACTGGTGCTTCTTTGAAGCTTACTGTCTTGAACCCAACTGGTCGTATCTGGACCATGGTTGCCGGAGGAGGTGCCTCTGTCGTATATTCTGATGCTATTGCTGGACACGGATACGCTCATGAACTCGCCAACTATGGAGAATATTCTGGAGCTCCATCAGAGTCTCAGACCTATGAGTACGCCAAGACTATCCTTGACTTGATGACTCGTGGTGCCCCACACCCAGAGGGCAAGTTCCTTTTCATTGGAGGAGGTATTGCCAACTTCACCAACGTTGCTGCTACTTTCAAGGGAATTATCCGTGCGTTGCGTGACTACCAGAAGCCAATCCTTACCCACAAGGTCAAGATTTACGTTCGTCGTGCCGGTCCAAACTACCAAGAAGGTTTGCGTATGATCAAGTCTGTTGGTGAAGAGCTTGAGCTTGACATGCACGTCTTCGGACCTGAGATGCACGTCACTGGAATCGTCCCATTGGCCTTGAAGGGTGAAACCAAGCACATTACGCCAACCCATTGGCCCCTGGAGGACACGACTTGCTTTCTATTGCCAACCAACCATCTTCCGCTTCTGGTGCTACTGCCACCAAGAAAAAGGTTACTGAAGTTTTGGCGTCCAAGGCCGGAAAGAAGGGTGGAAAGCCAGTTGCCACTGCCGCAGCAATCGCATCTGCAATCAACGAGAACGTCACTTTCACCAACAAGACTCGTTCATTTGTCTACGGAATGCAGCCACGTGCCGTCCAGGGAATGCTCGACTTTGACTTCATGTGCAAGCGTGCTCAGCCATCTGTTGCTTGTATGATCTACCCCTTCGGTGGTCACCACGTGCAGAAGTTCTACTGGGGAACCAAGGAGACTTTGCTTCCTGTTTACACTTCTTTGGAGGAGGCCATGGCCAAATACCCAGATGTTGATGTGTTGGTGAACTTTGCTTCCTTCAGAAGGTAATTTATTTCGACTTTCGTGTCATTTTATTCGTTTTAACTCTTATGTTCAGTGTTTACGACTCTACCATGGATATTCTCAAGTTCCCACAAATCAAGACCATTGCCATCATTGCTGAGGGAGTTCCAGAGAAGCGTGCTCGTCAGTTGCTCCACACTGCCAAGGAGAAGGGTGTCCTCATTATTGGTCCTGCCACTGTTGGTGGAATCAAGCCAGGATGTTATAAGATTGGTAACACTGGTGGTATGATGGACAACATTGTCTCTTCCCTCTTGTACCGTCCTGGATCCGTTGCCTACGTGTCCAAGTCTGGTGGTATGTCCAACGAGCTCAACAACATTATCTCTCGCGCCACCGACGGTGTTTGTGAAGGTGTTGCGATTGGAGGAGACAGATACCCAGGATCCACCTTCATTGACCACATGCTCCGTTTCGAGAACGACCCAGCTGCCAAGATTCTTGTCTTGTTGGGAGAAGTTGGAGGTGTTGAGGAGTACGAGATTGCCAAGGCTGTCAAGTCTGGTTTGATCAAGAAGCCAGTTGTCGCCTGGTGTATCGGAACTTGTGCCAAGATGTTCACTACTGACGTTCAGTTCGGACACGCTGGTTCTTTCGCTAACAGCGACATGGAGACTGCTGAAGCCAAGAACGCTGCTTTGAAGGAGGCTGGTGTTATTGTTCCAGACACATTCGAGGACTTGCCAGATGCCCTTGAGCAGGTTTTCACTGAGTTGGTTGCCAACAAGACTATTGTTGTTGCCAAGGAGCCTGAAGTTCCAAAGATTCCTATCGATTACGCCTGGGCCCAGGAGTTGGGTCTCATTCGTAAGCCAGCTTCCTTCATCTCCACTATCTGTGACGACCGTGGACAAGAGCTCTTGTACGCTGGTGTTGCTATTACTGAAGTCTTCAAGGAGGATGTCGGTATCGGAGGTGTCTTGTCTCTCTTGTGGTTCAAGCGTCGTCTTCCATCTTATGCTGCCAAGTTTATCGAAATGGTTCTTATGCTTACTGCTGACCATGGACCAGCTGTTTCCGGAGCCCACAACACCATCGTTACTGCTCGTGCTGGTCGTGACTTGGTTTCCTCTTTGGTTTCTGGTCTCTTGACTATCGGAGAGCGTTTCGGAGGAGCTTTGGACGGAGCTGCTCAGTCCTTCTCTGGCGCCTACGACAAGGGTTTGTCTCCACAAGAATTCGTTGACTCTATGCGTAAGAACAACAAGCTCATTCTCGGTATCGGCCACAAGGTCAAGTCCCGTACCAACCCAGATCTTCGTGTCCAAATCGTCAAGGAATTCGTTTTCAGCCACTTCCCTAACTCTGACCTCCTCAAGTATGCCCTTGAAGTCGAGAAGATTACAACCTCAAAGAAGGACAACTTGATCCTGAACGTTGATGGAGCTATTGGAGTCGCCTTTGTGGATTTGTTGCGAGGATGTGGAGCTTTCAGTTCCGAGGAGAGTGACGAGTACATTCAAATTGGAGCATTGAACGGACTCTTTGTGTTGGGACGAAGCATTGGATTCATTGGACACTACTTGGACCAGAAGCGCCTGAAGCAAGGATTGTACCGTCACCCATGGGACGATATCTCATACTTGGTTCCAGAGAACGTTGTTGAGCAGAGCAGTGGGGCAAGAACAATGGTTGAAGGAAAGGTTGCTGTTGAGCGAGGAACTGTTGCTGGCGCTTATTAATTCTTTTTTCCCATGTAAATCATTGTTGTGTGAATTATTTTCTCGTTGGCTGTTTGAATACATTATGTTCAATTCTCTGCTTTAAATTGCCTTATATTTAAAAGTGTCACCCTTACTTTCAAAAGAACGACGCGCTTCTGATCCCAAGAGACAGACTATTAACATCAAAAGTTTTCTTTTCGTGGCTGTTAAAGTCTGATCCACCCTGAATCAGCTGACTTCTTGGGAATCTTGGCAGTTGAGACAACATTGAAGGTCGTTGGTCGAATTGTTATGTTATTACTAACGGAGAACGTGTATTGCGTTAATGTATAATTTTGATTAAACAGAATATCTGCACCAAATTAATTTATTAAGAAAGGGGAAGAGTGAAGAGGTGCTGACTTTGTTGGACCTGGAAAGTCAAATCCTTTGGCATGCCCTTCATCCTCGCCTCTTACAAAGAAAGATTTTGCATGATACGATTTTGGATGATATCTTTGGTTAACAGATGTGATAGACCATTTTGTGAGTTACTAAACAAGTGAATAAGACAACAATTCCATAAAATGTCTCAAATGTTGCCGAACGAGCTTATTGAGCAGATCGTTCAGTGGCTCCCACCTCTGCACCGGTTCCAGTTATCTACTGCATTCAGATTTCTTGTGATTCAGCGACAGACAGTTCCTTTTCTAGAAGCTGCCACGCCTGATGCTGCATCTTGCAAGGGACAAGTTGACCTCTTGAACTACCTCAAACACAACTCTCTCCCTTTTCAATACTCCTCAGCCGCAATGGATGGGGCGAGTAGATACGGACACGTGACGATATTACAATGGTGGGCGGACTTGGGTGAACCACTACTCTATACCAAAGATGCAATGAACTGGGCCTCTCGAAACGGTCACACCCAAGTTCTGGAATGGTGGAAAGCTCAAAAAGATCGCTATACACTTCAATACAGTGACGAAGCAATGGATTGGGCAGCAGAACACAACCAATCCGAAACCATCAAATGGTGGCTCCTTGTATCCAATCTTTGGATACACTGCTCTTCGAAATGCGTTGATTGGATTTCTAGGCACGGGAATAAAGAGCTGTTACAGTTGTGGTTCAAACAACCGTTTGTAAGATGGTTTCCCAGCCTTGGACGACCCTCATTAGATACTATTGATTATGCTCCAAACGCGCTTATTCTTGATTTTTGGTTGAATCAAGATCGAGCAAGTTTCAAATCTTCTACAATGGCGATGGACTTTGCTAGTCAAAACGGCAACCTCGGTGTTTTACAATGGTGGAAAGACTCTGGATTGGAATTAAGGTTTACTTCTGCAGCGATAGATGGTGCCAGGGAGAATGGCCATATTATTGTGTTGGATTGGTGGATTGAAAGTGCCATTGCTGCAAAATAAATTAACTGGACTCAAGCTCGCAGTAAAATATATGTTCATTAGTCAGTTCGATTGGTTGGATGTTGAACAGTGAGCTTGGGAGCTGTTGGGTTTTGTGTGTCAAGAGAGAACTGAGTCTTTCTTGCTGCAGACTCCACCCTTCTTATAGGTGTTTTTACTGCCACTTTGGTGTTTACCAATCACTGAATGGGTAAATGGTCCTTGTTGTATAAGGGCCAATGGGTCAATGGAACCCATTTGTCAACACTGTGATGAAGCGTTCTGATTGGTTGAAAACCATTAAATCTTCTCAATCTCTCTGAGCAGCTTGAAAACCCATACTGCTAGATCCAAAAGCACAACCCACGGATGGTCAAGGCGTCCCTTTCACTATATCTCCTAGGAAGATGTTAAGTGTTGTGTCCTTCGAAGCAAGAAGTATGAGTCGAGAAGATGTGTTTTATTTACAATTAAATAAAGATAAATATAAAGAGTTTATATTGTGATAATCTCTGTTGATGGAGCAGAGGGATAATGAATCCAACTGGATGTGAATCCAATCCTCGAACATCAACATTGGATGGTCTTCATTATAAGGTTTGTTGACAAGTGGGAAGCCGGTTAACCCATCCAGTTTATGTACACAGCACCGGCTTAAGTTGTGAGGAACGATGCTTTGTGAAAAGAAGACCGACATTAATGTTTTTGCCGCGTGGATCCCAAGAAAATGTGGGTGGTGTGGAAGTTGTGT
Source organism: Rhizoclosmatium globosum (assembly GCA_002104985.1). Taxonomy (NCBI): domain Eukaryota; kingdom Fungi; phylum Chytridiomycota; class Chytridiomycetes; order Chytridiales; family Chytriomycetaceae; genus Rhizoclosmatium; species Rhizoclosmatium globosum. The sequence goes on along the minus strand of MCGO01000043.1, from coordinate 267,993 downwards.
CAACAAGCACAATCTTCTTCAAGTGGCGACAGACGGCAGTGAAGAGCTTACATATGAAATCCAACATTGAGCTAGAGTGAATCGTGATTGTTGGCAGAAGACTTTGGGATGTTTGACTGGCAAAGTCGCATACACAGAAGGCAATAGATGAGAGGGGAAGGGGCAACAGCCAAAGGTTCTGGTTCCATTAATTGGTCGAGATTCACTGCTCAAAATTTCTGCGCGCTCAATATTCTTTAGCATTTCAATTGTGTGTTGCTGTGATCACCCATCACTCACACCAAGTCACCAACCCACTCTTAAATATTCACCTAATCTCAATGATTTATTCTAAAATGTTGTTCACCCTCTGGGGTGTAGAGGATCGATAGCCCTGAGTATGCCACACACAATATGACTTAACAGCAAATCTAAAACTAGCAGTCTATAGTTATAACAAACATATTCATATGAATATATGTAATGTCCCGTGAATAATGCTATCATAGCGCTTATGAACCGAGCAGAGGGTACAGGATCAGTCATGTACAGGTATACACCTGATACAAACAGCGTTCTTCTCATATCGGTAATAACGAAGTGAACCATGCATAAAGGCAGTTGTTGGGCGTTGGCAGAATGGCTGGGGCAGTTACGGATGAATTGATGGGGCAGCAACGTTTCCTGCCTTGAAAGAGCCATGTTAGAACCAGGTTCTCATGGTGTTCACAGAAGGATGAGAGCAAAGGATCCCACAGATAGCGGCGTGGATTCACTCCCAAGTTGTATTCATGATCTTTGTCGTGAGCAGATGAGTCACCACGCAGGAAGCGACTCAAGATCGTGGCAAAACTAATGTTTTTTTTGTTTGCACTTTTAAATCAATGATTATTGACAAAGAATGGTTCTTTTGATGTGTATACTTGGCATATAAAGCGAGTGGGTTGAATAGTTATAATGACAAAATAAATGTCAGAAGTTACTTTGAAGAATGACCCAAGTACTTCCAAACGAATTGGTTGAACTGATTCTACACTGGCTGCCACCTTTGCAGCGCTTCCAACTTGCCACGGGTTTCAGATTTCTTGTAGTTCAAAGACAGACGGTTCCTCTTCTCGAGCATGCCACAGCCGATGCTGCGTCTCGCAAAGGCCAAGTTGACCTCTTTAACTACCTCAAGCACAACTCGTTGCCCCTTGGATTTCCTACCATGGCCATCGATGAAGCTAGTAGATTTGGTCATGTGGCTGTTCTGCAATGGTGGGCGGATCTTGGAGACCCGTTGATATATAGCAAAGATGCCATGAACTGGGCTTCTCGAAACGGACACGTCGCAGTTCTAAGCTGGTGGCTTAATAATCGAAATCAGTATAAGCTTATATATACTGAGGATGCCATGGACTGGGCCGCGAAGTACAATCACAGCAACACTATAAAATGGTGGGTTCTCCAGTCGAATCTACATCTCCTATACACGTCCAAATGTCTTGGCTGGATCTCAAGAAATGGGAATATTGAGCTTTTGACGTGGTGGCTCGAACAGCCTCATACTCGACACACAATCTCTAGCTATGCAGTGGACTTTGCACCAAATGCCGAGACTCTAAACTTTTGGAAACTCAAATATCATGCGAAATTGCCTTATTCTTCGAAAGCAGTTCAAGTTGCGAGCAGGAATGGAAAAGTTGAGGTTTTGGAGTGGTGGAAAGACTCTGGATTTGAAGTGAAATGTACAGTAAACGCAATAGACGGAGCAAGTGAAATTGGGTTCGTTCAGGTTTTGGAGTGGTGGAAGCAAAGTGGTTTTGCTCTGGAATACTCTACGTCCTCAATGAATTGGGCGTCACAGAATGGACACCTTCACGTCTTGGATTGGTGGATCGATAGCGGGTTAGAACTGAAATTTAGCATGCAGGCGCTGATTCTTGCAAGCATCAATGAGCATTTGGCTGTTTTGGAATGGTGGAAAAAACGCTCATGGTTGTTCAAATCATGCTTCGAGCCAATCAAGTCTTTTGAATTAGAACCTAAAGTTGTCAAATGGTGGTCGGAGAATCTGAGCTATTTCACTTGAGCTGGACTTTATTCTTTTTCACAAGGAATGTGAGAACTCCGTCGAATACTTTGTATCGCTAAAGAATCGTTTCTAATACTACTATGTTGCATCACATTTGAAGTTCTAAATGAACTATAGAATAATGGTTGTTGTTGAATTGAATTGTTTCGTGAAGAAGCCATTTTGTCCTCCCAACTCCGTCCCTTATTCAAAAGCAGCGCTCTTTTTAGGGACAGTTGTACAAATAAATAGAAGCTTGGTGAAAGAGTTTGCAAACTCCATATCAGCACCCACGCTCCAACGCTCAAGGGGGGCTCCTCATAGAAGCTCAAGTAGACTCCCGCCACAGTACTACTTTCGAGAATGAATACCCAAAGCGCACCAGCGATTCCATATCTACACAATAGTCTTTCACGACTCGTATCAATATCAAATCCATTTTTGCGAATGGACCGCAAATAAAGGCTATAGACGGTGATAACAAACATATCGAGTAATAGAGCTATTGAGCCCGAAATTCCATTCAGCCAAACAAACGAAGAGTTCAGGGCATTCAGGAGCGTGAGATCCGTTGTGTAATTTGTGATTCCGATGAACACACAAGTAATGCTGATAACAAACATATACGCAACAAGACCCACAATCACGACGAATTTTGCTTTTGGGATCATAATACGAACGACAGGAACTCCGCGTAGCCAAGTGTACCATAGACACATAACTTGGAATGTGTAAAAGAGAATATTCCCAAACACATTGTAAATGAGTGAGGATTGTTGGGTGGGTAGGTAATCCGCAGCTACGACTAGAATCATAATAACTAGCATTAGATTGAAAGGGGTGGTGACAACTTTCCGCAGCGCGTCCCAAGTTGGTTCAGGCCGTTCGTCATGGATCAGTTTGGAAAGTAGGACGAGCTGTACAATTGATACAGCTTGGATGACCCAGCACTCAATGTTATTTATCGGGTTGTATACCATGGCGTAGGTGGCCTGCCAGGGAAGAGTGAAGTTGTCGGTTTGGTTCATCTTTTGTAAATCTTATCCTCAACAGAGTCTCTATTTACATCTTTTCTATGGTTCATACTGTCCATTTTTGATTCGAACTTCTGCCAGTTCCTTCAAGATTGTAAAGAATTCCTCTCCCTTCTGATCCGCCGTCCGCATCACTTCCAACAACTCGGAATACACATCATCCGCTTCAGCAACTTGATTTAAAGCCACATATACACGTGCTAAACCTTTCATTTGAGTGAGGGTTTTGTCTGATGCTGCACCAAATACTCTGGCCATTGAGGGAATCAGATGTTGCCATACAGCCACAGCCTTTTCCAATCGATTCGTCGCCACATACACCTCAGCAATTCCAGCTTGAGCATCAAGCGCCCCTGGATTCTCATTGCCTCGAGTCCTGCGAGATCGCTCCAAACAATCGGAATACAATGCCTCCGCCTTCTCCCAGTTCTTGGCTTGAACATAAAGACCCGCCAAGTTGCGACTCACGCTTAACGTATCTTCATTGTCAGGTCCCAAATATACCTTCATTTCGGTTAGGCAGGCGAAGAAGCTATCTTCTGCCCTTGTGAAATCTCCATTTTTCATCAGGCCCATTGAATATTGATTCCAGACTTGGAAGTCTGGAGGTGGTGGTACTTCTGATTCTGATTCCGATACAGTTGTTGTTGTGGAGCTGACCGCTGTGTCGAGACGAATGATGCTTCCTCTGTATGACTTGAATGTTTCTCCTTTGAGTAGGTGCGATTCATTAACCTCTGCAATATGACATTAAAACCATGCTCGAAACAAATATCATTTCTTACGTTGACTAGGAACATTATTCTCAACAGCAAGCTCCCTAATTGCGGACATTGCTTGATAATACTTTTCAACTTGAGCTTGTGTTTGAGGAGACACTTCTCCAAACGTTGTAGCCATGAAAGGAATCAGGTATTGGAAAACTGTAACTGCATTCTCGTATCTCTCAGACGAGATGTAGACTTGAGCAAGTCCAGCCAGAGCGTCAAGGGTAGTAGGATGCTCTCTTCCCAGTTTATGACGCGAAACCTCCGCGCATTCCGAGTATACTTCCTCCGCTCTTTCCCAATTCTTTGTTTTGACGTACATTTCAGCCAAAGTGCGGGATGCATTCAAAACACGTTCGTGATTGGCACCAAAATATAGCTTCATGTGGTCAATCAGAGACAAGAAACTCTTTTCAGCGAGTAAATGCTGTCCATCATTGAATAAGCTTGTGGCTTCGTACTTCCATTCGTCAAAATCGGGTCGTGGGGTGTTGGAGGCTGGTTCTGGTTCTGGCTCCGGCTCTTGCGGTGGATCCACTACGATAACAATAGCACTAAGACGAACATCGTTGAAAGAATCGATTGTGTCCTCCATCCAAGATTGTTGTGCACGTACTTCTGCAAAATACACCCACCCAATCTTAGAAATCAATTGTGATACCACAAACCCAAGCAATGAAATTTACCTGACTCAGTCAATCCATCAATAGCCTTTGCAGCATCACGACACGTTTCCAGTCTTCTCATTTGAACCAACGTCTTTTCCGCGGATTCCCCAAACACCTTCTTCATGGACGGAATCAAATGCATCCACACCGATTCCGCCTTTTCATATCTCCGCGTCGCAACATACACTTCTGCAACACCCGCAAGCGCTTCAAGCGTCGCAGGGTGTTCTCGTCCAAGAGACCGTCTCCCTCTCTCCGCGCATTCAGAATACAGTTGTTCCGCGCTTTCGTACTTGCGCATTCTGGTGTATACGTCTGCAAGAGTTCGCATGACTAAGAGGGTGTGTTCGTGGTCTGGGCCAAGGCAGGATCGCATTTGTTTTATGCAGGAGAGGTACGTCTCTTCAGCTTGGGTTAGTTTCCCTGTGGATGCGAGGTTGGAGGCGTATTTGCTCCAGAGATCAAAGTCTGGGGTGGGGGTGTCTGGTTTGCGAGTAGATCTAGGTCGAGGATCTTGCCAGTTGAGACTGTATGTTCGGGAGGAGGGGAATGGCGTCAAGGGGCTCGGAGGTTGTTGATCGCCATTGTGCGTGAGAGGCGGACGGACTCTCGGCCTGGCAAGTGAAAGTGGCTGGTTCGAAGAAGCCATTTTTTGCAGAAGTGGCAGTGCGGACATTGAATTGGTGACATGCCGCCCATGCGCCAAATTCAAAACTAATTAACAAATTAATAATTAATTTCAGCACAAACGCTTTATTTATGAAATGTGAATTGACAAATATGAACTGCCGTAATAATCAAATCATAAATGGCTTTCTTACAAAGTGGCGACTGGGACAGCAACTGGGAAAGCAGCTGGGGCAGACTCCTCCTTTGGCTCAAGGATGGTAACAGCGTCTGGGAGAGGCATCTTTCCACGCTTTCCGTTCTCAGCTGGCAACATGATCTTGACCTTGATACCAATCATACCCTGCTTCATCAAGACGTTACGGGTAGCGTAGTCGATGAAGTCGATAGATGGCTGACCAGAGTGAACCATGAAACCGTCAACGAACTTCATAGCCTTGGCACGGGCACCACGGAGCTTTCCAGAGACAACAACCTCAACACCCTTAGCACCAGACTCCATAGCGAAACGCATGACAGCGTAACAAGCACGACGGACAGCAAGACCCTCAATCAACTTGTAACGGAGGGACTCAGCCTGGGCAATGGCAGAGAGACCACGGGAAGCAACCTTCTCGGCGTACAACTCGACAGTGTTCTCTGGGAAGTTGAAACGCTTCTGGACGACGGAGGTGAGCTCACGGATGCGGCGTCCCTTGTCTCCGAGGACATCCTGGGTCTTGGTAGCACGGATGATGATCTCGGTACGGGTTGGGGTCACACGGACCTCAACTCCAGAGTATCCCTGCTCAGCGAGCTCCTTTCCGAGGAAAGAGTTGAGCTCGGCAAAGAAAACTCCGTCGGCGATGAACTTTCTCTTCTTGTTGATGGCAGCCCTGTTTTGTGTTGGGTTAGGCAAGCTGATTTGGTTTCGTTTCGGAGTGAGAGTATTGTCTGATGCTGCGTGTCCTCCTCTCGATACAATAATGACACAACTTTGAAGATCTCAGTTTGGTGGTTCCTGTGTTGCACTGAGGACTCCAGCAGGGTCTCGGTACTGAGATGCTCTGCAACTCAATCTAGTCCATCACAGGCCGACACACCTCCATCAGATCAAAATTCAGCGGCTGTAGACAATTAAGGAGGTGTTGCATGCTCTGACGAGGGTCTCTGATGGTTCTGATGGATGGGGATGGGAACAGCTCGGAGTGGCCTACGCACATTTTGGTTTGTTTGAAAAGGGTGGGAGGAAATGATCCTTATCCTACCCAAAACACAACAAATACACCTATTCCAGGGCAGAGAACATTCTGAAGACATAATTCACAGTTGACATCTCGATACATTATACTTTCAAAGAAGGATGAAAGGTCTTTTGACATAGGCTCAAAGAACATATCGACGACACCTTCAACTCTGAGTCTCTGAGGCTGTCAGTATGATGAACAAGCCAGCACACCCTCAGATCATATAAACATACATAAAATAATAAAACGACGAAATGGTATTTATTTAGTCTCAAGTATATTCCGAGAGCGACAGTACATGGTATCCAAAGGTGCGATTATATGTCAATCAGAGAGTTTGATGGACAAGTAATTTACTCTTCGTCAGCAGCAGCCTCTTCCCTGGCCTGAATCTTGGCCCATCTCTCCTTGTAAGGATCCCTTTCGTTTCCAACAAAGACAGGAGGAGCATTGTGCTTCTTTTCATATCTGTTGAAACTGAAGTTCTCCTTGAGTTCAGTAGAGAAGAATTTGCCCCACAAGGCGAGTCCAGAGAATGCAACAGAGAAGAAGACAATCTTTTGAGGAGATCCAGCTATTACGATTCAAATATTCGAGCGAGCAAATTATTGGATTTCGTGTGCGGCATTGAATATAGATAGTATTGATTGAATGTGTCGATGGTTGAGTTGGGTTGATTGAAACGGCAGATTGATGGTATCGTTATCGAACGAGTAGAGAAACAAGTTGAAAATCAGAGACGAATAAATAGTAGTATAGAGAGAAGGGCCAGTTTAGCATAAGGATGGCATTTCAAGCAACGTTACTCACCGCGAGCACCAGCAGCCAAACCAGTGACAAAACCGGCGTAAGGGGCGTTCCAAACATCGTCCTTGTGTCTCGCCTGTGCCACGAGAGTGTTTGTTGCCATGTAAATACCGGCCAGGCCACCTAATCGTCGCTAAGTCCTCCTTCGAAGAAAAAGAGAAACGCACCAACAAGAGCCGTGTTGACGCCCATGATTCCGACGCCCTGTCCAAGCGGGTACTTGAACCACCACGCCTTTCCAGCGCCAAAGAACGCTCCAATCGGAGCACCAACCGCCACGGCCTTGACCGCCTCGCCAACGACTGAGCCTTCGAGCGGCGACGAGAACACGCCACTGCCGCTGCCGTGACTGTGCGTGTGACTCACTTTGGCGGGTGCGTGGGAGTGCGCAAAGAGGAACGACTGCGAAATCAGGTTCAGTTGGTGTATGTGTGTGTGTGTGTGTGCAACGATGAGGGACAAACCATTTGTTGGTGAAAATATTAATAGTTCTACTGAAGAAGAGATGATCCTCGTCCTTCTGCTTCTTGTCCTGCCCGCGATCACTCTCGCAAATACAGAAAAGATGTTTCTGCGGACCGGGGATTTGGATCCGAATGTGCCCTGGTTTGCTCCAAAGGATCCATCTGACAGGTTCACTTGCTCTTACGCCCACAATCCATATTGACACTATCAATCCTGCAGTTGCTTGTCTCCGCCGTACGCATTAACTGCTCTGTCTGGATTTAACTCCACAGTATGTGTTCGAGGACTCGAACCAAAAACACAATATGAAGTACGAGTGTGTTGGCCTGCAACGGTGAATACCAACCAATTCCAAATTCCAATCAATGCCGTGTCTGACTTTAAATCAATCAAAAGACTCCTGGAAATTACACGTTCGAAACAAATGCAGAAGGAGGATGGATCCGTGTCCTGGTCAAATCTGCTGGAGTTCTGAAACCTGGATTAGATCCGTTAGTCTATTATCAGCATCGTTATGATCTTAGTTGAGTTTGTTTGAATTTCGGACGGTTCGCCATAACTTATTCAAAATCCAAAGTCCTGGAAAGTACATATTTCGGAGTGATTCCTCAGTCAGCTGTCCCCGTTATCGGTGCATGTCTTATATACCTTTGGATTGCTCTTCAATTCGGTGTTCCTTACTTTCTCAAGATACTTATCGAACTACGGCCCAAGCCTGACACGGAAGGAGACAAGACCGCGACAGGAACACATAATTACAACTTGCGTTCTAAGACTCCGAAATCCAAGAAAATAAATTAAGTAATATGTTTACAGTGATCGTGTAAACGGTGTGGCGATATCAGCAAAAGACCCCTTGGATTAGAAGCATCTATGATCCCAAAGTAAACATTGGGGTGGAACGTTCAAAGAAGGCAGAAGTCAAAATCAAACGTCGCTATTAAAAGTGAGCACTCCTGCCTTGTATACTTCCGTGTTACTCTCGGTTACCATTCACTCCATTCAGTCTCAAACTTTGGACTTATCTTTGTTTTGTTGGTAAGTTTGTTTTTTGGATGATGAGTTCACTTGATACTAACATATACTTTCTCAGGCCTTCAGCCAAGCCATTACATTTCAATTTCTGTTGTCCTGGGTGTCTTCAACTTGTTTGTTATCGCCATTGGTGAGTTTCCTGTCTTCTATTTGCACTTTAATCGAACGTATTACTGATCAAATTCAATCAAAAACAGCTTCCAAGCTTTTGCGTGATGCTCATGCTGAATTCCAACGAGCTCAAACTGAGTCAGAAGACTTCCATCTTGATGTTTTAAATGCACTGACTGTGTCCCATCAAGTTACACTTAACCTCATGGAAGCTCACTACAAAGCCACCATTGACGACCTGCAACGCAGTCACGCCTGCCACCTATCCAACGCCCTTGCAAGTTATGTTTCTCAGACCAACTCTGGATCAGCCACGCTGCCCTCTCTTGTCTCAACCGATTGTTGATCTGAGTTTAGAATTCTACAGTTCTGAACTTGGACTGACAAAGCTGGACTACTTCGAATATTGTGGTTAGAAACGATTATTTATGAATTGTGCACCAGGCTGTCGCGATTTGGAGGCAGACAGTCGAGGACGTTGAAAACAAGAGTGATGCAAATCTAGGGGTTTATTGGCCAAATTGTACTATAAACTATCTAAAAAAAGGTATGTGCACAACAAGTTACTGTTGATCCAGAAATCCAAACAAATCAGTCGAGAACGACGACCCTGCTGAGAGAATGTCTTCAGAGGATTGACCATGCAATTGCGATGCAGTGAATGAAAAACCAATAGGTGCCGACGAGCTTCCAGACGGAACAGCCGTTTCCGTAGGACCAAACAAGAGTGCATCCAAATTCGACGGTGGCAGAACCGGCGACAAATTTTTGGGCACTAGATATGGCGACGACCGGTGAGACGTTGGACGTGAATTTCTGATTGCAAGGCTGTTTGCCAATAAGCTATCCAGCTGCTGTGGTGGTGATGTGCCGAAACTTGGATTTGGTTGAATGGCAAACAACTCCTCCGAGTCGAATGTGGTGGTATCACAAGAATCAGAGTTGTTGGAGTAAATGGAACCCCATGTTGGCGTGTTGGTTGAACGTTGTTGAAGGTGCGTGTATGTGTATAAGGGGAACGGCTGGGTTGGAGGGAGTTCTGACTCGGGGAACTGGAAGCTCTGAATAAGTTCAATGTTCTCCAACGGGGTTGGTTGTTGTTGATGTTGTTGTTGTTGTGCTGGTAGTTGCAATGGTGGAAGATTTTGAGGGGCTGAGATAGGTGATGCCAAAAGAGTTGGACTCAGCCAAAAGGCATTTCCGTGTTGGAGCATGGCGGCCACACTTAAGTGGTGCTGGGGGGCTTGAACTGGCGAGAGAAGCGAAGTTGTGGATCGAGGTTCCTCACTATGACGACGTTGTAGCGGTGATGAAATGGTCGGAGTTGTGGGTGTCGCTTTCGCCTTTGTCGATCGTCGTCTGGTTGGCAAAGATGTGCTCATTGAGGACTGTTCGGCCTTGAGCTTCCTGAATTCCTTGCTGCGAAACCTGTTGAAGAAGGAGTGGTTTAGTGAATCATGGATTGATTAAAGCAAAGCTGTCGCACTACTTACGACAACTTAGAGTATACACATGCATTACCACGCTGGGCACATCGAGTACATCCACCATCTTCAACAGGTATACGGTCGCATCCCTTATTGTTCTTTCGACATTCTTCGCAGGACTTTAACCGGATGTTTGTGGAAACACATTGGATAATTGGGAAAGGATGGGCATTCAGGTGTTCTTGGGGTGAACTCATATTGGATTGCTTTGAGTGAGTGTGAAGGGTTTCTGGAAGGATGCTTTTTTGAGAGTCCGCCGCCAAGCAATGCTTCTTAACGTGCCAAAAGAAACCCTAACCATTGTGCAAAATCATGGAGATATGGAGATGGCTCATCTGAAAAGGGATCGACTCCTTGATGCCACCCTTCCACGACAGGCCATCGCCGCCAAACAGGGATCGACTCCTGGGGGCTGCAAATGAAAACGTGTTCACAACGTGGTTACCAAGGCTAAAAACGTGTCGATGCTTAGTTGGGTGGCTCAAAAACGTGGGATGCGGACAGAAGGAAACGTGAGATTACAGTCAATAAACGACCGTTTGGCGGACTCCGCGGACTTGGGGTCATCAAATGCGACACAAACACGTGCCGAAAACGTGCTTTTGTCAAACGTGGATAGACGACCGGATGAATCATTGGAAAACAAAAAAACGTGCGTTATTGATAAAGGAATTGAAGTATGAAAGAGCATCCACCGCAATTCTAGAATCATTCAAAGGCATACGTTTACGAATGCTGTTCATAATTCAGTATTTTCAGGGGACAAGATATCAGGTTACCTTACTTCCGACAATTGTGCTTTGTCATCTTAAATATTACCCACTTTTTAGAATCTCGATTTTTTATGCAGTTGTCAATCATGCAACTTGTGTTATGTCACTATTCGCTGCTTGGACAAAGAAGTAATCCTCCAAACAGCCACAGCGGCACAATGCTTCAGTAGTTATTCTAAGATAACAACAATGTTGAAAAAGCTTGTCGATAAGATCATCTCAAGTTTTGTACATTTATTTCTCTATATCTCAAATACTTTTTCAAGCATTGTTTTCAAGCAACACACTTAAAAAGGAGACTTGACCCTCCCCAACGCTTGTCATGTTGGTTGAGGCATTGAGTGATATTTCTACGCTGTTTTATAAGGTTGGCTCTTGACAGTAAACGAAGACTTGTTGTTCACATCATAATAAGGATTACATTTTGTAAAAAGCGATTTATTATAGGAAGCAAGGAAGCAGTAATATACAAAAAAAAATCACGATGCAGAGTCTGTTGGCTCTCTTGTACGTTTCCCAACTGATCCTCGTGGACTTAACATCACAGCCACGTTCTCCAAACCCGAACCAACCATCACGAATTTGTCTGTTCCGTCCGACATCACCGTGTCGCTGTTTCCTGTGACAGAAATTCCAGATATCGAATCCATGCTGGAAGCAACGGTAACCTCACCGTCGCCTGATACAAATTCAAACGGACTACAAGTCCCACTGACAGCGCTTGAAGTAGAGCAGCCACTTCGAATAGACACAATTTCATCCCCATCACTAACAATTTTAACCCGTTTTGCTGGAGTTAAAGCTTCATTCAGCAGCAGACAACTTTGAACAGATGGAGCGGACGAAGACGTCGAGACTGAATCTGGCTCGACAATTATTGACTTAGTGGCAGGGAGCCACTCTTCCGCTCGCTTGGCGTTCGACAGCTCATGGTATTTGACTAGTTTACACCAAGTTTCCCAGAATGCTCGATGCTCATCGTCACCATCAATGCAGTTTCTTCGCCTGTAGAAGAGGATATATGCAGCGCTAGTCACTATCTCTGTTTCATCGATTCGAGTGGCATGGTTGTCATCCATCTCATACCAAAGGCCATCTTCAATTGATTTCACAACAGCAGTATAATGACCTCCGCCGAGACCACCAATATGATTTGATACAGCGTAAAGATCGTAAATTGCTTGTTGCTTCTCTGTATATATGTTAGGATATTGTGTAAGTACGTTCGAAATCACCTTGACCATCACATGTCGAATTTTGACTACTCATAAAGTGACCCATATTGAATCCAGTGATGGGAAAGTCAACAACAACATCAATCTTTCGAGACGAGCTGCTCTGAAACCCTTGGCCAGATGCACTACTCGCAAAGCGCTTCAGATGGAATATGAGAATCTATACAGTGTTCTGTGAGTAAAAGCGAATCGTTCAGAAATAGCGAGACTGTACCTCTGGTGATTCTTCGATTGACAGCTTTTTCTTGATCTGTTGAGGAGTCTTACACGTTGTGCAATGCCAAAGGTCGTTTACGCTCATGAGCTCTTCTTTGAGGAATTCTTGCATACAGTTGTCAAGAGTATAAGACGGTGGTGCGGCAAAGTCATTTGAGGTTGTTGGAAGATCAGTGGGCGACTCATCCAAAGAAGGATCATAATAAGGCTAGTCAAGCAATACCATTAGAAGACAATACTTCGAAAATAGGTAACTCACCCTGAAACTATCCTCTCTGAACAATAAGCTCTTGATCGTCGGATGAAATTCAAGCAGAACAACCAATTCTCCATCAAATGAACAATCTCCTATAAAAGATTTCCGTTTTGGGAATCGCACATCTTGCAGATTTTTCCAAGGAAAGGTAAATTTCTTGGCAGGTAATGTGTATGCTTCGCCCAATTCTTTTCTCAGTTTATAGTCGTCCGGATATACAGGAATTCCAGGGACTTCATACTGACAAGGATAAATTGTGGAATCTTCCACATCGTTGTCAAAACATCCTCTCTCCAGAAACTCAATCTTTTCGCTAGCAGTAGCCACAGACTTTCCTTTTCGAATTTCAACGGCGAATAGACCTGGAATGATTTCACAATCATCGTCGCAAGTTGATTGACAGGTGTCCGTTAAGATTTTCAAATTAGAGCGCCAGTCACTCTCTGCCAGCATTTCTATAATCCTGTGCCCATCCAATTCCGTATCACTTTTCTTTCGAAACAGAGGAAACCGCACGAAGCCACTCATTGCCAGGTAGTTCACAATGTGTTTGTATAGAAAAAATCCCATACGGCGTCGCTCCAATACCCATAGAATATCATGCATTACTCGTTGATCACAGTGATCCAAAAGTCGAGGAAGGCGTGGAGCGAAAGGAATACGGGCAGGAACTTGAATCCACGTCGGAATTCCAAAGAGTTTTTTGCAACCAAACAAGACGGGTATACTCGTCATTTTACCTTCATGAACATCAGATTCTTTCCCCGCAAGCTCACACACAAAAACTCCATCATTCGGCCACCGATCGTCCCACGGGTCGCCACAGGCTTCAATTCCAGACTCCCAATCCGAAAATACTCTTTTCATACGATTTTGACTCGCCCAGTAAACAACGACAAGCTCTTTCAGATTTTGTTGTGTCTTTTCGCTGAATCCACACCGTTCTGCAACGTGTTTCTTGACTTCAAGGATACTCCAATCTGATTCGACTTTGAGATTCAAAATAACGTGGCCTTTGTCAAATAATTTACGAACGAGTATAGTTGAGGATACTGGTGGGGGCTTACAAGGCCCGTCACGACCATTGCTGATTGGAAGTGATAGAAGGGTATACGGATCTCGTTTCGAACTGACGGTTTGGCACTTTGTGCATTCGATATGGGATTTGAGGGTTCCTTGGACGATTTTCGCGATGGGAGAAGATAAAGTTGGAGAAGGTTCGGTTGTTGATTGATCAGATATGCTGAGACTATCGACAGATGGAGGAGCAACAGGCTTTAAATCTTCGTGTAGTCCATCTAAAAGAACTTGCAAGAATTCTTGAGAGTCTTGTTGTTCATACCCCACGAACGTGTCATTGAATTTTGCCATAGCGCCTTTTAAAACCTTGGGTCCAAATGACCTCCAGTCACTAACGCGATCCACAACAGTTTCTGATGTGCTCGCTGTAAAATTTCCCGCTGCATCTGAAGCTAAAGTACTGGAACTGCTACCTGAACGCTTTATGCCCTCCAACCATCGAGAATCTTGGTCCTCCGCTTTCGCCAGCCACACGAGTCTAACCAGGCGTGCAAACGCAGTAGTCAGATATCCTTGAGATCCAAATGGGTTTTTCGAATTCAAGTCCGAACGAAATTGCAGGACGACACGTTCTTCTTCTGCATTCAGTTTCGGAGGAGGCGGGGAATGCTGATACAATTCCGTAAAAAGTGCGTCAACAGCGTCTTCGGGAGATTTATGGGCAAGAGTCAGAAAGTACGCGACAAGTGAAGGTGTTTGAATTAGGCACTGCAGAGCTGAGTTCATGTAGCATGTATTTCCCAGATTGTTAAGACCAGCGATTCCGTGTGGATACCGTTGAAGTTGTTTTGATATTGAATTGGATGGAGGAGAGGCTTTTGGTTCATGGCTTGGGGAATTATTTCGCGTCAAGGGTTGGGGCGAATACACTTTTGCATAAGTACGACGAGGCGGAATTATTGGCGGAGACAAAGGAGGTGGAGTCAAAACCACCTCTGAGACTGCGGGTGTATCCATAAGGGTTGAAACGGAGGATACGTTACTGTTTGAGCGATGAGGTGGGTCTTTTGCCGGCTCACTCAGTGAGGCAGGTTCAATATCAGTCGATGTTTTGAAGATCAATGTTATGTCTATTGCCTCTGGTGCAGAACTGGCTGTGGTTGACACAGACTCTTCGGGAAGTCCCAACATCTCAAACATTAACGCACTTCCCGGATAATCAGAGACATCAATACGTTCAGAATCTATTGCTGGACATTCGAATGACACAATCATTGGTTTGTTCATGTTGGTTTTCAATGGGTTGTCCGAGAGAGGAGTTAATGGCCAAGTTGACAGGACAAGAGCATCAAGGGCATCCAGCAGATGGCGGATAGTAGTAAACTGCGATATTGGCAGGTCAACAACATCATCCGTGGATGCAAAGGTACATCGCAGCCAGCAGGTTGGATGGAAGTGAAGGTACGCATCAGTTGGCGTTGTCCCAGACACAACCGTTCGCAGAATTCGGCACTCGGGCGGAATGTGTGAAATGCTATCGAGAAGAAGCGTCAGAAAGAAGCGACTGCGAACGAGTCGATGCTCACGAGTCCAGTGGCTCGGATGTGTAGTCCAATCCGATTGTGAGTACGCCGCCCTCACCGTCAAACTTGAGTTTTTGTTGGAGGTATTCTATCGATCGCCGCTCATTCGGTCGGGTTGC
The DNA here is from genome assembly GCA_002104985.1 of Rhizoclosmatium globosum. Lineage (NCBI taxonomy): Eukaryota > Fungi > Chytridiomycota > Chytridiomycetes > Chytridiales > Chytriomycetaceae > Rhizoclosmatium > Rhizoclosmatium globosum. The sequence goes on along the minus strand of MCGO01000043.1, from coordinate 252,529 downwards.
TGATACTGCACACGCAATTGCCCCTTTTGTGTGCATTGATTTTGTTGTGGGTTTGTGGCCAAGCAATCCCTTTCTGCACTTATTCAACAGGAAGAAGAAGAAGAATACATCAGAGATTTAATTTAACACTGTAAACCAAATAAACGCCAAGCACAGTTACTGTAACCTTCTCCATTATTCTCATTGGCTTTGTACGCACATCGAGAGGGATCCAAGCCAGTCCAACACTTGGATCCGTCAGCACAAGGAAAACCTTGAGGCGTGCAATGCATACCACAGCGACTGCAGGCGTCTTCGTACGTCCATCCACATCGCGATGAATAATATTCGCTAGAATAGCCATTGTTGCCATATTTACTACCGCTTCTTTCGTTGAGAGTTGATCCCATCTTGGTGTCTTCTGGTTTCTGTAGTGGAGCACATTCAACAGAATATACCGAGAATATTGCCATAGTGACAAAGAGAGTTAACGAGAGGCGAATCTGCATAATGCAGCTGCGTTGAAGTCACGGTGGAGTGGTTTTGACTGTAATTTGTCGGAGTTTGAATCTGTCAACTCAAACTCGAACTCTTGGGCAAACAGAAATGCCTTCTCTGCCTGAATGAACTAATTTATTCTAAAATGGATGATGTCCGAGAAGTTGGACCAATTAAGCACCACACACCACCAAATGGGTTTTTGCAATGGCTGCGACCGCACCACTCCGGCGAGCGAGCGAGCGAGTAACGACGTGTCCGCAGTGCAGCTACGCGGCGTGCGACGACTGCGGCGTGCATGGCTGCACCGAGTACCGCCACTTCTGTTCGGGCATCGGCAGCTGCTCGTGCGGCTCGTGCATGCACCAGGTCGGCCGCCACTCGGACTTTGCGAATCCATCGCGCTGGATCATGAATCCCGGCATCGTCTACGGCCCAACGACACCGCTCGAGTCTGTACTCGTCGACGGCGTCATCTACCACCACAACCTCGCACGGGGAACCTGCTTCTGCCAGGACTCTAACTTTGGTCGCCCTTACTCCACTCCGTCTCCTCGATTTCCGGGGAAACCCGCGGAGATCATGTGTTATATGGGTGCAAAGGGCGGTCGTCCTTACAGACCGCCATACGCTTGTTGGGCCTGCCGAAAGTTTGTGGACACGAAGGAGAACACGGATCGGAAACTCAAGAAGTGTTCAAGGTGCAAGGCTGCCAAGTACTGTAGCGTCAAGTGTCAGAAAGATCACTGGTCCACACATAAGCTTTCCTGTATCGAACCATAATAACGCGTTCATCTATCGTTCTTCCGATCGTAGAAAATAAAATACAATTTCTTAATCCACAGAATGTCGATTTCTGGTAAAGCAGTCTTCATTTTTATTAGGAATATATAAATATTCGATCAAAGCGAGGCTGCAGGACAGATGGGAAGATTCTTATAACACTTGTGTCCAGGCTCACAATCTGCCCGTGTTGTACAAGTCTTTGCGTTACAGTGTGTTCTTGCATGGTGATGCCCTTTCTTTCCCTTCTTGCCACATCGCGAAGCAGTTGCGTTTTCGATGTCGGTGCTACTAATAGATCCAATGACACGACTTTGAGCAGCGTGTCCAAGGTGAATATTGGTTGTTACCGGAGCGCCAAGAACTCCGATGGCAGCGACAGTGAGGAGTGTTGCGATTCTCATTTGAGTGACAATTCAACACCAAAAAATACATGTGTACAAAACGACTCACGACTTATTATTATGGCACTGATTATAAAATTTCACTAATAAAGAATAACTAATTACATCCAAAAACGGCGCAAAGGATACCACCAACAAGCCCCTTACCACCATTTTGCTGATCACCATCATAACGGCACTGTCTAGCGTCGAGACCCCCAAAGCAAGTCTGAGAACCAAGGCAGTCATTGTTATCACGACAATAACCACAACGTCTTGACGCGTCTGGCCAATCAACACCGCATCTTTTCGACCCATCATTTCCATGACCCTGACCTCCCCTATTACCAGTGTGGTCATGGTACCCGTTGTTTGGGTCCGACTCCCAGGTGGCACAGGGAGAAGCATCAAGCCCGGCGTAGCAAGCCTTCCCATCGCGGCAATAGCTGTTGTCGGTGCAGAAGGCACCGCATTGGCTGTTCGCGTCGTACCAGTCTAGGCCGCACCGTTGGGTCCTGTATGTGTAGTCGTCGCGTTTATTGGCAGGTGCCACCTTTCTTTCATTGAGGGTATCGGCGGAATCTGCAACGATGGCGACGGTTACAGCGATAATGCCAGTGAAAGTAATGAAGTTGAAGATACGCATGCTCGGTTGGGTTTCGCTGGTGTAGTAGTTTTCAAATATGTTTGTTTTTTTTTTGGCGTTTTTGACATGTTTGTTTTTATCCCGCATCATCAATTCAAAAACAGGGTACAACGTAATTGACAGCGTGAACACTTTTTCCACGTCAAACAAATCGGCCTTATTCGTTACAAGCGAAGCTCCTTAATAACTTCCATTCAATGAGCGTGTAACAGACTGATACAGAAAACAGAGAAGACAATTTCAAATAGAACATTCTGGAATCCATCTATACACTTCGTCACTCATCTCCTACACTAGCAACTGAATTACTAATCCGAGTCAAACGCGTCAAACACTCTTCCAATTATATAAAGAGATATCGTTTATATTCCTAAAACAGCACTACATAAAGAAATAAGAATAACATTCAAAAAAACAACAACACCCAGTTCACTTGTTGGGAGAACCGTTCTTGTGGTGAGAATGACGGTCATCGCCGCGATGGCCATCGTCGTGATGGTCATCTTCGCGATGGCCATCGTGGTGACGGTCATGTTCGTGATGGCCATCTTCGTGACGGTCGTAGTCTCTCTTTTCCTTACTGTCTGACTTCTTTGGCTTGTGAGGAGCGTCCCAGTCAGATTTCTTGGGGTGGTGGTCACGCGACCAATCAGAACGCTTAGTGTGTTTTGGCCAGTTGGCGGTGTGCTCAGGCGCGTGGTGGTGTTCATTCTCAGGTTTCTTGGGGAGAGCGACAGCGGAGACTGCAACTGCAGCTGAGAGGAAGAGAATGATGGCAGAGACTTTCATTTTTGGGAATGGGGTTTTTTGACGGAGAGCTGCGGAAAGACGTGCTTTTATTAATTTTTTTGTTTGGAAATTGCGACAACAGAACAAAACGCTGTTTCGGCATGTTGTGGTCTTGGCACATTGTCTTGGCATTGTTTTTGCAACTGGTTCTCTTCTACTGTTTTCTCTTTTGCTAATTGGAAAGCATGAGAAAACTTGTTATGGTAAGAGACAAATAACAAAAGATACTACCTATTAAACATTTCTCGACCAAATAGAATAATATTCTTGGCGTTTTTGACATCTTTGACGTCTTTGACCCTTTCCCTCTGACAATATTTCATGCAGAGTTGTGAGGTTGTGATTTGGTGGGCGACATGGAAGGAACAGTCGTCCTTGTCACTCTCCTTCCTTTCTGACACAGTCTTCGCGACAGTTTTATCTCAAGAAGACAGGGTCGCTGCCTGTCGCATTTCGTGTGTCGGACTCGGATTTCTCAAACAGAATTAACACGAATTTATTAGGAAAGGATTAAATGACAAACTGTACAAATATTGAAAATTTAAAGCGCCTAATGAGTTCTTCCGTGATGATGCTTGAATTCTTCCTTCTTCTCGTGTTCATGATTCCATTTGTCTTCTGTACGGCGAGGACGATCATACTTGTCACTTGGGCTGTTTCCATGGTGCCAATTTCCATGGTGCCAATTTCCATCATTTTGCACAGAATCTTTGTCATCCAACGTATCCTTGTGGCCACGGTGTTGGCCTCCATCGTCGTGCCCCTTGGCAGGCATATCATTTTTGGGAAAGTCGGGACCAGGTTGATCTGCAGGTCCACCGAGTCTTGGTATTGGCCCCGCAGTTTTATCCAAAGAATCCTTGTGATGGTGGTGATGGTGGCGATGATGTTCGTCCCATGTATCTCCAGCGCCTGGTCTCTCCTTTTCAGGTGAGTTGTTTATGGGACCGTCGTTGGGACCGTTTATGATGGGGCCATTTTCTCCTGGTATGCCATTTTTGGGAGCATCCGGGCCAGGTTGGTCCACAGGTCCACGGAGACTTGGTGGAGGAACTGCGGCGGCGTTTGCTGTGGCAATGAGGGCTACAAAGATGGCAAGGAGTGTAAAGAGCTTCATTCTAGTTTGTTTGGATTTGTTTGAGATGGAATCTGGTGGAAACTGACGCGCTTTTGTGCTTTCCCTGTCTGTTTTGAAAATCTCTGTTTTGTACCTGCTCTTCTGCCAAGTTAGTGCCCAGTTCCAAAGCTGTAAATCTTATTTGTAATCGACATATTTCGTGGGAACTTGATTTCTAATCCTCCAAGGCACCAAATGTGAAAGACAAAGAATATATTGTCTGTTTTGTTCAAAATCGGATTTTTGCGTCCTTTTTTGATCTGAGTCTTCCGAGGTTTTTGTATTCACGCATACTTGCCATACACCTCAGGGCTGCAGCTAAAAGCAGGATCAAAGTAAAGGCATTTTGTTTATATATGTTCATTTATGTCTTACTTCATGGAAGTCAAATGAGGCCATCTAGTCCACCTTTTTGAAAAGTCGAAATATGTCGATCAGCCAAAGTTCCAATTACATTAATTGGTCAAGATTCGCATTTAAAAAAGAATAGCTTGGAATTGTAGAATGTTGGTAACACGCTTGATTTATTCATTGTCTTTCGGGATATTTGGAATCAAGTTAGTGGAGGAGCTAGGATCCTGGCATCTGATTGGTTGACGCAGGTTTTCATCTCCTTTTTCTGCGCGCAGATTTTCTGCTCAAAATTCGATTTGGCGCTGCGCGCGCAATAGAAACTTTCCTTTATTTTGTTTGCAGATTTTCATTAGCGGCAAAGACGGCATATGGGCTTAGTTTTTGGAAAGCAACAAATTGGTTTTGTGGCAATCAAAAAGCAATCAATCAAAACACTCAATGTTAAGCAACAGCACTACTTCCAAGAAAGAGGACAAGCTTATTGATACGTTGTCCACAAAGGAAGCCCCGCCTCTCTATGATCTCCACAGCTCAATCCATCATCTTCCCAAAGCCCTCCATTTTGGTGTCCCAGCTTTGACTCCAGGATCACAACCCACATCTATCCAGCTCCTTACTACGATACTTCCTACCTTACCTGCAAAGTCGTCGGCTCCAACGGGTTCCGGTCCTTCATCCTCCAAAAATCTGGCGGCGACGACATATTCAAATTTAGCCACCGACCCATCAGTCCAATTGAACGGAACATGACTTGGATCATTCATGATCAACGCAGAAATGCTGTAGTCTCGGCTTCATCTCCTCCCCGCAAGCAGTTGTTTCGTCTGGCTGCAAGCCCTTCTGCAACCACTGAATACACTATGAAAGTCTTCGATGATCCATTCAATGGGACCGGCTTTCGTGGTGAATTTATTAACCCATATAAGGTTGGTTACAAGTATGAGTGGGTTGCAAAAGAGGGTAACAAACACATCTACATTCTTGGGAGGCACCAGGATGCAGTCATTACCCGCAAGGAGGAAAGTTCCGAAAGAGAGCAAATTGCCGAATTCGCCTATACTTCAAACAATGCCACGTTGCAACTATTGACTGAGAAGGGTGGCATTGACAAGGACACAATGATCTGGTCTTCATTGGAAGAATGTGCATTCATTGTTGGAACAGCTGTTGCAATGAGTTTGGAGGAGTTGTGTTCGCATTCTGAACTTGAGGCAAAGTTGGGTGAAGGAGCCATGGTTGCTGTTATCACTGCATGCGAAATCATGTGATTTTATTTTTTGCGTGTTATTAAACAACTTGGATACGATTCATAAGTTCGATATTGTAAGCTACAACGTCCGCAACACTTTCGAAACAAACAGAGCTCCCAAGCCAGAAAGTATTCGTATCTCCTTGAATTTCCTTAATCTTCCATGGAATTTCCTCAATCAATCCTTGTTGAGTGAATCTTGGGAAGTAATTCCACGTTTTTTGGACCTTGATTTCAACGTTGGAATGTCCAGCGATTTCAAAATCTCCTCGAAGCTTTTGTGTGAAATTCTTGGCTTCTATTACAGCGTCTTGCAATGGACGATCCAAGAATTGATAAGCAACGCGTTGCTGTCGCCCCAGCGCGTCAGGACCCCAAGTTACGTTTCCTTTATCTGGGCGAGGGCGAAGCATCAAACGTGCATTTCTGTACGTATGGCAATGCCCAAAGTTTCCAGCAGATTCATCAAACTTTGCAATTGGAGTCATTCTGTCAGGAAACATTTCCATGGGAAACTCAAAGGGACCTGGATCAGACTTGTACAACGTGGAAGCGTAGACGCTTGACGTGTATTGTGTGGTGAAGAGTTTGCTCTCGACTGACGTCAACTTTGGGATAATGTTGACGTATTTCGAGAGGTCCACAGCCATGACCACATAATCAACATCCAAATTTCCGAGTATCCCATTTTGAGTGTATTCCACCGTTGCAGTAGAATCCGGATGTCTCGTAACCTTGGACACAGGAGCATTCACCAAAAATTTCACTCCCTTCTCGACCGACAACTTTGCAGCAATCGTCTCCCACAAATGCTGAAACCCTTTGGATGTTCCAAATAAAATCGGCTTTTTCTGCAAATGCGCACGGCAAGACTGATCCACTAAATCTGGATGCATCCACCAAATTGCGTAAAACGCTGGAATAGATTCCAAAACCCCGTATCCATTCAACTGCACCGAAATACGAAACATGGCTATCAGAGCCTTCAACCGATGTTTCTCCAAAAATTGGAGAGCAGTCATATTCAGCAGGGACCAATCAGAGGGAGGGCTTGGCGGCATTCCGTACTTAAATTTCCCACCGAAAATCTTTTCGTGAAGAGCTCTGTATCTGCGTGCAGCGAGTAAGATTTTGATTCCTGGAAACATGAGGGGGGTGATTGGTCGAAGGAATGCAGGAACAGAATCAAGCATTGTTTGTTTTAGAGACCAGACTCGGCGGTCTGTGAACGTCTTGTTGTCCTTGTCTGAAACTCCAGTTTGAGAAGATCCCATAATCACGCAGTAGTTCTTCTTGGGAGAATCTGGGAAAGGTACTGGCTTGTTTTCTGGGTCTTCGTTTTCAAGTAAGTCAAAGACGGGGCCATACCTGTAGTGAGTGATTTAAGGGTCTTGTATTTAAGATGACAATGGTACAACTCACGTTGAAGTTGTCAGGAGCACTGTACCCATGTCGTAAGGAATATTACCCTCAGTTACAGTGAATGACTTGCCACCAACGTGGTCGTCAGCTTCGAGCACGGTAATGTTGTTGAAGCCCTGTTTTGCCAAGAGATGAGCAAAGTGGACGCCAGCTGGACCAGCGCCAACAATTGCAAAGCGAGATGTTCTTGGAATTTGAATATAGCTCTTGGAAGACATGGTAGAGGAGCCTTGAATAGGGCGATGGTTGCTTGAGGTAACTTTTGTGGTTAACCTTCGGTATTTTTACAAACCTGAAGATCTCCATATCCACAGAAATCACTTTCCAAACTTACCCTCATGGGTATTAACATACGTCATCGCCACTAGTTCATCACACTTGAGAAAGTAAGCACAGCACTCACAATTCAGCGGCATAAATAGAGTTTTACTTTGAATTTGAATCAACAATGCCTTTAAAACTCCACACTTTCACATTCCCATCATCTCCAGCAGATGCCAGTAAATGTCCATGTTCCGCAAGAGGACACCATCGTACAGAGTTAACATCAAAATCGCCGTGTGCATTGGGAATTTCGGCAATCATCTTGACAGCCGTCTTGTTTGCATCTACTTCAAACACACGGATATAATTGTCTCCACTGCAAGTAGCAATCTTGCCATGAGTCTTGGACCAAGAAACAGAATACACTGCACGCGTATGGATGGATGGTGTGGATGAGATGCATTTATATGGAGTGAACGCATCAGAAATGTTGGCATTGTGCCAGATTTTCAGGGATTTGTCATCGCCAACAGATGCTGCGGTGAGAAATAGTTAGCGGTGAACAATTGAGAGAAAATTCGCGATTTACCAATGTAATCTCCAGTCTCGTCGAAATCAATGCCCCAAACAGTGGAAGTGTGGCCTTTAAGTGTGTCGCTGCAGTACCAATCCTATGCTATACAGTTAGTAGTCTATCATAAGCATTCGTCGACTTGGCCCATTTTGATGTTCGATTCTCTTGATATACCGCCATGCCACTCCTTGTGACTCCATCGTATTTCATGCTCGCTTCGCTCGCTGTCAGTCTCCAACAAATTGTCCACATCATTCAAAAAAGCTTCACTTTTGAATAATCAATCCCCAACATCATCAAAATTCCTCCAACGCCGTCGATTCTCATTCTTACTCCACTCATTCTTCATTTCTACCGGACACTCGAGTGTTTAGTTCATCCATTCGTTCTTCCGTTTCTACCTCACTCATGGTGCACACCCCCCACTCGTCCTTCGCACTCAGTCCTTATCTCACTAGACAGTCAAAATACATACGTCATCTTTATCCCTCCAAATCTTGATGGTATCATCATAACTGGCCGATGCAAGAATCTCACGCCTAGGATTCCAAGCCACCATTTTAACGTCCTGAGAGTGTTCATGGAGAACAGCGATACATTCAAAGTCACCGTCTCCAAGAGACTCCCAGATCCAGACGGATTTGTCACGGGAGCAAGTGGCAAGGAGGGAGCCCGAGGCGGACCAGGCGATAGACTTTACTTCGTTCTCGTGTCCTTCGAGGGTAGCCACGCATTCGAACTCTAATAGGTATAGTTTTAGTTTTAGTGTGAAGGGAGGGCAAAGAAACACCGACACGCACCACTGCCACCAACACTTTCCCAAATCGCCGTTGCGCCATCGAAGCCGGCACTCGTCAACAGCGTCGCATCGGGCGAAAAGGCGACTGCGCGGACCGTTCGTTTGTGGGCGTCGTCGATTGAAGCCGATTGAGTCCACGTTGCTTCCTTCGAAGTTGAAGTTGAAGTTGTTTCGTTTGAAGTCCACACGCGCACGGCCTTGTCGCCCCCGCACGTGACTAATTGAAGCTGCGACGGGTGCCAGGCCGCATGCCACACTCGGTCGCTGTGCCCGGACAGTGTTGCGAGAAGAGACATTTGATAAGAACAAAATCAAATCGATAAACTAAAAAGAATTAGACACGGATGTGCTACAACAAGGACGTCTCCCGTGCAAACTTCTTGATCAACATTGTGACAACTGCCATCGAATACAACTTGACGGGTGATGTCGCTTCCCACAAGATCTGCGCTGGCTTCTTCTTCTTTGTTGGGCTCATGCAACTCTACGACTGGTTCTTTTGGGACCACAACAAGCGATCTAACTCAAACTGGATCGTTACTAAAGTTGCTATGATTACGAACCACTTGCAGCCTATCGTGCTCGCAATTTTGATCAGCAAATATGAAGGTCGCTTGGGACGGGCTTCTTGGCTCTTGGTTTCAATTTACACGCCTTTGGCTATTGCGTATACCATCTATATTTGGGATGTGGTCGATTATACTGTCACGGATCCTACCACAAAGCTCCTGTATTGGAAGTGGAACGATCAAAAGTATGGATCGCCTTTCTACGCTCTATTCTTGGCAACATTCAGTGTCTTGATGTACGAAAACTTTCCAAGTCCTCTGAATGTTACGTTACTGGCCATTAACCTGGTTTCGTTCGTGCTTGCAATGTACAAGACTCACTATATTGGCGAACGGTGGTGCGAATTCGCTTCTGTGATTCCAGTTCTCTTAATTGCACTCAAGCTTGAACATAAGTTGAATTAAGCGTGTCTTTTCCTTCGTTCATCTCACAATAAAGTCTTGAACTCAACCCTTAAAGATGGTTGACTAGTAGGTGCTCAAGTGCACGAAACGCACAATGCCCTCAGGATATTGGAAATGTACACATGATATGTTAAACCCATACTTTTTCATTGAAATTCCAGAAAAACGTTTGGTTCTTCCACGCGACATGAAGCAAATCGCCGCATTCGTCTTCGTGGTCCTATCTATTTCTCACTGCTTTGTACTAGCGTGTCCTCCACCTGGAAATGATTTGTATGACAAGACCCTTCAGCCTGTCATTGGAATCGACCTGGGCTTTACAAACAGGTACAGCCAGCGCCTAACGCCAATCCTGATACCATTCTCGCTGATATTTGCTATAGCCGTGTCGGCGTTTACAGAAATGACCGTCTCGATATCATCACTGACAGCCAAGGAAACGAATGCATTCCCTCTTACATCGCCTTCACTCCTGACGGACATCGGTTAGTCGGAGAGGCCGCCAAAAACCAATCTTTGCTCAACCCAGCTAACACAATCTTTGCTGTGAATCGACTGGTTGGTCACAAGTTCATCGATAAAGACGTCCAGACTGATTTGAGCATGTATCCGTTCAAAACTCTTAGCGATGAAAACGGATATTCGAAAATTCAAGTTGAAGAGGCAGGAGTTACGAAGCTCTTTACGCCGGAAGAAATACTGGCCATCTATCTGCAATATATCAAAGCAACAGCCAACGAGTTTCTTGGACAAAATGTCACAAATGCATTGATATCAGTTCCAGCTTATTTCAACGACGCACAGCGACAAGCCATAAAGAACGCAGGCGAGATGGCAGGGTTGAATATCATTCGCCTTATCAACGAACCAACAGCAGCCGCCATAGCGTACAACCTAAACAAATCCGAATTCGAAAAGTATTTTGTCGTGTATGATCTTGTAGGAAGCAGGTTTGATGTGGCGGTCATGACAGTGGATGACGGCGTTTTGGAAATTCTTGCAATCAACGGGAACACACGTCTGGGAGGTCAAAACTTTGATAATCGTTTGATCGAATATCTTATTCTCAAAATGGATCGGACCTGGAATGGATCAGATCAATGCAGGTCAGATCCACAAGCAATGGAGAAACTCAGAAAGGAAGCCGAAACCGCGAAAATTGCATTGTCATCAAAACCATCTGTCGAAATCAAAATCGAATCTTTTTGTAATGGTCTGGATCTACGCGAAATTGTGACGCGTAGTCAGTTTGAAGAGTTGAATATGGATTTATTCCAAGAAACGTTGGTGTACGTTGATAAGGTGTTGAAAGACGGAGGGATCTCAAAACAGGAAGTGAATGACGTTATTCTTGTCGGTGGATCAACTAATATTCCCAAGATTGTTGAATTGATTGAGCAGCATTTTGGGCGAAAGCTGGTACTCAACGGAATCAATCCCGAACAAGCTGTGGTTTATGGCACTGCTATTCAAGGAGGAGTAATTTCGGGAATGTTTGGTGATCCGGAAGTGTTGGCTTTTGATCTCTATCCTTTGAGTCTTGGAATCGAGACAGCCGGTGGTATTATGACCAAAATCGTCGAGCGAAATACTCAAATCCCGCTATCAAAGTCTCATGTATTTCCCATCAAAGTCGATGAACAAGGGACAGCTCCAATCTGCTTCTATCAAGGCGAACGGGCTTTGGCGCGCAACAATAATAAGCTCGAATGCATCGCTTTGGAAGGAGTCACTAAATCGTCACGTGGAATCGCCAACATTGAGGTCGGTATTTCAATAGATATCAATGCTCTGGTTAGCGTCTCTGCTATGGACACAGAGAGTGGCAAATTGCGTGAGATAAATATCGACAGCCTTTTGAATATCGACGAAGAACAGCTTGAGCGTATGATTCAAGAGGCTGAAGAAAAGTTTGACGAAGACCAAGTCCTCCTCGAAAATATTGACGCTAGGATTGGATTTGAGGATTATTTGTATTCAGTGATGCATGAGATTTCTAATTTGGAGCTCAGTATGGAAGAGAAGAGTACTGTTCTCGGGGAAATCAGGAACTCAGAGGTTTGGATGAAATCAAACAGCGTGGCCAAAAAGAGCGAAGTGAGGGAAAGAATGTTGGAATTCAATGAATCGGTACATCCTATATTGCAAAAATATCGGACTCTTGAGAATAAACGCCACGATGAGTTGTAGAAATTTCAGTTGGTGATAACTTGATTTCAAACTCGATGCAAGCCAGATTCGCCCACTTACTCTCGCCACGCTTGACGCGCGCTGCTTCCTCCAGAGCGACGTACCTGAAACCTAAGAGCACTGCTACGCGTGTGGGCTTCACTGCCAGTGGTATTGCCCTTCTGAGTGGAGTCGCTGCAACACTATACATGCAACAAAGCAGAGGTTCTTACCACTAGAATTCATGACACGATCACAAATCCAACCAACCTAATCAAGAACCAATCCAGTCTGCCGCTCCAATCGCGACCATCAAGACCGCAGCTGGAACACCCGGCGGCATCGAACGCACCTTCATCGCTGTGAAACTAGACGGAGTCCAACGTGGCCTTGTTTCTGAAATCATTGGTCGCTTCGAACGTAAAGGATACAAACTTGTTGCCATCAAATCCGTTGTTCCAAGCAGACCAATTGCTGAAGCGCATTATGGAGACTTGAGAGCACGTCCATTTTTCAAAGGGCTCGTTGATTATATGACGTCGGGACGCGCTCCTGTGATTGCGATGGTACGTGTCATCTTTGAACGCTTGTGGTGGGGATTGATTATATGAATAGGTATGGGAAGGACCTGATGTTATTCGTCAAGGACGTAGAATTATTGGAGCTACAAACCCAATGGACGCGCAGCCTGGAAGTATTCGCGGGGACTTTACACTTACAGTGGGGCGTAACATTATTCACGGCTCTGATTCTTTCGAGTCTGCAACTTTCGAAATTGGGCTATGGTTTGACCCTGAAGAGGTTTACAACTGGAGATTCACAAATGAAGAATGGGTTGTCAGCCAGAATTGATGTTTGGATTGTAAAGCCAATAAAAATTGCACCAACCGCTTCATCTAGTTATTTCATCCGAGTATCATTTCCACTGTCTGCATACACAGGAAGATTCGAAGGAACTTGTTTTATTACAAGAACACAAACTAATATACAGTAGCAACAGTACTTAATAAGTAAATACCCAAGTGCCAGCATGGCAAGCGGCGGGCAGTTCCGTTCTTGAACGGCGTATCCAGCCTCTGGTAGACTGGACCGTGACAGGTGTAGAAGACTTGCAGCCTCTACTTGGGGCACCTCTCAAACTGAGAGAGTTCTTGCAGACGTTTCAGTAACTGTAGAATCTCTGGTAGTAGTACTTGACACCCCCGCGCCAGCATGGCAAGCGGCGGGCAGTTCCGTTCTTGAACGGCGTATCCAGCCTCTGGTAGACTGGACCGTGACAGGTGTAGATGACTTGCAGCCTCTACTTGGGGCACCTCTCAAACTGAGAGAGTTCTTGCAGACGTTTCAGTAACTGTAGAATCTCTGGTAGTAGTACTTGAACCCCCGCGCCAGCATGGCAAGCGGCGGGCAGTTCCGTTCTTGAACGGCGTATCCAGCCTCTGGTAGACTGGACCGTGACAGGTGTAGAAGACTTGCAGCCTCTACTTGGGGCACCTCTCAAACTGAGAGAGTTCTTGCAGACGTTTCAGTAACTGTAGAATCTCTGGTAGTAGTACTTGACACCCCCGCGCCAGCATGGCAAGCGGCGGGCAGTTCCGTTCTTGAACGGCGTATCCAGCCTCTGGTAGACTGGACCGTGACAGGTGTAGATGACTTGCAGCCTCTACTTGGGGCACCTCTCAAACTGAGAGAGTTCTTGCAGACGTTTCAGTAACTGTAGAATCTCTGGTAGTAGTACTTGAACCCCCGCGCCAGCATGGCAAGCGGCGGGCAGTTCCGTTCTTGAACGGCGTATCCAGCCTCTGGTAGACTGGACCGTGACAGGTGTAGATGACTTGCAGCCTCTACTTGGGGCACCTCTCAAACTGAGAGAGTTCTTGCAGACGTTTCAGTAACTGTAGAATCTCTGGTAGTAGTACTTGAACCCCCGCGCCAGCATGGCAAGCGGCGGGCAGTTCCGTTCTTGAACGGCGTATCCAGCCTCTGGTAGACTGGACCGTGACAGGTGTAGAAGACTTGCAGCCTCTACTTGGGGCACCTCTCAAACTGAGAGAGTTCTTGCAGACGTTTCAGTAACTGTAGAATCTCTGGTAGTAGTACTTGACACCCCCGCGCCAGCATGGCAAGCGGCGGGCAGTTCCGTTCTTGAACGGCGTATCCAGCCTCTGGTAGACTGGACCGTGACAGGTGTAGATGACTTGCAGCCTCTACTTGGGGCACCTCTCAAACTGAGAGAGTTCTTGCAGACGTTTCAGTAACTGTAGAATCTCTGGTAGTAGTACTTGAACCCCCGCGCCAGCATGGCAAGCGGCGGGCAGTTCCGTTCTTGAACGGCGTATCCAGCCTCTGGTAGACTGGACCGTGACAGGTGTAGATGACTTGCAGCCTCTACTTGGGGCACCTCTCAAACTGAGAGAGTTCTTGCAGACGTTTCAGTAACTGTAGAATCTCTGGTAGTAGTACTTGAACCCCCGCGCCAGCATGGCAAGCGGCGGGCAGTTCCGTTCTTGAACGGCGTATCCAGCCTCTGGTAGACTGGACCGTGACAGGTGTAGATGACTTGCAGCCTCTACTTGGGGCACCTCTCAAACTGAGAGAGTTCTTGCAGACGTTTCAGTAACTGTAGAATCTCTGGTAGTAGTACTTGAACCCCCGCGCCAGCATGGCAAGCGGCGGGCAGTTCCGTTCTTGAACGGCGTATCCAGCCTCTGGTAGACTGGACCGTGACAGGTGTAGAAGACTTGCAGCCTCTACTTGGGGCACCTCTCAAACTGAGAGAGTTCTTGCAGACGTTTCAGTAACTGTAGAATCTCTGGTAGTAGTACTTGACACCCCCGCGCCAGCATGGCAAGCGGCGGGCAGTTCCGTTCTTGAACGGCGTATCCAGCCTCTGGTAGACTGGACCGTGACAGGTGTAGATGACTTGCAGCCTCTACTTGGGGCACCTCTCAAACTGAGAGAGTTCTTGCAGACGTTTCAGTAACTGTAGAATCTCTGGTAGTAGTACTTGAACCCCCGCGCCAGCATGGCAAGCGGCGGGCAGTTCCGTTCTTGAACGGCGTATCCAGCCTCTGGTAGACTGGACCGTGACAGGTGTAGATGACTTGCAGCCTCTACTTGGGGCACCTCTCAAACTGAGAGAGTTCTTGCAGACGTTTCAGTAACTGTAGAATCTCTGGTAGTAGTACTTGAACCCCCGCGCCAGCATGGCAAGCGGCGGGCAGTTCCGTTCTTGAACGGCGTATCCAGCCTCTGGTAGACTGGACCGTGACAGGTGTAGAAGACTTGCAGCCTCTACTTGGGGCACCTCTCAAACTGAGAGAGTTCTTGCAGACGTTTCAGTAACTGTAGAATCTCTGGTAGTAGTACTTGTCCATTGGCAGATGGAACCACAGGTAGCACTTGAATACTCCGCGGAGTATGAGGCCAAAGATTGAACGGAGCTGGGACTTGATTTGGTTCTGACGTTGAAGTATTGGTCTCCATCATTCCACAGCAAAACACCTCAAGTTTCTGGCTATCTCCGACTACAGTGTGGCAATTTTTCCATCAGATATTTCCAAGTAATTTCTCCATTCTGAACCACTTGTTCACACACACATACACGGCTCACGCAGACACAATCCAAGGACAATACAGCACAAACAGCATTATCACGCCAAATGGCGGAACAGCTATTATAACCGCTAAAATTCCGACCGAGTAACATCCAAATGCCAGCCATTAATCCATCGGTAGATTGCTGCTGGACTATTTGTAGCGTAAATAAGGGAATTCCAGTTGGAATCGTGGGCGGTTTGCTCAATGGTACTCAGTGTTGATCGAGTCTGGAGGTAATCATAGTGTTTTTGAAGCTCCTTCTCTTCCTTCTCTTCTTTCTTTCGTGCGGCGCGGCTTTCAAGTACAATGCCTCGTTCTCTGGCGTTTCTTTCCGCGACAGCAACTGGATCATTATAATCTCGGCCAGTGGCAAAGTAGAAACGGTAGAACGATTCTTCCTCCATTTCCGCGAGGATTTCCAAGGATTCACAGAGGTCCAGGACATCAAAGTAGGCAGCCTGGAGCTTCTCCTCCTGGATCTGAATGGTCTTTTGGTTTTGGACTTTCCAAGATTCAGCATTTGCGGCGCTTCTGGCAAGTTTCGACTCCAGAGTCAAAATGACGAGCTTGAGATCGATTACTTGTGCACGGTTATGGAAGCATTCGGAAATGACCTTCGCGGACGAAGAAACTACAGAGTTTGAGTATGAATCTTTAGGATGATATCGAACATACCGAAGAGAGCGAGCAGATTTGTGAGGGAAATTGTGAAAATCAAACACAAAGCGAAGGTGTGGAAGGTGGTGAGATCTATCAGAGCTAACTTGTTAGTCATCTGGGAGTGGCGACGAAAGGAGCACGTACCCGAAAACAAGGCACAAGTTTCAATTTGGCGAGATAAAACGCGAGAGAAAGTCTTGTGAAGGCCAGAATTCCAAACAGTGAGCAGCGTGATTTTAACAGGCAACATGTCAGCAGCAGCAAAGATCCCGTCAAGACCAACAGGGCATCCAGAAACAGGTACTGACAATTGAGTAACAACAGTCGGGATCAGATTGGGCCAGATGCAGACATCCACAGGGACAGGTACTGACAAATGAACAACAACAATTGGAAGCAGATTGGGCCAGATGCAGACATCCACAGGGACAGGTACTGACAAATGAACAACAACAATTGGAAGCAGATTGGGCCAGATACAGACATCCAAAGGGACAACCGGAATAACACTTGAAGACAGGAAGAAAGGAGCAAAGGAACCCCAGACTTCGTTCGCGTATTGAAAGCCATTGGCCACACTGATTTCGTTTTGGTGGGCGAGCATTTGGAAAAGCTACAATGAGGCGATAGTTAGAATTATTATGAAGGATGACAGAGGATAGAAGGTAAGGCCATTGCTGGAGAATAGTTTGAAGGCGACTTTCAGTGTCCAAAGTCCTAACGCCAAAAGAGACCGTCGTAACTGAGCTGAAGATATTCATCTCGTAGTTCAAGTTGCAGAGCACTGTATGGCTCCTCTCGCCAATACACGTCGGCTTCTCTGACATCGACCACCTGTCAACTCCACTTCGCTTTTGATTCTCGACTCATTCTAATTTACCTTGAAAGCGTAGACCGTAGCGAAGGCAGGAAGAAACATCATCTATATAGAGCAGAGTATGGTTAGTTTCAAGTGGGGACGGGACAGGGATTCCTCACCTTGTGTGTTCTTGAGAAGAAAGAGGAGGCAAACTTTCCACTTTTATTCTAACCTGTCAGGCCCACTGACAATTCCATGGACAAAAGAGCAAAAAACAGAGTTGTTCGGACACGCCAAAACATGAAGAAATGTGTGTCCGAGACTTGTGTTTGTTGTGTAAAGAGAGCAAAAGACCTTGGTTTCGACCAAAATTCAGTAGCTGTCAAGCGGCGAGTCAATAAAAGACGGCGAAAGTGTGAATCGGAGTTTGAACGAGCACGAATTGAGGGTTTCGAGAGAGTTGCGGTACATGATTGGTTCCATGACTGATCAAACGGCTCTGTTATGGCTTTTCTAATTAATTGCTAGTCTCATCCTCATTTTATTAATTGAATGCATTACCAACGTAACTCTTTCTTTCTCTCCCACAAAGGATGAGTTGATCTGGGAAAGAAGCAATGCCCTAAACGTCTGGTCGCCGCTTATTACCTTTGTTCTCAACCAACTATCGCTCCAATTTATTACAAGAACAGTCCTTCGGACCGTTGGGATGGAAATGGAGTTGTTGCTGTCAACAGTCCTCTTTCTCACAAGGTACCCTCCACACTTTTCCTATCTCTCTCAAGATCTAATTACTTTCATAACAAAAGAGAATGTATTCGAATGGCGCTCCTTCGCTCTGAATCAACGCTCCCGCCTGGAACCAAATCCCTTTCACCCTCTCAATACAAGGCCCATCAACGGCTCATGAATCTTGCATACCTCCCTATTGGATTCGGTCTCGTCATTGTTGGCGCCATCTCAGCGTACTATACAGCTGTGCCTGGAGATCCAGAGAAACCATACATGAACTCAGCCGTCGGGATCTTCCTGGCATCTGCGTTTGTAGAGTTGCTCTCGGAACCATTTTACATTCTCGGAGTGAATCAAATGGACTTTGGAGTTCGCGTGAGGATTGAGGGAGCGGGTGTGCTTGTAAAGTGCTTTGTGGCGATTGGGATGTTGAAGGTTGCGAGTAATGCGAACAATGGCAGTGTTGTGAGTGAGGAGAGTGGAGTGCTTGCGTTTGGATGGAGTCAGATGGGGTATGCGACAGTGTTGGCAGTTTGTTATGTCGTTGTGTTTCTGCGAAGGTATTCAGGTGTGACTGTTGTGGGAGAGAAGGGAAAAGGAGAAGGGTTGCACTGCTATTACCAAGAAAATTGGAAGGAGAAGACGAGACTGCTGCCTATGGTACGTATCATATTTGAACTCTTGCAGTGGGGATTGATTTTGCGAATAGGTATGGGAAGGACCTGATGTTATTCGTCAAGGACGTAGAATTATTGGAGCTACAAACCCAATGGACGCGCAGCCTGGAAGTATTCGCGGGGACGTTACACTTACAGTGGGGCGTAACACTATTCACGGCTCTGATTCTTTCGAGTCTGCAACTTTCGAAATTGGGTTATGGGTTGACCCTGAAGAGGTTTACAACTGGAGATTCACAAATGAAGAATGGATTGTGAGCCAGAATTGATGTTTGGATTGTAAAGCTAATTAACATTGCACCAATAAGTTTTAATAGAACTATTATAATCACTACTTTCCAATCTGAAGTTTCTCAAATCCCAACGTGGCTTCATCCTCCATTTTCCTCTTCAATAAATCAGCGACCCAACTATCCCTCTCAGTCCCAGGCAAGACGCTCCAAATTTCGTTGACAAGTCCATTAAACTGTTCCTTGACATCAACTCCGGCACTCCACTCATACTTTGCAAATATTTCAAACAACTCCCGTGCAGAATGCAGAAACGCTACAGGATCCACAGTGTCATACTGCGTATGCTTCAAACAATTTGACGCGTAATACAAGTACGTCAACAAACTCCCCGTTTTCAAGTTCCCTCCACCAGGCTTCTTCCATTCCTCGTCACGAAGTTGTCGACAAATCTGCCTCCAATCCGTTGATTCGTACTTTTCAAGAACAGAAATCTCAGGTTCACCAAGCCAACGCGAGTTGCAGCCTGCTTCTTCCTGTGAAGTAGATGGACGTTGAGTTTTCCTTTGCGGAGAAAAAAGAACCACAAGTGGCGTAAAAACAGAGACCCAGTGTTTCATTAACGCGTCGCAAGATGTGAGAAGATCAGCCTGAGTTGGAACACGCCATGCAGACCAAATCGAGTTCTTTTCGACAATCTTTTCCACAGCCAAATGAGCCCATTTCTTGATTTTCGTAGTGTTGGATGGACTGGCGAAAGTCGAAACTTTCATATTGTGCAGAGATTGAGCCAACGTTGTGAAAAGAGTTTCTTTCAGAAGGTACATGTGCATGGGCATTGTGTAGTGATTGTGCGCTTCAGACGGATCATTCAGACTGAGAATTGATTCGTATTTTTTGTAGGGTATTGAAGGAGGTAGGGTTTCCCCATGATTCGTGTTGATTTTAACAGCTGATTGAAAGAGTTGAAGAAGCGGTTTCGCGAACTCTTTTCCGACACCAACTGTATAAGTACATACTCGAAGTTTTTCAATGTTCTTGGTGGATGGGTTGAGGGAAGCTTGGAGAAGGCGGTGAGAGTCAAGGTCGGAAAGGAATCCAATGATTGTTGCTTCGATATCGGAATTAGATATATCAAGTTCGAAATCGATTGAATGCGCTTCTTGTGTTGCGGAGAATGAGACTCCCATACCGAAATTGACGATGGCTGACTTTGCCCAACTTTGCGTTTCGGATTTGTAAATGAGAGCGAGGGAAGCGAGTTGCGATATGAGAGATGCAAGGGTGCTCGAATGAATATCAGATTCTGGCAGTGCGAATTTCTCCAGACGAGACGTAACAACGTTGATGTCATCGGCGTTTATGTCAGGCAAAGCGGAGAGGATGATTTTGATGATCCAACGAAGAGCGTATACTAGTTCCATTGTCAACATTCGAATATAATAAGGGGGAAAAATTACCGCGTTCGCGTGAATTCACTTTAAAATGCACATGATGGCAAATAAATGAGCTGGTCTTGCAACATTCTTCAACTTTCGCGGAAGTTCTCTCCGAATCGGATGGTAGTAACATGAACGCGTACACTTTGAAGAAGTAGTCTTCAAGAGATGAAACCTGACGCATTGAAAGGCCCCATCGCACAACATCTTTCAAATTTAAGCCTTTTGAGAGTACGGAATTTGATAACGATGCATTAAGTGTGTCCAGAACGCCAATTGGATTCATGATGAATCGAGCTTCAGACTCAGGCGATGGCGAGGCGTACTTCTCCAGCATAGCGTCAGCGAAAGACCGTCTCACAAGACCAAGAGCGACAGCAGGACTGAACAAGAAGCAATCGAGGAACAGCGCATACTTCTGAGCATACAAGTGGCCGCATCCTTCGTGGCTTCCAGTTTTGTGGGCAGGTGATTGATAGTCGGCCGCTGTTTGGACAGTGAGGACAATGGGGACAGTTTGGGCGAGTTAGATGTGATTGCAACTTGGCAAGAGGGAGTAGTGTGTGTACCAATGTGTTTGGCGTGTGTCGCGTGGCAGTCTGTCGCCTCGCATCGCCACCCTTTCACAATTGAGACACAGAGCCTTCGTCGCCGCTCGTTTGCGAATTGGACAATCGCGTCAGTTGATGGTGGTGGACGAGAAAGAAGTTGCTTGAGATTGTGGCTGTGTGGACGTGAGACGGTTTGAGTTTCGGACATTTCAGGAAAGTTAAATGGAGCAGACTGAATCCTCTAATGTTCATCAAATCGCGCTGTCTGCATACAAAGAAAGATTCAAAGGAACTTGTTTTATTAAAAGCGAACCAAAACTAATAAACAGAGCAACAGTACTTTTTGAGTAAATACCCCCGCGCCAGCATGACAAGCGGCGGGCAGTCCCGTTCTTGAACAGCGTATCCAGCCTCTGGTAGACTGGACCGTGACGGGTGTAGATGACTTGCAGCCTCTACTTGGGGCACCTCTCAAACTGAGAGAGTTCTTGCAGACGTTTCAGTAACTGGAAGAATCTCTGGTGTACCTCTTGTTCATTGGCAGATGGAACCACAGGTAGCACTTGAATACTCATACAGAGTATCGGAACAAATGGTGAATGGAGCCAGGACTTGATTTGTTCCAAAGTGGAGGCAGCAACTTCATCCTGAAGTTCTTACTCAGCATGTGTACCTCCTGGGTTGACTGAACCAGATGAGGCTGTTGCGATTGGAGATAGACAGAAACTTGCGTTTGTCCAAGTTTTGACATATGAAACTTGCATTTGATCATTGATGACAACAAACGTACTCAGGGTAGAGCAAGAGTCCGATGGTGGTACAGAATTGACCACGCAGTTTCCATCCTCAGCGGAGGCAATACTTTCCTTCAACTACTGACTCACATACCAACACATGCAACATACACGACACACGACACACACAGCCAATTCACACGCGTCTTGGACACCACCAATGGCATTCAATACTGTGAACAACGCTTCTCAACAGCCCACCAGCTGTGAGCCCAGCCATTGTTCATCGCTGCCACCTTCACATCCCACAACGCGTCGCGCAACACCCGAGTGTTCACCTCCAATCCATCCCGAGCACGCAAATACGCGTAGAAGGAGCGGAGAACCGCCTTTTCCTTCTTCGACTCCAGGTCAGCCCCGTGGGTAAAAAGGGAGAAACATTCTAAAAATGATCACTCTTCCATCCTTCCATACTTTTGATTTTGATTTCTTTAAGATATAATTGAGAGGGAAGTAGGCAAGAAATTTGTAGCATTAAGTCATCAGGGGTTATCTATTTCAGGTCGCTCGATCTTCAACCTCATTCCAAAACATCACGCTTACAACTTTACCGTTTCAATAACTATCTATCAAGTTTTCCCTTTTCACCAAGCCAGAACCATGAATTAATCCTTGCTTGTGTATTTATACTGGCAGTTAGCAAACAAAAGTTAACGGAAAACGATCGTTCTCCACTCATAAACGTTCTAATCAGTTTCTTTGATTTCTTCTTCAAACCATGAGTTCCTTTGCAAAAGGAGCGATGGCTCTCATGGCCCTGAACGTGTGGTCGCGGCTCCTTACGTTCGTTCTCAACCAACTATCGCTCCGATTTATTACTCGAACAGTCCTTGGGATTGTTGGGATGGAAATGGAGTTGTTGCTGTCAACAGTCCTCTTTCTCGCAAGGTACCCTCCACACTCCTCCTATCTCTCTCAAGATCTAATTGCTTTCATAACAAAAGAGAATGTATTCGAATGGCGCTCCTTCGCTCTGAATCAACGCTCCCGCCTGGAACCAAATCCCTTTCACCCTCTCAATACAAGGCCCATCAACGGCTCATGAATCTTGCATACCTCCCTATTGGATTCGGTCTCGTCATTGTTGGCGCCATCTCAGCGTACTATACAGCTGTGCCTGGAGATCCAGAGAAACCATACATGAACTCAGCCGTCGGGATCTTCCTGGCATCTGCGTTTGTAGAGTTGCTCTCGGAACCATTTTACATTCTCGGAGTGAATCAAATGGACTTTGGAGTTCGCGTGAGGATTGAGGGAGCGGGTGTGCTTGTAAAGTGCTTTGTGGCGATTGGGATGTTGAAGGTTGCGAGTAATGCGAACAATGGCAGTGTTGTGAGTGAGGAGAGTGGAGTGCTTGCGTTTGGATGGAGTCAGATGGGGTATGCGACAGTGTTGGCAGTTTGTTATGTTGCTGTGTTTCTGCGGAGATATTCAGGTGTGACTGTTGTGGGAGAGAAGGGAACAGTGTATCCACAAGGTGTTGCGCTGCTATTTCCAAGAAAATTAGAAGGAAAAGATGGGACTGCTGCCTATTGGATTGATCCTGTGTTGAGTGGACTTGCGTGGACGTTTGCCAAACAAGGGTTATTTAAGCATTTCTTGACTGAAGGTGACAAGATCCTGTCTGTAGCTTTCATTACAACTGCTATTCAGGGTGATTACTCTGTTGTTGAAAAATATGGTGAGCATCCCGAAGTTACACTTTTAATACTCATGATTCCTCTTAGGATCCATCATCGCTAGACTTCTCTTCCAACCAATCGAGGAAATGTCTCGCGTTTTCTTCAGCAAAACTCTTCCTTCCAGTACAGCGTCGGCCACCCCTCCTTCCAAAGAAAACGCCCTCAAAGCTTTGACGCTGTTAACCCTCCTTCTTCGCCTTTATGTCCTTCTTTCACTATACTTCCTCGCGTTTGGCACAAACTACACTGCTCTTCTCATTGATCTACTCGCATCCCGTCAATTCTCAATCGGTTCAGCCCCAGCCGTTTTCAGTGCTTATTGCCTCTATATCCCGTTAATGGCCATCAATGGAGTCACGGAAGCATTTCTGCAAAGCGTTGCACCAAAGGATGTGTTGATGCGGCAAAGTGGCTGGATGGCAGTATGTTGGGCGGTCTTTTTCGCGTCTGGTTGGATTGGAATCCAGCTTTGCGGTCTGGGAGGTGTAGGTGTTGTTTTAGCGAATAGCGTGAATATGGTGATGAGAGTTTGGTTTTCTTGGGGATATGTTGGGGAATACTTTGCTGGGTTCTTGAAATCAGGAGCTTCTGGTGAAAAGGATGTAAATGAGAAGGAAGACAAAATATTCAAGGACGGCGTAAAGAGGATGCTTAATCCTCTGGAGCTGTTGCCAAAGAGTTTGTTTTTGTGGGCTGCATTTGGATTGGGTTGGGCTGTGACTTATGCGTCAAACGAGATTTTTGGATGGGATACTTTAAAGGCGAAAGCTCAACATATTGGGGTCGGCGTAGTAATGTTCTTGATTGCCTCGGTTGTAACGTGAGTATTCCTCCTCACAATCCCAACTCTAATCCTTGTATTCAGATACTTAACGGAGAAACAACTCTTTGTACAGATAAGGCAATTGTACAAAAGTGTCAAATAGAAATTAAAGCGTGTAATAAACCAAAGTTCTTTCTTTGCTAAATTGGATTGTCAGTATCTGTCAAAAAACGAGTGGAACCAAAATGTCTTCTTCGTCAGTTCTGGAGACCCCTCGTACTAGGTAAGCCCAGGACTAAACGAATCGTCTATTCTTGCTGATTCCATCGCGTTAGGCTCGCTTCTGAACTGGAAGATATGATGCTTTCGACACCACGGAGCAAACGTCGAAGAGTTGATACTCAATCACCATCTCCTCGGTAAAAAAACTCATTTTGTTTTATTTGTTCTGACTGACTTTATACTCGTTAGTTCTTTATTGACTGACGCCGAATTGCTTGCTCGAGTTATGAATCCTTCATGCCAATATACGCCCACAATTCAGAAATCACCCACATCACCAAGAAAACGCGTCTTTGGAAGAGAATTGCAAGTGAACATGTCAGGAGCTATTGTGGGTGGACGGAACCCGTTGTTGATAGTTGTGAAGCCATTCGAAGAAGAGGACTGGGAGAACGTCGATCCAAAGTGGACAAGAACTGCAAAGAAAGACGATATTATCGAATTCAAAATGCTTCATCGGACTTAGTTTAAAGTAGTTTGTATCTGAATAAATATGTAACGCAAATGTTATTGCCTGAAAACTTCACCAACAGACCGACTTATTTCAAAGGATTCGGATGAATATATATACAACTGACGAGGATTTATTCATATATTTTCAAACCAACCATCACTCAACCCCAGTACACAGACTTCTCCAATCGAATATCTCTACTAGAAGCCCCAACCCTAAACTTGTAATCCCCAGCGACATGCTTCCATCCTTCCAACCATATCCTCAAGTCCCGTTTCTCCACAACAAGCGCAACATCAACAGTCTCCCCCTTCTTAACCCACACTCTTTCAAACCCTTTCAAAAGCTGTGGCGGCTCACCAGCTGCTTCTGGGAACGACACATACAACTGCACAACTTCGTGACCGTCGCGGGTTCCTGTGTTTGTCACCTTGAAGCTGATGGAGAGGTCGGACTGAGTGTCACGAACGTTTGCGCGTTCGATTTGGAGGCGAGAGTATTGGAACGTTGTGTATGATAGACCGTACCCAAATTCAAATGTGGGGGTGATTTTGTGGAAGTCAAAGTAACGGTAGTCGATCAATAGCTTTTCGGAGTAGTCGATTTGAGGAATGGGTGCATTTGGTTGGTAGAGAATGTCGGCAGGGTAATCATTTCGGTCATCGTGGACTGTGAAAGGAAGTCTTCCTGATGGGTTTACGGCGCCAAACAACACGTCAGCAAGTCCGTTTCCGGACTCTTGGCCGGGGAGAAGGGCAAAAATTACGGCTGAAATGTTTGGATGGTGTAGCCAAGGCATCTCCACTGTTCCAACAGAGTGAATGACAACGACAGTATTTTTGTTAACAGAAGCGACCGCAGAGATCTACAGCATTGATTAAATCATATTAAACGTGGTTAAACGAGTCAATGAAGAGATTTACCAGTTGATCGCCCTTGTTTGCCAATTTCAGATCATCACGATCGTACCATTCACCCGAAGGGGCGTTCGCAAATACCAATGCAACTTGTGCTGAAGAAGCTGTTCTTTTGGCAGCTTCTAGATCATAATTATCGATTGATGTAATAACTTGGACTCTGTCGGCAATGGCTTCAAGAGGCTTTACAGGGCGATTAGTCCATTTCAGATGTCATCAAAAAACAAAGAATACTTACAGAAACAAGATATGGAAAATCTGCAGTTCCAGACCCGGAGCCTTGAGCCAATGTCCCATCATTTCCATTCCGATCTGGGAACTCATTCAAAATACGAGGTCTTCTGGCATCCTCGCCAATAACGGCAACAACTCCAACTTGTTTGGAGTTCAATGGAAGTAAAGCGTGATCATTCTTCAAAAGGATAGTAGATGCGGCTGCCAACTTTCTGGCGACAGCAGCATGCTGCTTGAATCTATAATCAAACGCATATACATTCTTTTCTCGTGGTTTCCAGCTATCAAAAGAAAGGGCGGGGAATCCTTTGTCTTGGCCAAAATAGTAGTATGGGCTCAGAATGCTCACAACCATATCATTCAGACGAGGCTCTGGAATTTCGCGAGGCTCCATTCCATCCACGACAAGGTCTTTTCGGTAAAGACCGGGCATGACCATATCTGTGACACCAAAAGAGTATTTAGCGTCCCAATCTGTCATGTAAAATCCACGGAAATCAATTTCGGGCCCTTTCAAGATTTCATTCATGAGTTTGTGGTGGGCGCCAGTGTACGTTTGGTTGACACGGTTGTAGGAGCACATGATGGATGCAACACCTGCACGCACCGATGCCTATAACTATGGGGTTACAAAGAGTTGGTCATATTTTGGAGAGAGTTTCATACCTCAAATGGAGCCATGTAGACTTCCATCATGGTTCTCATGTCCACATTGGAGCTATAGTCAAAGCGAAAGTGTTCCTGTTCGTTTGCAATAAAGTGTTTTGCTGTAGCCATAACACCGTGAGACTGGATTCCTCGGACAGTTTCGCTAACAGAGACTGAGGCAAGATATGGGTCACCAGAAGGCCCTCCCAATTTCTACCAGCAGCAGGAGCTCGGAAAAGATTCATCATGGGACCCAATTGAACCTATCGTCGTTTAGCTCATTGAGGAGAAGATGGAATACTCACATTTGCACCAACTGCACGCATTTCTGTTCCCATTGTACTTCCAAATTCATACATGAGCTTTTGTCCCAAGTAGCAGCAGTATTCATTGCAGAGGGGAATGCAGTGACATTAGCAGCGAAGCGCACGCCCTGTTTTCAGAGTAATAATAGTCTGTAAGAGTGGCACTGGTACCACCAACAAAGCAAGCACAGCTACCATTGGACCATCTTGCAGACACAGACCGTGGAAGTCAATGTGTTTCTGCGGTGGAATGTAGCCGACGCAGGGCCCGCCGTTGACGCCGACGCCAATGACCAGCGCCTCTTTCTGTTCGCGCGTCAGTTTCGCCAGTGCCGCCGTTGCGCGTGTTGCCGCGGCGTCCCACAAATGCGGCGCTTTGCCTTTGACTGGGCCTGGGCCTGGGCCTTGGTGCCAGTGCCGTTGTTGTGCCGCAAAGAGCGAATGCACGAGAATCAAGGCAACGACAACCACAACAACTGTCTTTGCCCGCGCTTTCCACACATTGACATTGTTGCGATTCGGGGAAGAGGAAGAGTCCTCGGCGACGAGAAGTGGCTGCCGCTCTTCGTTGGCCTCGGAGGATGCTGGTGGCGCGTGTCTGCTTTCGGTCATTCACTGAGGGATTTCCGTTTGATCTTTGATTTGCAACAAAGCAGAAAGCCACAAGCAATCGATCGATTACCAGGTACGTTTACTCATTCATCAAAACCCTCCAACGAGTACTTGCAAAGACAATACCAAAGGCCATACTAGACCAACAATCACATCCAATCCCCATCCCTCCAACCAGTACCCAGCTCCACCCAGCGCCCCACCACCTCAAGTGCTCTTGCTTCGCCCAACGTGAACACCAACACTGCCAAAATTCCTGCAGGACTCATGACTCCAATGGCCAGGACTTTTACAATTCGTTCGACAATATTGCTGGCAGGTTTGGCAAACAAGAATGCCACAGGGAATAATGGTAGAGCAATTAATGCACTCAAGCTTGGGTTCAATGAGCTGATTGTCAGCAATGTTGCACCCAAGAGACTGTACGTGAGTGATTTTAGTAATTTCCATTGAGCAGGCCCTTCAGCCGGTTTGGAAGCTGATGGAATGACAATAGACAGAATTGAAATCAAGGCAAGAGCGAATACAAGTTGTGCGGCAGTGACAGATGCCAACAAGGTGGGCAGCGGCTGTTTCAAAATCATCAATAACTTGTTGAAGGATAGATTAAAAACTTACGAATGCATTGATACTGTCCAAGTTTTTCCATACGAGTGAATATACTGTCCATGAGACTGCATAGCAGATGGAAATCACAGCGATGGAAGCTGCATAGGTCGAGGAGCTTTGAGGAATGATGAGATTCCAGCTGGACGAATCAGGAAGTTTGTTTCCTTGTCATAAGGCTCAGTTCGGAGCTCCTTCAAATCCAAAACAAATTCTCCTTCCATAAACAGAATAAATGCCTGCGGAGCTTTTTAGTACGTAAAATTCGACATCAAGAAATTACCTCGAAAACAAAATTCACTGAAAGCAGTGCAATGGGCCCAATGTAAAAGGCGATGGGCAAGTAATCAAACATGGAAAACATAAAGTAGAACCAGTACGCATGATGTAATCGTTCCAACAAACTGCTGTAAGATCTGAATGTCGATTCGACAGTCCTACAAGGAAGAATAAAGATCAAATCGGTTATTCTGCAAATCTCCCAGAGAACTTACAAGCATACTCTCTGTCCATCAACACTTCCAAGATGATCTCCAGGATTTCTCACACCCGCAAGAGTCACCCCCTCGATTTTATACTTTGGAAACAAGGCATGATGCGACTGTGGGATTCCAACAGCTGAATCGCCATATATTCCGCAAGACTGACTATATTCTCACAGGCAATGAAGGTACTCCCAACCCTTCACCGCCTCGACACCTTTGCACCCGCTTCACTACGCGATCTGTGCAACCGAATCGGGATACCAAATGTCCCAGCGGCTGTTGCAACCACCATAGGAATATCCGCATTCGGCTGCTGACCGTTGAGTCCCTGTGTGTAAACGGCAAGGGAGTCGTAGCTGTTTTGTGGAGCCGCTGGGAACTCGAGATTCAAGGCTTCTTCAATCACTCCACCGTGATGCAGAATAGGTGATGCTTTTACATCTTTATTTTTTGGTGGTGTGT
Source organism: Rhizoclosmatium globosum (assembly GCA_002104985.1). Lineage (NCBI taxonomy): Eukaryota > Fungi > Chytridiomycota > Chytridiomycetes > Chytridiales > Chytriomycetaceae > Rhizoclosmatium > Rhizoclosmatium globosum. The sequence continues at coordinate 223,597 of MCGO01000043.1, read as the reverse complement.
AAGTTTGCGGGTTGGTTGAGTTGAAAGTACCTGGATGGAATGAGTCTCCTGATCCGTGGTATGCCTCCAACCAGGCTCTGGTACCAATCAATCCACCGTCTGTGAAGAGGATTATGATGTCTTTGGACCAGTGGAGAATTCTGTTGTAATGTTTTAAAATGGCTGTTAAAGGATTAGGAAAGTCGTACTGGGGAAGTAGGCAGCCAAAGAGAGCAAGTAATTGAAGCCATTGATATTGTCTGGTATTGTAGAACTCTTTAGCTACAGAGGAGCAGAATGAATTTGACATACGGTCGCCATCCATACAAGTCCAAGGAGCTGACAGAAGAATGGACTCTGTACCCGGTGCACGAGGAGCCCTCACGATACCATACACATTATAAAATTCCTACAAGGGTCAAACATGAGTGAGAGAAACGGGGTTGCATCGAAATAAAACAACCTCTGTCACATTGTTCTTCGTAATCCGGACAGTCTGTGTCGATGTATCTAATCCAAACCTCCTCAGTTGAAGTTCAATTGTCTCAGCTCTATCGATTTGAATGTGAGGACACTTCCCATCGACACGTTTACTCCACAAACCTCTCCTTCCCTCCTTCAGGCAGGTCAAATCTACGAGAGTCCCCTTGAGCGAATACATGTTCGCTTGTCCGGGTAGCATAGCGTTCTCGTCAATATTGTTGGCATAACCCTTCTTGTGAAGTTCGGGGATTGCCCCAGAACCGAGCACGATGAGAGCGACGACGCCGAGAACGTATAGGATAAAACCACGTTTAATGTGGAACAGAATTGCTGCTGATGCACCGAGACGGGCGCGTTGAATCCGCTGGGCTTCTGTTGAGAGCGCCTTTGATATCAATGATCCCATTTTGAGCTGAGAAACAAAGATAATGAGAGTAATGAGAAAGAAAAGAGGATTGTTACTGATTATGTTTTATTATATCTTGCAATTCGATTATGCCGAATCTGATCTGGGATCACAAATTGACTGCCACGAACCAAATGGCTACAACGCCAAACTTAGCCAGAGTTCCATTTTAAGTCTCTTAAGGAATTCAGTTATGCGCTATTCTAACAGCCCTATAATCTTTATGTTCCTTCACTTGCACTTTCCTTCTTTTTTTCTCAACCGAAACAAGTATGTCTCTTGACCTCTCGTCGTTCCTCCTCCACCACCACCCGCCAACTGGGACAGCAACCACGACATTCGCGTCCACAAGCGCATCTCCCCAGTCAAGTCTGGCCGAGTTGAGCCAGTTGGAACCGAATTCCTTGCTGTCCTCCGTAGAAACAGATACAACAGAACCCTCACCCAAGACTGGGAGCTCGAGGCTGCTCTCCGTGGATCCGACGATGCCGATGCCGATGACTGGGTCGACGAGCCAGAGACAAAGGAGTTCCTCAAGTCAATCAACCCTGACAACTGGAAGAAGCAGGATCACTACGCTATCCTTGGTATTACCCGTCTGCGTTGGAAGGCTACCGATGCGGACATCAAGACTGCTACCGTCGCAAGGTCTTGAAGCACCAGTAAGTCTTGAGTGCAATGCAATATTCAACAGCGCACACGATCTAACCAATTAATTAATAGCCCAGACAAGAAGGCTGCTGCCTCTGGCCACACCAACGACGATGCCTACTTCAAGTGTCTCCAAAGGCCTGGGAAGTCATCACCGACCCAAAGAAGCGTCGCGAATTCGATTCCTGCGACCCAACCTTCGACGATGCCTTGCCACTCACTGTCAAGAAGGGCCAGAACTTCTACGCCGTCTTTGGCCCTGCCTTCGAGAAGGAAGCCCGTTTCTCAAAGGACCCTGAGATCTTCAACCACAAGCTCGGAGACGACTCTTCCTCCCGTGAGGAAGTCGAGGCCTTCTACCGCCAATGGATCAACTTTGACTCATGGAGAACCTTCGAGTTCATGGATGAGGAGGAGGAAGGTTTGGACGACTCTCGTGAGGCTAAGCGTTGGTTGGACAAGAAGAACCGTGCCAACCGTTCCAAGCTCAAGAAGGAGGACAACCAGCGTGTTATCAAGTTCATTGAGGCTGCCATGAAGTTGGACCCACGTCTCCAGAAGTACAAGGAGGAGGAGAAGATTGCTCGTGACCTCAAGAAGAATGCTGCCAAGTACGCTGCCGAGAAGGAAGCTGCTGAGAAGAAGAAGGCTGAAGAGGAGGCTGCTGCTGCTGCTGCCATTGCTGCCGCTGAGGAGAAGGCCAAGAAGGACGTCTCCAAGAAGGAGAAAGAGGCTCAGAAGAAGCTTGCTCGTAAGGCTCGTAACGCTGTTCGTGCCATCTTTGCTGAGCACAACTCCTTCCTTGCTGCCGGTGCCAAGCCTTCTGACATTGAAGACCAGCAAGCCAAGTTTGACACTCTCTTGGAGGCTCTTGACCTCTTGCAGTTGGAGGAGTTCAAGGGACGCTTGGATGCCAAGGTATCCGGCGGTGCTGCTGCGTTGAACGAGGTTCTTGACGCTGAGATTGCTCTTGCCAAGAAGTAGATGGCTTGACACTTGCCATATAGCAACGAATAAATTACTGCTACATACTCAATTTCTTTTTCATTTCAGCTTTGCTGTCTATCGAAGTTGACATGTCATTTTAATGGAATTTATTACGCGATTTATTAAACTGAGTAGTCAATGTCATTCACTTACGAAAAGACTTAAAAAAAGATGGAGTACGAGTATGAGGTACTAAGGGAGACGAGTACTCAATAGATGTATTTGTTAAAGAAGGCGTCGAGCTTGCTGGGCTGCGTGGGCTCGCCAGTGGATATGATAAAGGTGGTGGAGACGTAGCTAAAGGAGACATAATACGGCTTTGGTGCAATCTAGGAGATGTTGGTGGTGAAATGCACGGAATTGTACTTTGCTGAATCAGTTGTTTCCACTTGAGAATCAGTCCCGGATCTTCCGAGGACAACGTCCAGACACGTTCTTTTGAACTAATATGCAATGTTGTAGCAGAATAACTTCGGATAACTGAGCTGGCTGTGATTCGTAGCATATCACTGGGTGTGCTTGTGTTGCTTGGCGGTTCTGTGAACTCAAAGAGGAAACTGTGTCCATCTATCTTACTCAACACGATGGTATGTTCACAGCCAGCAGACCTCGGATTTTGAGCAATCTGGTGTGTTTCTTGCATGGGATAGTCAGAGATACGAGTTACCCTGAACTTGGCTTGGCTATGAGTTTGGAACTGCAAAGTGCCATATGGAATTGGGGTAGGTGGTAGCGCGGATTTTGGCGGCGGTGGAATGACCAACGAAACGGAACTCATGCAGTTTCAAGCTGTTTTTTTTCTTTTGGCAGATCTCATTGTGAGCCTCAGGCCGTGTGACAACGCCGATCAGCTGACCTAACGTGACTTGCTCACATGGCCTGAAATCTGGATTTAGTAAGATAAAGATAAAATATTTTGCAAACTGAAACACGCGCATAATATTGTAACAAAGTGTCTCGTCAGCATTCAATTTGGGTGAGGTGTGTCTATCATTTGGAACAAAAAAACCTCCTTCATTCTTGACATATGGCGTCCCCTATCGCAGACTGTGTGTCCCTTCTGAAAGCGTGGCCAGAGATTGCTACAACTTCAGCCGTCACGGCTACCAACTGTTGTTCTGCATATGGAGTGACGTGTAATGCAGACAATCGAATCGTCAGCCTCTCACTCAACGGATACTCGTACTCCACAGCCGATCTTGGTGTTATGACAGGGATCGGAGGTCTTCAAGTGAATTCAGGAAATCCCATCCCTACGGCTCTCTTTGAGCTCACTCAAATCTACAACTTGTGGATGGCAGGTGTCGGATTCACTGGGCCTATTCCAAGCGGCTTCTCTGCATTGACTCAACTCTCTGAATTCCATATTGAGAGCAACAAGTTGACCGGTGGCTTTCCAGAAGATTGGGCGCAACTTACAAGCCTCCGTTATTTTCACGCCGACGACAACTTGCTCTCGGTGCTTCCTACAACCGGTTCGATTGCAAGTCCAAGCGTTCTGTTGAAAACATGCTTGATTCAAAATAATCGCTTCACTGGCACGGTTCCAGACGAGTGGGTTCAAGGAAACTTGCAATATTCTTGGCTGGACTTGTACGGGAACTGCTTATCCGGCGTCAGCGCTCAATTAAATACAAGGCTTTGCGCGGTGAACTGCAACTGGTATGATCAACAGGCAAACTGTCCTGGTGCGGACACAAGCTTCCAGAGCAAATGTTGGGAGGTTGTCCCAAGCTGTCCAAACCAAATTCAATTCCCTGCTTCTGGCGCTGTTACGATTGCTGCCCCTGCGGCTGGTGCAGTGGGCGTTACTTCCCAGACTTCAGTGACAACGTCGACTACAACCACCACTGTCATTACGGAAATTAACAGTCAACCACAAACTACAACAGATGTTGTATCAGCGACGATGGACGCGACTATAACTACTTCGAGTGTCACCGCAACCGTGCAGCCAACAACTGTTCTGGTCACATCAGCCATTACGTCAGCCACAACCTCAATCCAAACTCCTTCAATGGCTAGTAATACTGTGAAGACCTTGACTACTTCAGGAAGTTCTACATTTGCGGGGACTAGCTTGTTTGCTTGCCTTCTCGTTGTTTTCTTGGCATAGTTCCTCTGCTACATTTTTCTGTCACTATGTGCCTCATTATATTCATGGTAGCCTAAACTAACTCTCCTCTTTGATATTCATTTCTCATTCATCCGGAATAAATTGCTTTCAGTGATAACGCTCTTGGCAATAACGGTTCCGCAAGCTGGCCGGTTCTCAAACGTAAACAACTTAATTAATAATACAATTGCCTCATATGAATTGTAAAAGTAACTTAGTTTTTTGCAAACCAATTTGAAACAATCAAACCACAAAGAGAGATGTCTGGACTTGCAGACTGCTTGACACTCCTCCGTGCCTGGCCCGAGATTGCCACTACTTCCGGAGTAACTGCCACAAACTGCTGCTCTGCTCCTGGTGTCTCATGCACTGGCGATCGCATCACTTACCTCTCACTCAATGGCTACTCCTACTCCACTGCCGACCTCGGCGTTAAAACTCCCATTCCTGGCCTTCAAGTAAACCCAGGAAATCCAATTCCAACAGCTTTGTTTGATTTGTCTGAAGTGGGCACGCTTTGGATGGCTGGAGTTGGATTTACGGGACCAATTCCATCTGGCTTCCCCAAGATGACACAGCTCGTCCAACTCCACATTGAAAGTAACAAGCTCACTGGCGGGTTTCCAGACGATTGGTCTCAACTCACGAACCTTCGCTACTTCCACGCCGACGACAACTTGCTCTCCGTTTTGCCTGACAGCAACTCGATTGCAAGCATCAACGTCCTTTTGAAGACTTGTTTGATTCAAAATAACCGATTCGTTGGGACCGTTCCTGACGGTTGGAATGCAGGAAACCTGCCAGGGACTTGGGTCGATTTGTATGGAAACTGTCTCTCCGGCGTCGGAACTTGGCTGAATACGAGACTGTGTCAAGTGAACTGTAACTGGTATGATCAGCAAGCCAGTTGTCCTGGTGTTGACACAAGTTTCCAGAGCAAGTGTTGGGAGGTTGTGTCTTCTTGTCCCAAAGAAATCAAGTTCCCTGCTAATGGCGGTCCTGTAATTACTGTTGATCCACCCATTGTGCCAGTTGCCCCAGTTACTACGTCATCCACCACAACTACAACGACGGCTGCAATTGTCGCCACGCAAACCGTGGCAAATACAACGGTGGTTGCCACAGCTTCAGCTGTTGCTACTGTGGTCAAGACTACTACTTCTTCCGCTTCGTCAGCTGTTTCTGGTGTTGTAGTTGTGCTTTTGACTTGGTTGGCTTGTTGATTCCAAATCCTTTTGAGAGTATTGAGTTTCCACCGTTCATCCATCATAGACTTATTCAATTTTGTGATTAAATCATTCATCAATGTTTTCTTGTTGGTTTCCAAGCTTCAGCACTCAACAACTGTCTGAGCCTGCAACTCGGACTGAGGCAAGCCCCAAGGCATCTCCTTCCACATCGAACGAAACTATCGTTTTACAACGCAGCAAGCAGCAGCATTATGGGCAACACATAAGCCGTGGTTTTCCAGCCCTTCGACATATCCAGGGCCCACAAGGCACATTCCGTTCTGCAGACCACTCAATAACATACGAATACAACTACTACAAACGTTGGGAAACACCAAATCACCCACACGACTTTGGGAAAGTGCTTGAAGCAGCAAGCCACCCACCAAGAATAACAACTGCCCGCGATTCGGATGGAATCCTTCTCGCTGATTTTAATCAAGACGGCGAATTAGACGTGTCCAAAGGTCCGCCTGGATCCCGAGTGTTTGTGGAGCATTGGGGAGTTGGCGCAGAGTCGACACCAGGAACTCCGTTTTGCAATGCTTGGTATGACGACAACTACATTGCTCGAATAGCCATGCGCGCATATTGCGCAGAAGAGCCGTGGGGGCTCTTTGATTCAACGCTCTACAAGTCCCGCTTTGTGGTCGTTGAAGGGAACACAGAATACGACCCGTTTCCGGACGCGTTGGAAGATCCGGAACAGTATCCAGATCAAATTTCGCTTCATGCTTTATATTTGGCAAATAGGGGGAAGTGGGGAGATGTTATGCGAGCTGTGTCAGCGTTGATTAAGAAGACGAAAGCTTCGTATAATATTGTGACAAAGCGGTATGATTATACTGTACGGGATTTTTATCATCTATGCGACATGAAGATGGTGATGCAGCGGCTTTTGGATAGTGGCGAATTGGCAGACGATGATGCAAATATGGTGCTTCAACATTCTATTTCCCTGCATAGTCAAATTATGTCTCTACAGCTGAAGAACGAGATTGGGGGATATTCTAGTTGGAAAACAGGAGTGAAGATAAGGGATGGCTCGTTAATCAACACTGAAACCACGACTCTTGCCATGCTCGCCCTCGGAGCCGGAGCTTTGTGGAGGTTTGAGTTTGTTGAATATCCTATGGTTCCTTGCCTTGGATTCGTGCAGTTTCCTGGTATTTAGAAATCTAGTGAGGTAATTTATTAACTTTGCATAGATACGCTGCCTCATACACTCTGTGCAAAACTATATGAAATTGGAAATGTTGGTGATGGCCTAATTGCGCAAGGGCCTTTTGTTCGAATTCCTGTTGGACAGTATACGGTTTGTGTGAATACACGGTTGAACAAGGTAAGGTAGGTAAGCCAAAGAAACTGTGATTGATATTTGTGTAGGGATTCCATTGGACCAATGACAACGTATTGACAGTTCAAGTGTTTGATGGAATCAATACTTTGGGCTTCAAGTCGTTTGGCTTGTTTGAACTTGTCAATGAAATTGGTGAGGAAGAATGGAAGCAGATCCGTGTCCCCTTTGAAGTGAAGCGAGTCGAGAATGTGATTGAGTTGCGAGTATATTGGCATGGAAAAGCGGATGTTGACTTTGGGAGTATTTCGATTTGTTAAAGTTGACATGACTCGAATGAAGCGACGCCGCAGCCTTGACTCCAACACACAGAGCACGACCCATGAGGCTTCCCAGGAAACGCAGCGCCTCCTCGCACGTCTTCTGTCTGTGCAGACCGAGACACTTCAGCAGATGCGAGACCAGCGACGCCAACTCGACACTCTGAGCGAGCACGTTCGCGAGTTGAAGGCGGCCGTGGCAAAGCTCCCGAATCCAACGACCAAGTTCTACACGCGCATTTCGCATCTTCCACTTGATCTTGTCGTTGAAGTGTTTGCGTGGATGGCCCCGCAGAGGGCGATGCTGTTCCGCCGCCTGTCGCGTGTCTTCAACTCTTTCCTGATCTCAAAGGCGTTTGCAAAGATGTCGCTGTCGAGGGCCGTTCCGGTCGCTGCCCAGAGACAGACGCCGCCGGACTCGTTTGATCTCTCCCACTTTGACGAAATGCTCTTCTTTCTGCCCGATCCTTCCAAAACTACTATGTCGATACCTACATGGCTCATATTGAACGCATCAACTGGTTCAGAGGCCGTGAGCGCTTGGTCTACATTCCTAGAGCAATCTGCACACATTCAAAGAACTTGAAAGTACTCAACCTGTCTCAATGCCGTTTAAAGGGCCTGATTCCGTTGGAAATACATCAACTCACTATGCTCACGCACCTGAATCTATCATTCAACTCTTTACGAGGGAATATTCCACATACAATCTATAACATGAAACATCTCATTCATCTCGATCTCTCACATAATGAACTTGTCGGAACCATTGACGAGCGCGTTGAATATCTGACTATGCTTTCGCATTTGAATCTGAGTAATAATCCTGGGAGTATTCCGAATGAATTTGGATCGAAGGAAGGACTGGTGATTCCTATGAATTGGGCACATTGACATCTCTTAGAGAATTATATATTGCCAACGAAGTCATTGGTTGGTTGAGTCATTCCCAAAAGAGGCATGTGTTGCAGCAGCTAGTTCACCTGACTTCGTCCGACTTGGACGACATCCCAGTGTATTATGACTATTAGAAAATATTAAACTTAAATTATTATATAAATTATTGATAATGAGTATGGAAAGGAGGCAACGGTCTGGAATGTTTGGAACCACACACCAAAAATCAAAGCATCCCAAACTCCGCCATGCACCTCATCAGGAGCCTTCTCCTCCTCATTACTCTGGCATCAGTAACAAAAGCGAGCGTCTATAAAAAGCCGAAAGTCCATCACAACTTGCCCCTCCTGCACCAAAACCAAGACCACTTGAGGACGCCATCAAACATCCATGCCGAAGACACCGCCAACGCCCGAATCATTGGCACGTCCGGTGGATCCCTCTTTGTTGACGAACTTGGACGCTCTCGAATCTTTCGGTGACTTTTGTTTCTCGTTTTGGCTCTGCGAGAAACGTCCTGATTCCTGATTTCAACAAAGAGGCACCAATGTTGTTTACAAAGGATTTCCATATGTGCCTGACATCCGACCAGACGCGAAGCCTCGGTGGTCATTTAATCAAGATGATGTTGATATCCTGAAGAGGCACGCGACAAATGTGATTCGATTGGGTGGGTACCTCAAAATTATCTATAACAAGGTATCATCTAAATCTCTTGAATAATCAGGTGTTATGTGGCCTGGAGTCGAGCCAGAACGAGGACAATATAACACAACGTATCTCGATATAATGACGGAAATTGTTCGAATGTGCGATGAAGCAGGAATCTATGTTTTGCTTGACTTTCATCAGTTGAGTTTCTCTTCATCTTGATATGAATCCATCTTGAACTGCTTATAGGGAGTTTTCTCAGAAAAGTTTTGCGGTGAGGGTGTTCCTTCGTTTGCTGCCCAACCACGAGGCGGGCCTGTTGAGTATTCTTTCAATTTCCGGCATCTCAAACTGACTTCATTTCTCAAGTTTGGATTCCCGTTCCCTTTGACTTCACGCTATCCAACTGACGACAACGGAATTCCTTCCCGCGAAGATTGCGAAAAAAAGGCGCATCCACTTTACCACGGCACCCAAGCCGTATCAGAAGCGTATCAAAGACTGTACGACAATTACGACGGTCTCAGGGATTCCTTCATCGCATACTGGCAGCTCGTTGGAAAAACGTTTTTACCCTTCAAAAATATTTTGGGATATGATTTGATTAATGAGCCGTGGAATGGCAGTTGAGTATTTTGGTGTTTTTATGGAGGTGAGAGTTTGACGCGAACCCGAAAACAGATGTGTTCAAGGATCCGTCATTGTCGAATGCTATGGTTGCCAATCGAAAGAATCTTCAGCCGTTTTACGATATTATTTCGGCTGGAATCAGGTACAATGCGCCACCTTTGACCTCGTCTTGCTAACCAAAAGGAACAGAGCCGTGATCCAAATGCAATAATATTCTTTGAACCTGTCACAACTGTGCAAAAAACGGTTGGATTCGATCGAGCTCCGGGAGGTCCGGATTTCGCTTCAAAAGACGTCTTGGCATTCCACTACTATGAATCAGTACAGAAACAGTTTAACATTGAGGTTTGTAGCAAAGACGTGCACGTTTTGATGCTTAACTTTATTAAAGGAAACAATTGGATTCCGAGTAGAACAGGCAGCTCAACTTGGAGCAGGATCGTTTTTGGGTGAATTTGAAATGGGTTGGATGGAAGGTTGGTTCCACTTCTTGTCTTGTTTTGTGATTGATAGAACTTTGCAGGAGGAAACATTGATAATATTGTGGAAACTTCACGAGCTGCTGATCTGCATTTCTTGTCGTATACTGGCTGGGAGTACACGGATTATATTCCGGTGAGTTTTTTGTTGCGATGTCATGGTTGAATAACTCGATTTTCACAACAGATTACTGGCACCAACAACGGAATTAGAGACCCAAAGACCGGACTCGTTCGTCCAGATATGGCAAAATCTACAGCCGACCGTACCCAAGCGCCATAGCAGGACAACCTCTAAAAACGGAATATTTGGATGAAGAAGGACGGTTTACGCTTACATTTTTTACAATGGAAACCAAGGACTTGCCGGAGTGACAGAAATCCGAACTAATTTCGGTCTGCATTTTCCTGACGGGCATTCATTGGACGTGAGTGGTGGAAATGGAGGAAAGTTCGTCACAGCAGTAAAGGAAGAGGATGGGATTATTCACATACTTCCACAAGAATCTGGAAAAGAAAGTCCTAGTATTGGAGAGGAAGTGACAGTTGTTTTGGCGAAACTATGAGAAAATGAAGATGATGGTTTGCAATTTTATTGTTTCAGCACAAGTTCGACAATAAAAATCTCATGTATTATATGAGAAACCGTTCCAGTTTACGAGAAGTACGAATTCAAGTCCTCTCCCAAATGCTTTTGAATCTCAGCGCTCAGTTCCTGGCATGCAACCTGGACCCTTTCGTCTCCGTCTTCCATCAATTCTGCAATAGTTGGAACAGTTTCTGGCAACAAAATCAAGAATTCTTCGCCCAAGTGAACATAGAACTCTTGGAGACACTTGATGGTAACAATTCGCGACTGAAAGATTCATAGTCAGAACTCGCCCATGTAACACAAACAGGCTGACTTACCAAGACATCCTCGTTTCTGGACTTCTTCATAATTTCCTTGTTCAAAATCTTCCACATTGGTTCCTTAGCGATATTGACAGCGAGCAAACCAATGGTTGGAACAACATGACGAGTCATATGCGCCTGAAACGAAACTTAAGCACGGAGAATACACAATTATAAAGCACCACTAACCAAGTAAGAACGCCCATGAACTGTAACAAGATCAATTTGACCAGTCAAGCACTTGGTAAGTTTGTTGAAAACATCCTCAGTAACTGGACCTGACGAGTACTGAAGGAACTTGTTCAACGCGGACATAATAAGATCCCATTTCTTATCGACTTCTGACGCCAATTTGTAACCATTCAGCAACTCAATCGAGTGATCAACAAGGTGCAAGACGTATGGCGAGAAAATCGTCTTGAGCTTATCCAACAAGCTCACCACCAAACGGTACAAGAACAAAACGTTTTCTTTCCCGCCATTTTCATTGAAGGCCCAGTCAACAATCTTGAAAAACATTGGCTTGAAGTGAGACTCATTCAACCTCAACACCAACTGTAAAAATGCGGAAATAATAGAGCCTTCAACCTTGTCAATATCCTAAGCAAACTTTGTTTAGTAAGAATTTTAAAGAAATCAAATTACTCACAGATTCGCTGTACTTGTTGTGATACTTTTTGCGAACTCAAAGCTTGACAAGAAAAACTTGACCAAATCGTTCAAAAACACTGTCAAGTCTCCTTTTTCCATATTAGATATGGTCATCGAGGAAACCTCGAACAATTCCAAGGTTGCAGATGCTCCCAATTTGAAACAAGCTGTACATGAGTTGCCAAGATAGGGATAAGCGTTCTGACAGGAATCTTCTTCGAAATATTGGTTGCGATATCTCGTTTAGAGTTACGGAACTATTTCTTGCTTAATGACATTGTTGTGAATTCAAAGCACAAACCTTGCTCAACACCTCCTTCACTCCAGTCAACTGATCATATGGTAAAAACATAGACTGAAGGATTTCGGAAATAAATGGACTCAAAAACTGCGGCATCACAGAGACAGCCAAGTCGGCACAACTTAAGGCAGCAACACAAAGTTCATCCACCGAAAGGTTCTCTCTCAAGACCTTCAATACATCGAATATAGCATTCATGATTTTTTTGATGAATGGAATTACACGTGGACCAAACTTAGAGCTGTTGTTTAAAGTTTAGACATGAAGATTGAAATTGATGAAAGACTTTACATTGAAGATCCAACACATTCAAGAGAGGCAAGTCGAATTTGTCGACTATCACTCAGCAAAATGCTATCATCTGTCAAGATTGGCAAGATAGCGGCAAACACTTGCGGATCATTCTCCGCAAACTTAACAATCATCGAATTGATACATTCGAACGTTGAAAGCTTCAATACAATGTTTTCTGTCGCGATTTCGTCACTGATTGTGGAAGAGAGTTGCTGGAAAACAGCTTTGATAACCTCATCATTTTCAGTGTAGATTGCAGCATCAACTTCTTCCAACTTGGTTCTGGTCAAATCTGTGACGCGAACGCGAATCTGAAGTCAGGTTAGAAATGATTAATTTTTGAGGCACACTCACAGATATATCGTTGTGAGCCAACAAAGACAACGCCAGTTCAAAGAAGCTCGTGAATGACATCAAATGGTTCAAGTGCGATAGGATAGAGTTCAGCCTTTTGGCAAGCGATCTGTAGAAGGAGTTTTTCGATTCGGCTGCTTGCTCGAGCGATTTGGTTCCAAGAGCTTCCACAATGATGACCAACGTTGTATGGAAAAGGGAATGGAACAGTGAATCGCGAGTTTTGACATCCAACGATTCACGAGACTGGTCGCCTTCCACATAGGTGCCAAGGACATTGTTGACGAAGTCAAGGGAAACAAGTTTGAAATGTCTGATTTCGTTCGATGCGAAGCTACGAAGATCCAACGAGACACTTCCAATGGATATTCACTGTAGGAATCGGCTTCATTGGGAACGCGTTGAACAGCTTCAGTGACGCCAACCACTGCTTAAACTGAACAACTGCGTCGAACTGTTGAATTAAACTGAGACAGAATGGAGACAGGCTTGCAATGTCGGATGGGTTGGCCATGGCAATATCAGAAAACCTTTGTGATGACTTGAGCAAAAGCATCATTATCACTGAGTCCAAGAACTCGATAGGACCCAAAGTAGAAACGAGAATAGTAAACAGTCTCAAACGACGATGTCTCGGAATGTGGAAGATAGAATCAATGAAGACCTCAATAATTGAGCGAACATCCAACTTTTTGGCCGAAAGCTTAGACTTCTTGATCAATGGAGGAATAATAGCCTCCAAGGTTTGCTGAATCACGTGGAACGAGTAATCGTCGTCGCGGCGAAGAACGTTTGCTCCCATAAACGTAAAGATTGGAACCACATTCACCAACACAGTATTAGGATAAACTTCAGCAATCTCTGCCAAAAGTAAAAGCGCTTCGTTGTGAGTCTGTGGATTGTCAGAAACTGAGGAAAAATATCAGTCAGATTATATGACCAAACTTGAGTGAAAATATACCTCTGATACACGATACGATCAGGTCCACACGAATAATGCTTTCATCCACAGTGCTTCCGACTTGTTTCAAGCTCCGAATAATGTTCAGCTTCGCAGTGATCAATAATTGCTTTAAATACTCCAAAGAGACAGGGATTTTCGACTTTCTAAGGGTAAAACAAATCCAAGAAGTTCAAACAACGGACCGACGAGATTCTCCTTCGATGTTATGTTGGAAGTAGAATCAAGTAACTCAAGAACAGTTATGAGTTCGTTGATGCCAGAGAGGGAGTCGCTAAGAAAAATTCAATATGGAACTAAGGAACAAAGCAAACTACCCACCGATCAGTTCTGGCTTTCTTCATTTGTTGCTGCATATCTCTTCGTCTCCAATTGAAGCCTTGCAAACGGAAATAATGTTCAATACGACGTCGGCCCGACAGTAACGTTCTTGATAGCCTTCTTGGCAGCAAATGCAACATCTTTTGTTGACTTTGACGCAATTTGAACCAAAGAAGTGAAGACCGCCTGGTGGTGCGCCTCTACTTTGTCAAACCAACCAGGGGAAACAAGCCCCAAGGCATGAATTGCCTCTCGTTCATCACCTAAGATAGAACTTGAGTGATGTGTGAAATTTTAGGAAATTTTACCAGTAGCGATAATTCGCAGAAAAGACTTAAGAATCGCCCTGATCTATATCCAAAGACATTGGAAACAACAGTCGGATTGAAACAGTCAATCATGGCAAAGCGCAACATCAATTCGTGCTCAGAAACACAGCTGTTAACTGATTCCCCATTTCCAAAGATTGTATCGAAAGTGGTTGCAATATTTTGACCTTTTGAGGAACTTGGACAGCTTTCAGAGTGGACAACAATTCTTGCTTTCCGATTGTAGTTTGTATAGCCAAGACAGTTGTCAACAGGAAGGTTAGGACGTTATCCCTATGTCAACGTCAGTGAATATAACATGACACTTAAACATACGATTGACTGTTATCCAATGCCTTCTTAAAGAGTACATCTCCCAAGCGGCGAAATATATACGATGAATCTGAAATAAGCTCTTGACTTGTCTCAAGGATAGCGGCCAAGAACTTTTGAGTTAAAGCAGACTGCAAAAACTTGACCTTATCTGTAATATAACAGCATCAGCTAAATAAAACACATTGGGTTTTGGCTTACTTGAAGACGCTCCATGGAAAGTGTCAAATGCGAAAACAGGTGGAGCCGATTTCTTCGCAACTCCATGGTTTACCGCTAAATCCTGAATTAATTGAATAGTTTCAAGGCATTTTATAGCTTGTTCACGAACAATCTTTTTGACAATTAGTTTTTGATTGTTTGCCATGAAACTTTCTCACCTTGTTGTGGCGAGAAAGAGCTACAAGCAAAATAGGAACTAAAACTTGATAATCTTTGGCTTCCACTTTGGCTTCAACATCTGCTGACAGAACCATAGTAATCATTCGCAAACATTGTGCCTGGGTCTCCTCAGTGGCGCCTATCAAGTGTCAGCTATTGAAAAGATAATTTGAAGCCCCCTTACTATGAGACAAGGACAGGTTTGCCAAAAATGGTAACGAATTGGCTTTCAAGTGATTGTCGAAGAAGTTACCAATCAAAGTGTGACAAGAATGGACTTTACGGAGACTCATGATAACTTCGAAGACATCTTTTTCAATGCCATTATGGTAATCAATTGCTGCTACCGCTACCTCTTGCTTTCTTAAGCGAGGAAGGCTGGAAACAATCACAGTGAGGGCCGAGAGCAACAAAGTCTCTTCCAAAGATTGCAAAGAGCTCGATTTCAATGAAAATACAGTCGTGGGTGCTTTTGCGAGAGTATTGCTTTGCAAAGTAGAAACATTAAGTTTCGCCTTTATGTGGGCCAACAAGGCCGTTGACACGGTGAACAGTTTGATGCTATATTGTGGACTTTCCACAATTTGAGACAAAATCAAGATTGATAACAGTCGAGTGTTTCCATTTGCACTTGAAAGTGTTTCAAGAATAGTGTACAGTGCTTTTCCGCTCTCATCTTTCATGACGTTGGCTAGTAAAAACGTTAGATGCAATCTTCAAAATATAGGACGAACCAGCGACCAAAGCGGGGACTCTTCCGAATACGTTGTCCACAACCTTGTCAAACTCTACGCTTTTCCCAGTATGAGCCTTTTCTGCTGACAAAATCTCTTTTCCGAGTGCCTCAACACCTTCAAACAAAGACGCCAAGAGTGGCGGACCATTCTTGACAGTATTTGAAGCATGTACAAATAATCCAACGGTTTCTTTGCTCAGCAAAAAGTATGACATTGCAATGTCTCGTGCCTCGCTGTATTCTGTATAATCTAACTTGATTAAATTATCAAATGCAGACTTTGCTGTTGCGTTATGAGACAATCTGGAGAGGTTGACGAGTTCGTATAAAGCCTTAACTCCTTCATTGTTCGGAAGAAGTTCGAGGAACTCGATTAAATTTGGAATACTCACAACCAACGATCTAACTTTGGGGTTGGAGTCCACAAGGCCAGTTGCAAGAGTTTGAGGAACAAATGACAGATCTTTATCGACTAAAGTCGAGGCGGCAGTGAGTTGCTTTCCTCGGAGGATAGCAATTAGGCGCTCATAACCATAGTAGCGAATTTCTGCATCAGCGTGTTGAAGAGAAAGATACAAGGTAGTGCTAGTTTTGTGAGTGGCTCATGTGCAGTTCCTATGAAGGCGGAACTGATAAGTTCAAATACTTTGTCGGCGCCTACTTTCTCCTTTGTAGATTTAGAAACAGACGCGATACTCTTGTTGACAACAAGTGGGTAAGACTTGGAAATAAGAACGAGGAGTTTCTTGATTGGGCTGATATCTTCATGAGCATTTCCACTCAAGGCGTCCTCCAAAATGAATGCACACAGGCGCTCGGCAAGTGGGGCTGTCAGAGTGAGATGGTGGACAAACTCAACGAAGTCATCGTACGTTGAAATGCAATTATTTTGCTTTCTAAATTCAAAAGTCAGCAAAAATACTGTTCCTAAGTAGTTAACTAACCTCTGCTGGAAGAAGGAGTAAATAATCACCAAGGTGAGAGCATCACCTTGATACACTTTCAACACTTCTCCTAAAACTTCTTTCCACATCCCATCTTTTCTCAACAAAGTACCTAACGCTTCAACCGATATTTTTGGAGTGTTTTCTTGAGCATCATATATCGAGACGAGACAGCATCCTGCAAACTTGCCCAACTCTCCACTTGCACGATCCACAATGACGTCTGTCATGGCGCCAACAACTTCAGAGCTGAATGGAACCTGATTCGATAGATGGGACATGATCATATACGCAGCAGCTTGTATGTTTGGTAATTCAACTGCAGCCATGATAAAAAGTCTGGGCATGATGATTCTCATCAAATCATCATTGAACTTGACAGAATTTATGAATTCGACCATAGTCCCAGTAAAGAAAGAGCTCAGACTGCGTTGCTGGTGCCCGGGACAAGCAGCTTCTCCATCATGTCACAAAAAATTCCACGAGGCGATATCAATTTTCAAGCGCTGAACAAGTGTCGCACGGTCAAGCGAGACTTTCTTTTCCTTTTGAGCACGAGCCACGACCATTTTCCACTGAGAAAGGATTTTAGTTGATGGTATCGACAAAGATCGAACTCAGAATCTGCTTACGTCAATTTGATGACACTGAGAACGCGAGTAAACTGCCATGTGTCATGGAATGGTAGGGCGCAGCGAATCAAACCGTCAATGTTGAATTCTTGAATTCTAAGGTAATGTTAATCGGAATCCTGCAACAGCTATACCTATTTTACCTGAATCTCTTAATAAGCCACTCTAAGGCTTTGAAAGCACTTGAATGGAGCAAGTGAGGGGACACTAGAGCCAAAAACTTATGAATCAGCTTATCCAAGCTAGCATTCTCCTCTTTTCCCAAAAGCATTCTGTCTTGGTTCTTGAGGGTCTCTGAGAACAAGGAATCGGAGAATTGGTCAAACTGGGAGGAAGGCGACAAGGAAATAAGTCCGGCAAGCCCATTTCGTCCAATCGAAAAGAAGGCATCAATGTCAAGATCGGAGGCTTCGACAGGATCCGTAAAGAGCAGAGATACGATCGCTTTTTTGTTCTGGTTCTTTGATCCAGAAGATGACGCCGAGAGGGCAGAGAGTTGCGAGGCAAGAGACGACATCGTGAAAAGAAAAAAGAAAAGTTCAACGATGGCAAATCCAAGAGTCTTCTTCAACATCACAAGCAACGGCGCTGCCCTCGGAAAGATTGTCATGGAACTGCGCGCGGACGTTGTTCCAAAGACGGCCGAGAACTTCAGAGCCCTTTGCACTGGCGAGAAGGGCTTTGGGTACAAGGGATCCTCCTTCCACCGTGTCATTCCACAGTTCATGTGCCAAGGAGGCGACTTTACCCGTCACAACGGTACTGGTATGTGATGGTTTATTACCTGGTCGGTCATAAGCGACGCTGAGTTTACTCTCATTTAAATAGGCGGAAAGTCGATCTACGGGGAGAAGTTTGCGGACGAGAACTTCCAGTTGAAGGTATAAGCAATAATTCAATTTCAAGCTTGGTCTCACGTCATACTGTTGCAGCACGACGGACCAGGAGTCCTTTCAATGGCCAACGCTGGCAGAAACACCAACGGTTCGCAGTTCTTCCTCTGCACTGTCAAAACTCCATGGTTGGATGGAAAGCATGTTGTATTCGGAAAGGTTGTGGAGGGTATGGATGTCGTCACGAAGATTGAATCCTTGGGTTCCCCAAGCGGTGCAACAAAGGCTAAAGTAATTATTTCCGAATGCGGGCAGCTTTAATGAGTGCTAAATAAATGTTCCTCGTTATTTCTCCGTCAATACGCGTCAGATTTGAAAAAGCCAAACATGGGAGTTCCGTTCTGAAGTTCCACTCCCTTGCATGGAACGTATGAAACAGATTGACCAGGTAAAAGAGGCTGGAACACTTTCCGCAAGCCCGTGATATCCTCAACTTCCACCAACTCACCTGCAGGAGATTCTGCTGTGAAAGGATGGAGTATTTTGTACATCATTCCGACATCAACCGCGTTTTCTCGAGATTCTTGCGACAGCCACGCCAACGAAGTGCAATCAAGCAACTTATCGGGTAGCAAAGCAGCTGGATAGTTCAGTTTGACTTTACGCGATTTTGCCTGCGCAACATCTGGAAACCAAGGTTCCAGAAGCTGAATAATTGCAGAACTGACAAGATCACTGATAATACATCCAAATTCCAATGTGTTTGGAGCATTCACTTTGATCTTCGTACCATCAAATCCGGAATCAACCTTAGCCCAGAATAAATCTCGAAGTTGGATATTGATGATGTGAAACGGATCACTTAGAGCCTTCTCCACTTCGTGTTTGAATAAGTCGCAAATAATGTAGCCAACCAGATCCCCTTGTGCCAAATCTGAGACTGGCTTTTTGCTTGACGTAAATAGTAGCCTTGTAGGGTAGCGCCTTATATCGCGACAAGATCCAACGTAACCTTTCCAGTAGTGTTTGTCATCACAACGTTCGAATGAACCAAGAACAACTTGTGAGACAAACTTATGACATGCTTCGATCAAGGCCAGATGGTACGGATCATTAAAATTGATGCTCTGAATGGATGATCCGTTGGACCTCATGATATTAGCACTGGTCGTGGTGAGAATTCGAGTGTGCATGTCAACATTTCGCCAACCAACTGCTTCATACACAGGGAGGCCCATAGCTGACGCATGCAGGGTCATGATTTTGTATCGAGTAGAGGCATAGTCTTCGGCCATGGCGAGAAGCTTTTTGGCGAGTCCTTTTCCCCGGTGGTTTACTTGAGTCGCAACATCACCAATACCACCAGCAGCGACGCTCTTGTTCCCTGATCCAATTCTTAGCGAACGTGAATAAACTCGAACAGAAGCCACGATTTGGTTACAATGCCACGCAACAAAGACAGCAGAAGATGTCCGCGATGAATCAAAGTCTTCCTCCCAATGATGTTCAAAGAACGCACGGGGCGCCCCACGCTGGTTTGTAACAGGATTGACTACATCAAATACAGCCGCAAGATGGTCAAGCAGAAGCGGAATCTGTGCGTCAGTGAGTGAGGAGAAAGTGTACTCTTCCATTTTTTCAAATGGATATATAAGGAAAGAAGGGAAGAAGGAAGAAGGTACGTAACGATGGAATAAATAACTTTGAAAATACGAGAGGAATTCCTATTTCTCACAAGGCACAGTGGCTTTCATTGCCTTCTACTAATTTCCATTCAAGCCATCTAACTGTGCGTAAATTGTTGCTTCATTTTCACCATAAATCGAGAATACAAAAGTTTAATTTGTTCTACTCTACAAATTGCGTTTCTTGATCCAGGAAATAACGTAATCATAGAACGGATCGCTGCAAAGAATGTCGTCATGCTTGCCACCCAGCTTTGTAACTTCGTACTCCAACGTCCACTCCTCCTGCTCCACACTTGGAAGAGAAGCTCGGAATGAACATAAATGATCATACCATTCCTTTGATTGAGCAACGTCGACAAGCTCGTCTTCCTGGGAATGAATCACCAAATGAGGAGCTCTGAACGGGCTGGAAATCAAAGGAGGATTGAATTGCTTGACAAGTGAAGGTGATCCAGTGATCCATTCGTTATTGTTAGGATCATCTTGGAGTCCAAAGGAACCAGTTAGGAACCATTCGGAGTAGCTCGGAAATGTTTTGGCAATCAGTGGAATGTTGTAGATTCCTTCAACACCAATATAACCTTGAAGTTTTGGCATCCAGACAGAAGCAGGAATGGTGGCAAATTGAGATCTTTCGCGAGAACATCAAGCGGAGTTTGAATCAAGCTGGCATTCATAGCCAAGAGCGCTCCAAGCTGTGCACCAGCTAACATCACACTTAAAAATACAATGAAATGAATATATGCACGTACCACTGTGTCCAACGACAAAGAAGCTGCTCGGGTTCCACTTGTTGAGTGCCTTCGCAGCTTCTGAATCACCACCAAACTGGGTTGCCGCCAAAAGCCACGCAACACCGGCACCCACATCTTGAGAGTGCGCCGGGCTTCTTACTGGTGAAACTTTCTCGCCGGGGCTGCGAGTCGACAAGCGGTAACCAACAGCAGCGACTCCAACGCCTCTCTGTCGAAGTGCAGAACAGACGGCAGTAAAGTTGCCTGGCTTGCTCGACTGCCAGGCACCGCTGAAGAATGGTTAGTGATGGTGTAGCTCATCCACTTACTTACCCATGAATGAACACAATGAGTGGGGTTGATGGCACGGCGGATTCAGGGAGATACAGATCGAGGATATTGTAGTCGGTTGACTGCTCAGGACGGAGATTTGGGTTGCGTGAAGCATAGCGTGAAGTTGGAAGGTATTGAACGTTCAACAAATCCATCACTTGTTCCTTGTTCTCTTCTTTTTTTCAGAATGCGGTGAATGGGTGTAATAGTTTAATGAATGTTCGACGAATAGAAGTAACAAGTAGTTTTACTTTATATTGTTTTACATTACTGCTTTATTCGCCCCTGTCAAAATATGCAGTGATATGAAGCTGACCTTCAACATGAATTCCCATCGCTTATGCTATACGTAGCTGCTGCTGCCTCATTATTTCTTATTGTTGTGGTTCTAAAAGGACGAATACAAGCTCAGACATTTGACTCGCCTCCTATCCCAAATACAAACCAAGAAGGCCATTTGGATATATCTCCACGCCCAAATAGCTTTGATATCGTCATAAGCTACTACAAAGAAGAATTTTGTATCTATATGAGTGTGTGGAAACCTTCAAGAAACATCCTCGCATTGCAGCTGTCAAACCTGATTTTAGACTGATATTATACGTCAAGAGCAATGTCACAGAAAAGACTATAAGCTTCATTCAAGACATTACTGAAGCTGACGAAGTGATTCAGCTGGAAAATGTTGTAAGTGTTTGTAACTTGGAAGTTTTACAGCTCAAAGCCAAATCAGGGACGTGAAGGACATACATACTTGCATCATATCATCACTCGTTATGATAATTTGGCGGACCATACACTCTTTATGCAAGGTTGCGTATTACAATTTTCTGTTTCGTGTTCTTACCAAATCGACTTTCCCACAGCTGAACCTGTAGACTGGATAGACGGACCTGCAAATTCTACGAGAATGCATCCAGATCCATCTGTACGTCTGGCACATTTTACTCGCAACACAGGATGGATGCCATTCTTTCACGTTTTTCCTCGTCGATGGACTGATGATGAAGGCGGCGACTTCCCTTATCTTCGAGACATTTTCGTACTTGCTCGCGGATATTTTCCAGTCACACATACGGCAATGGTTAGCTGGACGGGCCAGTTTATTGTCAGTCGGAAACGAATTCGACGGACAGAGAAAAGGGTTTATGAGTATTTAAGGAGCTTACTTGCTGTAAGTTTTTGTTCTAAAGCGCATTCTACCTCAACCATCGAGATCTTTGCGTTCCCATATAGGTTCCAGAGAATCATATCGTACACGCAGAATTCCATAGCTTTCGATCGGAACTTATTTCAGTGCCAACAGATCCCATTTTTGGCCACACTGTGGAACGAGCATATGGTATTCTATTTGATTGCTGGGACCCTAAAATGGCTGTAAGATGCTGGCGAGATTCTAGAGAAGGATGCCAGTGCTTAGACGCACCCAATCGTTCTGCTTGGGTTAAGAAGAGCCTGTTCTCATATCTGTTTCTGTAAATAGAAGATTTGGTGGTTTTTAATAATCCTCCTTTTAGGATTCCCAATATGACACAAAATTACATTCACAGTGGCGATATAGCAGCAAGTTTGAAACCTCAGCAAAACAATCAAACTACTTTTGGACTTGAACCTGTTGGGCGGTCAAAAAGAAAACATCCAAAAATGCCTTCATTCCTCACCGCGACCGCCGCCAAGGACGATACAGCAGCAGCAGTGCTTGGCATTGACGAAAAGCCTCAGATCAAACCAAAGGCTAGGCGGTGGGTTATCCCGGTTGCCGTTGTGATCATCTTGCTTGCTGTTGGAGGGGGACTTGCCGGTTACTTCCTTTCCAGAAGCAGCGGTAACGGAAATAACAATGGAGTCAATGGATCATTGAGTAACAGTGGAGAAGCGAGTGGTACTGATGCAGGCAGCGGTCCAGGAGCAGGAGCAGTAGCTGTCCCAACACCGTCCTCAACACCTACCCCTCCACCAAACCTGCTTCCTGGCAGTAAGCGTTTGTTTGGTTACTGGGGTCAGAATGCAATTGGTAAGTTTGGCGTTTGGTTGCTTGGTCGTCTGCTTACGTGAGATTTTCCAGGCAACGGCGTCGGAATGGCTGGCGTTGGCACCAGAGTCGTTAATACTACAGATTATCAAAAGAATCTGGCTTTCTATTGCGATCAAGGCTACTACCAGGTCATGAATCTTGCGTTCCTATCGGACTTTGGTGGAGGTGCGGGAAACTGGGGATTGGATTTCGCATCTAGAGGATCTTTCTATATGCGCAATGGATTAGCTCTAAGCTCTAATAACTTGCCTGTCGACGTAAGTCCGATATAGGTTTACGCATTAGTTAATGTTTTTCCAGCTAGCTCCCTTCTTGGCGATCGGAAAGGATATCCAACACTGTCAGTCTCTTGGAATTAAAGTCATTCTATCCGTTGGAGGAGACAAGAGCTCGCCATACGATTTAATCCGAGGGGATGGCGTTCTGTACGGCAAGGTATTGTATGACACATTTCTTGGAGGCAATGGAAAAGTCAGACCGTTCGGAAACGCGATATTGGATGGAATTGAACTCGATATTGAGAAAACAAGGCCTGGCTATACCGACGAGATGGTTGCAATGCTCAAGACAATCAAAAGGCTCAGTCCCCAATCGCTGTTATCGGTGGTTCCACAGTGCTATTTAAATAGCCAAAGTATGGATCTTAACACTGGACCAGTCATTAAGTCTAATCCAGAGCTATTGGACTATGTGATCGTACAATATTACAACAACCCATCCTGCTCATACCCGTTCGGATTCAATTTTAATACGTGGAAATCTATTTATAAGGGCCCGATAGTTGTAGGTCTTGCTGGAAATGAGACCTCGGCGATTACTGGTGGGTTCCTTAACCCGGGGATGCTGCAAGCTGTTGTGTCACAAGTGTGGAACGATCCTCAGTTTTATGGAATCTCCGTCTACGATGTATCCTCTGCAAATCCACCTTTGGGGAACTATGCTGAGGTTTTGCGTAATTCTTTGGATGGAAAGATTGTTGGATCGGGATATGCACCACAAGGTCCAGCAACAGATGAAAAGCAATGGGCGTCAAGGTGCGGTAGTACGTGGACGCAAGCGAATAATACATGCAGCCTCATTCCTTGTGTGCCGTATGGTCCATGCGGATCACTGCAATGTTTTACCTTCCTGGCACCTTGTGCGGGAGTAGCAGCAATACCAGTGACAGCAATTCCCGGAAATATTACTATTACTACTCGTTGATAATTGCCAAATAAATTATGCACACAAAAGCTTTGAGGAAGTAGAAGTGATTTTCTCGTCAAAGTTCAGCTGCAAAACACAAATGAACCTTTATTTAGTGACTAATGAACAACTCTCCTCCAAGTGAGACAAAACACATCTCGTCTACCACCTCCAAACCAACAAAAACGAAGGCAAGGAAACACAACCGCCGAAAGTAGATTTTCATTCTTTGTTTTTAAATTTCCATTTGAATTTCTTTTTTTTTTTTTTCTTTAGAAATAAAGGTAACCCCTCGCACTTGAGAAATATAGAATCAGACAGTCGTTCATTTGAAAATGTCACTGGTACATTCTTGAGCATCTTGCAAATCCACAATCATTGGCACCTTATCTGTGACTGAACAGCCACATAACCATCATACACTGTCACTTGGATAATGATCAACAAGTGGAACTGGATCAACTGGATCATTAATATCTGGATCAAAGACGTCAGACCCAAATAGGTCCTTCAATGTATATATACGTTGAGAATCAAGAGTGAAACTTGACATAGAACTTGGTATGTCAATGAGTGACCAACATTACTGAGCCACTCGCTGGTCAAAGGAACCAATTCTCTTGAGCAATGATTAATTAATACATGGCTATTTTGAATGAAAGAGGCAACTTCATTGACCATTATCCTTCATCTCTGTTTGATTCTTTTGAACCTTTTCAATTGGGAATTTGTTACATGGGGGTAAGTGTATCAATTCTTTTTAAAATCATTTATATGTTCTTGGGAATCTGTTGAATCTCACCAATACAGTTCCTGCAAATGCTCTTTGAACTTGAAACTCAATGCTCTCCTTTGATCCTCCCCATCAGCTATCTCCTCACCAACAAAGAACTCACACTATCTGTGCAGAAGATCCTGCTTAATTTACAATATTATGTAAACAATTCAACTTAAATGGGTCCTAAAACGGGAATATCATGATACTGGAATGATAGTCTAGCAGTACATTCAGACAAACATCACATGAAAGTCCTCCAAAAGAATCTGTGACAAAGAAAGAAGACTACACCTATCTTCCAGCAAAAAGGAAGTCGAAGAAGCTGAACCTAAAAACCCAGTAGTGTCACCTTAAAAAAAAAAGTAGCCATTCTGGACTTTGTGTTGTGGTGATGATGACAATAATTGTGCTGTTCTTAGTTTCTTACGGCAACGGAGAAGGGTCAGGTCTTTTTTGATTCACAAAATTACAAATTGGGATTGTGTTTTTGGACGCTGGGTTTAAATTGGAACAAACGCAATTGTCCTCTTTTTTTTTCATTTACCCTCAAATGTCCCTCACAGCTTGGCTTACAGACCTGAAACAAGCTCTTGACAGCAATTTGATCATAATTGACAAGGATCGCGGCATCCATTGTGGGCACTTCCGTTGTAGGGTCAAATGATAAAGGTCAAGAGAATGGTTTGTCATGTATCCCTCCTTTTCAATCCTCCTAACGTTACTCAAAGACACTTCTATGCTTTTGAGTGTTAAAACAAGTATAGGGCGTATTTGAGCTGAAAAAGCAAGCAGAGTTAACGATGCTGCATCAATCTTGCCACCTGTTGCTCAAGCGGAATGTTTTATACTGCTCTTTTCAAGAGTATTGGACGTTTGGACGGAAGGGAAGTTTGTTTTGTTGTAGGAGAGAATTGTAAAAATCAAGAATTATTTGCGCTAGAAGATTTGATTTCTTAGTGTTTATACTATATTTGCTCACACTCTCAGTAGAACTGCGTAAAGAATGAGGCAGCTAGGATTTGTGGGTGACAACCCTTCCAGAAGTCACTCCTTGAAAAGAAATGGTGTTGGCTCACAATTAAACGTTTTTGAATTTTAATTGTATCAACAGTACTATTCTAAGTTCATTGCTCACAATTACCGGTGATTCAAGGGCTGGTGCATGATAGAAGAGCGCCTTCAAAAATGTAACTTTATAGAAGCATTTCAGAAGAAGATACCATCCTCAGCTTCCACAGATTTATTGTATGGTTTATATCAGTTGCAGCATCGCACGCACGCTTTCAAGTAAAGGCTCAAGAGTAAAGCCAAATAGAATAGAACGGTATCATATCCTTTAGCTCTCTACTAATTGAATAAAATAATCAATACAACAACAGGCATAGATAATCACACATCAGAAGACACTCCAATTCCAAAATAGTGGGTGGTAGTTTCAAAAATGTCCATGCAAATCCCATGCTTTTATATGCAAGTATTGTCGTTTGTCAATTTGATATTTGAGAAGAGTCAGGTGCATGCAATTCACAAGCATTTGCTGTCCAACAGCTATGATATGAACAAAAAAGAAAGGAAATCCATGCGCTCAGATGTCAATAAAACTGATTGAATGGTTAAATGATTGCGGCAACATACAGAATGAATAATTGGTGGAACTGTTTTATGTTGCTGAACAAGAGGCAGAGTCTGCTTTAAAGTGTCTGCCATTTCAATCAAACCACAGACATAATAAGCTGTAGGTGCAGCGCTCATTAGTTGAAAGGTGGGGGGTCTACTTTTACAATCTCTGTTTTGTTTTTTCAAGCTCTAAATACAAATCATTATCAGGGATCTGTAGTTACTGATGAGCAAAATGTTGATGTAACTCAGTTAATGCATCCTTAGCTTCAACACTTTGTTGAAGTTTCCTGACAGCTGAGTTCAGTTTAATAGTCAAACACGTTTTGTTTCAAGTTTGGGAGCCATGCAATGTAGAAGTAGAATAGCCTCCTAACACCACTGTTTGTTTTGATGAGTCAGCAGGCAAGAAGAGTGCTCCCATACTCAAGCAAAATAAGAGTGTTTGTATCCAAAGTCAAGAAACAAAGACAAATGAAGAAATAATTAAAATGAAGATATTGCAGACACAGGTCTCGTCTTTTGCTAAAAATAGAAAATAAACGTTTATTTATAGTTAGTACTGGTGGAAGTATAAAAACATTATGTAGAATGTGCTGGAAGGTTGTGGAAGAGAGCCCAGTTGCGCGAAAAAGACAAGTGTTTTTGGAGCTGACCCAGATCGTGACGAGGACTTAATAAATCGACGAATTAGCCTTTCTTTCTTATCATCAGAAAGTATGACATTCTAGTGTCTTGAATTTGGACCAGCCTTGTGGTTTGAGCTTTGGGTTGAACACCACTTGGCTGCGACTCAAGACCGGCTGAAGCGAAATGCCTAAAACTTTAGAGAACATTTAATCCTGCCGGCACTCCTCACTTTTTACAGCACTTGGACGACGTTCTATTTGCAAATTTAACAAAATTGCACTGAAACAGGCTTCGACCAAAAACTTGGCAAGGAGTTTGTGCCAATTACTCTGAAAGCTCGTAACTGTCTCGTAAGTTTAGGCTGCAGTTTGCTGGACAGGCATTTTTCAGTTCAGCAAGGAAAAATCTCAACCAAATTGCTACCTCTCTGGAAGGCAGACCCCAAAACAACACCCAACAACACCCATGCACTGCCACATTCAAGTCTGGAAAGCAGTGGTTCCAATGTTCAAAAGGCTGGAACTATCAAATTTGCCATGAATACAAAGAGGACAAGGATAGATAATCATACAGAATCTGTCCATTGAGTCTAGGTGCATTTACTTCTGAACCCGTCAAAACTGAATCCTCAAGTAGTCCAAACATTGGAAATTACTCAATTATACTCTGATATAGTTTATATAATTTATTGAACAGCAAGAGATACACCAGATGAACTGGAGTTGTTTCATTTCAAGAGAGCGGCAAAGAATCTGAGCTCCCTCTTCCATATTTCATTTTAAAAGTAGAAACTATTTATCATATTTTGAAGGTTCAGAGACAAAAAATATGGATTACCTCGCAGTCGGGATGAGTTAATTGAACAGATAATGGAAGGAAACTGTCAGCTCTCTTTGTGATTCTCTTAGATTACCGTATTTCCTGAATATTCCCGGATGAATCTAAGTCGGATGAAAGGAATAGAGTTATTATTTCTCGGATTCATTTCTCGAATTAGTTTCCAAAGACGGATTTCCTTTTTTCACCAGAACAACTACCAAACCTCCTCCACATTCTCGAAATCATCGTCATCACTATCGTCATCCTCGCTTGACTGATCCTCTTCCTCACTCTCATCCTTTCCTTCATTCTCTTCTTTCTCTTCATTCTCGGCCACACCTTCCGCCTCCTCCTCCTCCACACCACCTTCTTCGCCAATGTCATTCCCCTTCTCGTGTGTCTTTTCCACATCTTGCTTTCTGCTCTCGGCCACGAACTCTTTCAGCTCGGCCCACCAGCCCCTGGCTTCAATACCTGTCTCCATTTCTTTCAACAGCCCTCTTCCCGGAAGCTCTACTTCCTTTGACCGAAGAAACGCCCTCATTTCTGCCTTCAACGGCGCTCTAGATGCATTTGCGGGTCCCTTGCGAGAAGCCTTGGTTGCTCTTTCTGTGACCAACGCTTCCACAACGGAGACTTCTCCTGCTTTCCTCTTCAACGACTTTCCCCTTCCCCCTCTTGGTTTTGTGGCTGAGCGTAGCTTCTTTTTCTTTGGGATCTGACCCTCGTGGAAAGCCGCTTCAGCACGAGCCACAACTTGAACATCATCCCATCCAATTGGATTGTCCTCCGCGGCTCTTGCGGCCGCAGCAACAATACTCCTCACCTCAGCCAACGCAGCAATGACTTCTCCCAGTGGTTTTCCAGCTGCATCCACCAAAATAGCCGCTTGGGCTGCATCCTCCCTCTCCTTCAATTCTGCTGCTTGTTTGGCTAACTTTACGGACACAAGCAGCAGCGACAAACTCTGGATTCAGCACTTTGTCAAGGTAGATGTCCTTCCATCCCTTCTGAATAATGTTCAACCCATCATCTCCAACCTCCTCCAATCTACGACAGGCCTTATCCGTCCAATCCACAGCAAGATCCTTCAATGACTCCATCTTCAAACGACGCTTCAACGACGTGATTCGATTGGCTTCAGCTTCAAGTGGTTGCAATCCCAACATCAAGTCTGCTGTCTTGCGTTCCTTTAACTCAGTCAATACTCGAAAAATAAACGAGCTGGCCAAATTTTTCAGCATATCTTTCAATGGTTTATGGAGATGTGTATCGTTTATCTGAATGAATAAAGAATGAGAAGTTGTTTTGTACCACATTAAACTCACTTGGTAGGTTCCTGTCCCACCTGCGGGAATGAAAAAGAGAAGCATTCCAGGGCATTTCTCTTTGATTTCTGTTCGAAATTTGACTGTGAGATTCACAGGCCAGCAGTCAAGCAGAAGCACACAGGGAACAGACGTGATTCTGTCAACAGAAACTCTGCTGCGAGCAGCCTCTTTCTCTCGCAAAACACTGTAGATCCGAACTACAAATCCGACTTTGGTTTCATGATCACACCAATGATTGTTGGTTTTGTGGAAAACAAAATGTGGGAACATTTCTCGTGTATCTGGGGACGGCAAACTTCGATCTGTCTTTCCAGCAAGAATCATGTGGACGGCAACAACTTTCCCAGTAGCATCAACAGCAAGATTGCCCGTATATTGGCGTTTGTCTTTCGGGAACATTGATTCAACATGTTTTGCACCCTTCAACTCCCATTTCCGATCACCTTGGGGGATAAGATGCGCACAATATTCATCACAGCAAACCAGGTGGGAGAGTGGCATTCCATTGTGAATCAAAATTGCAAGCTCGTCAAGCAACAAGCCAAACAATCTCTCCTGTTCAACAACTTGTGCAACAGTTGCCTTGGATCCAGTCACACGGCGATTTACAAAATCAGCTTGTGCTAGCAAAAACCAATACGCGTATGTGGAACTAGGGGTCCAAGCAGGCTCAAATGGGTAGTGCTTTTGGTGCACTTGATTTGCAAAGGCAGCCACAACCTCAACTCCAAATCCAGGATAATCTTTGTGCTCAACACAAAGAGCAATGAGCTCAGAAGTTGCGTCAGGGCCCAACTTCATTCGATCTGATGGCAGCTCCATCTCTGCCTTTCGTTGGATTCTTTCCTTGGCAGCCGTGACAACAGTCTCAATCAAATTTGGACGGATACGCAATGCTTGACGCTTCATTTTCAAAGCAGTAGGGCCATTTGATTCCCACTTGTTGCTTTTACATTCATCATAAAGAGTCATGTACTTTTTCCGATAATCCCCCGCTGTTGAGTGGGGAACAGCTATATTGTACGCAGTTTTTACGTCAGTAATCCACTGATTGATTGTCTTGAATCCAGCGTGAGATCCTGGAAGGTAAAGGTAAGGGAGGAAGAAAACGTCCAAGACGAACATACCGTCTGCTGCCCAAACATGCCACATATCATCATACAGCTTTTGAACAGCTGGGTCTTTCGAAAAATACTGCTTTGTTTCATTTGCTACTAGAATTGCAGGTGTGATGGAAACTGGTGGTGGAAGGTCAGGAAGTATCGAGTCCTCATACCAGGCTTGCGCAGTAGTGGTTCTGCTTTCTGTCTCTGTCATAAACTGCTTGACAAGATTTTCACGTGTAGATGCTTTGGCCAGATACTCTGCAGATGGGCGTCCATTTGGAGCTTTTGGGGGAAGGCCAAGGCGTTGCGTGAAGAACTCAAAGGCCAGTTTCTTTTTGGCCACCTTAGCTTCCTTGGCTATTTGCTCCGGGTTTGATGCAAATGTTGGCTGGAGTCCTTTTCCTCTCGCGAGGAAGGCACTCATCATTTTTGACGTGTTAGTTGCGGAAAAATTGAAATGAACTGCCAGGGAAGGCAGACGGCAAAACGGGTTTCAAAAGTTGGATTTATTTTATTTCAGACTTAAATTTGTCGGATTGAATTGGAAAAGTTATTAATATCCTGTCCGGGAAAATGTAGTGAAGACGGTATCTATTCATATCAGATTGGAAGAATGTGTAAGAGTCAAAGGACGTTGGACATTTTATCATATCAGATTTTTGCGAGACAGACTGTTTATTTTTTTGATGAATTCACAATAGACGTCGTTAGATATTGCGTGATTTGCGTGATTTAATTGCCGCGCTCATGCATACCTTTCTCTTGACAAGCAAACCAGTTATGAAACCTGATCAAGTCTACCACAGCCAGCTGCCCCAGTTTTTCGTACCATCTGTCAACCCTTTTGCCTGGCTGATGGAAGCTGAAGAAGACATACGTGATATCCGAGGTCCTGATCGTACCAAAGCAAAGGAATGGCGCAACCTTATCTTTGGACCTGACACTGGGTCAGAGGACTTCCGACAAACGTTCAGAGTGACTTGAACCACTTTTGACCATATACTAGCCCATATTCGACCACATCTTGAAAAGAGTCCGTTGGAATCTAAAGTAGGCAATCCTCGCACTCCCAGCCGCAATCAATTGGGCACAGGCCAACTGCTCAGGACTGTTGGAGGTTGGTTTGGCTACGGAGAAAGAACTGCTGGGGATTCGGTGAGGTGGTGTGCTGCTGCCATTATTGAAGCTTTAGAGATGTGATCAGTCTCCCTGATGTTGCATCAGACGAATTGACAAACATTGCCTCAAAGTTTGCTGAGTTGGGCAGACTCCCAAATGTGGGGCTGGATATGGACAGTAGCTTTTCCCTAATTGAAGCACCAGGTGAAGGACCAGATGTTCCAGGTGGACCATACATCAAGAAGGATTTCTGGTTCCATAAGCAATTCTATGCAATCTGGCTTCTGGCTGTGTGTGATTCTGACATGTTGTTTTGATTTGTTGATGTGGGATGGCCAGTTTTTTTTTTTTTTTTCCAAAGCAACCATATTCTGTTTATTACCAAATAAACTTATCCAATTTACAGAGTTGAATAGGGCTTTCCCCTATAATCTGCACCCTGACAATATGTGTTGTGCCGCAAGCGACAAATATCCCCTATAGACCCAGACTCAAAAATTGGAAAAACCGCTGAGCGGCAACCTCGTTAAAAGAGGCGAAAAAAAAAGCGAAAAAGAAAAATAAAAAAAATAAAAAAATAAAGCCAAAGCCAAAAGAAAAAATAAAAAAAGAAAGAAAACCCCCTATGCCAGACATCATCTATTGGGGTAAGGGGTCCTGCTACCTTCTTAGCAGGCACCCAGCTGTTGGCCTGTGCTGGGAAACCCAAAAACCATTCATCAACACCAGCCCAAACACACAACTTAGCCACTCCAACATCAAACACCCCTTTGTTCAAGCATCTGAACTCCAGTTCACTTGCACGCATAGACCCCAGAAGTAGAATAGTCTTGACTATCAGCCAGCCAAGCACCTCACTGTCACCAAGTGTACAGGGGGCCCCAGAGAGTAGACAATCCCATCCAACCTGTAGAGAACCCACCATCACAGAGGTGAGAAGGGCCAAGAATGATGAATCAGAGAGAGTAGAGTTGGTGTGATGGCTTTGAACGTGGGGATGGACTGCTGTTCCAATCAAGGCAGATGGCACACTTGATTTTGTGAAAGTTTTTCGATGTGGGATGGCCAAGATCCACGTCCGACTCTGCAGCTTACCAAAACAGTGAACTTGGGCGGAACGTTGATACTCTAATACTTCCTCACCTTGTAATTCTTGGAGATAAAATCTTTACTAATTCTGATTGTGTAATTACGCCATTTAAAAGAAGCAAACAGGCTCTGGCAAACCTAGGACAAATTGATACAACAAACGGCAATGCAAGACTCGTGTGGTAATTGAAAACGCGTTTGGACGCCTCAAGACTTGCTTTAGAATCTTATGTGGATCAATGCGTGTGGATACTTGTGCCGTTCTGGACGTGGTGATGATGTGCTGTATTTTGCACAACATCTGTCAGTCAA
The DNA here is from genome assembly GCA_002104985.1 of Rhizoclosmatium globosum. Taxonomy (NCBI): domain Eukaryota; kingdom Fungi; phylum Chytridiomycota; class Chytridiomycetes; order Chytridiales; family Chytriomycetaceae; genus Rhizoclosmatium; species Rhizoclosmatium globosum. The sequence continues at coordinate 190,753 of MCGO01000043.1, read as the reverse complement.
GAAATTTTCCTTTAGACAAGGAAGAAGTTCAGGAGTTTATTGAATGAGAGAGATTGACTGATGTGGAGTACAGGGAAGCATATTTGATGAGTCTGGAAGGACTTGGAGAGGATGAGGATATGCTGGATCTACTCTTGTACCCTATTTTTGCTTTGGATGTAATCTGCAGTATACCGCGCAAACTGGAAACGTGGCTGCTCCTGGGATGTAAATGAGGGAGGCTTTTGCAGAGTTTTTGATGTGAGCAATTAAAGCATCTATTCATTCATACATACACACAACTATCATACAAGCAATTAAACACATAACATAACATGACTCATTCAAACTAGCCATCAAGAGGAGGTTTTGGTGGGGCAATAGCATTCAAGAGGGCCAGAAACTTGGCGTTTTCTCTTGAGGCATGGGTTGCAGTATCCTTTCTACTCTGATCCAGCTCCTTGCGTTTCTCATCTTGATCAAGACCATGCTGACGCAGCAATTCCATGTTGGTAGCCTGGGACTCCTTCTGGATGGCAAGGGAAGCAGCACCTGTTGTGTTTGTGTTGCCCAACAACCTGAAATACTACAATTGGAACTCTGACATTCCTCCACTCCCTCCACCAGCTCTTGAAGCTGCTTCCTTCTTGTTCTTGGCCGGCTTGCAGGTCTGCTTGACTGGCAACTCCTCAGGCTCAGCATCCTTGATGCGTTCCAACTCTTTTGCGGCTGATTCCTTGCGTTTGGCCATCTTCCCACTGTTCTCTCCAGACACTGGCTTGTCTGCCTTTCTCTTCTTCCCCACGTCCCCACTCTCAACCACATTCTTCATCTTCTTCTTCTTTGCCATGCTGATCTTTTCCCCTTTTTCTTCCTGCACCATAGCTTCCTCATCCATTTCATTAGTGACATGCTGTGTGTCACCAACCATCACATCATCAGATTCTCCCAACATGTCACTTCCACAACTCTCTCCAATCAAGCTCTTAGCAAAAAGATTCATGGCGGCATCATTGTTGTATGTCTCAGCAAATGCGGTCATTGGGGTGTCAGATTTTGGCTCCAAGACTTCTGGAACATGGTCAAACAACCAGACGTCATTGAGTTGAGGCTACTGTATGGACCTTTCACAGCAGAAGAGTTTCCAAGTACTGATGTGATTTCATCATAGTATGCTGGATTTGGAACTGTTGCAGATCCTGATCCTTCTTTTCCTTTGACTGTCTTTGCAAATGCGGCAACTGGTCCTAAGAGAGCTCTCCACTTTGACTTGTAAGATTCACCAGTCAAGGTTGGAGGGACGTCTTGATCTTCCTCAGATTTGTCATTTTCTTTGTTCACTGTAGCATAAATCTGAAACTAAGATAAGAAACAAGCCAGTGTCTGTGATCCTTGCAGTAATACCTTTTCCAGCATGGCATTCCAAGTGGCCATTTGGACTTGAGCTTTGGAGAAGACTGCTTCCCACTCATCCTTCACACATCCCAGCAACCCTCCGACTTCAGCTTCATTCCATCTGTGGTTCGCCTTCTGTGGTGGAACTGGAGTTGGGACAGGTGCTGGGGCTCATGGCAGCAAACTCTTCTTCATCGCAGCCTTTCGTGTTGGTGTGTTCTTCGATTTGTTGGAAGTCATTTGTGACTTCATGAAATCACCATCCATCCAAATCACCTTAAAATCAGCATGATTTTAAGTTTATTGTGATATTGTTTGGTTGGAAATTTGGGTTGAAAAAATCACGTAATATCTGCCGACGTTTAATCTGAATTTGCTAATATTTGCTGCACATGAGTCAACAAGTTTAATGCTGAGCTCACTGCTAACAGAAAATTTGATACTAATGCACATTTGTTGTGAATTCTCTTAGTTGTATAATCTGATATACTCACTTCATGTCATATTGTATTTCAGCCCTCAACTTAACAGCAGCTTCAGGCCAAACCAAAGTGAATTTATGCTATAAACAAGCCCACCTGAACAGATTGTGCTGCCATTCAAGTTCGAGATTATCAATCTTTGAGCAGCTGAGCAGATTTGACACAGATTCATTCTTTTGTTTGAGGAACATGTTTTTGTGAAAGCACAAAAGTATGTCAGTTTGAGTGATTACCATAGCAGGATTTTGTTTCTGAGTGTCAGAAATCAGGGCATCAATTACTTTTTTACTCACACACGTGGTTGACTCACTATTAGATTCCGATGATGATTTTACAGACACTTGAAAACTCAGCAGTTAAAGTTAAAATTTCAGAGATTTGACCCAGTGTTTGTTGGGGTTGACTGACTGGCCACAACCGCGGCCCAATTAGGACCGTTTGATGTGGAAAATGGTTCTGCTGGTCGAGAAGTTTTCGAGTTGGTTGTATGCTTTTTCACCTTTGGAGGCTGAAAATCAGTTATTAGGTTTGGGTACACTTGCTGCTTTTGCTCAGTAGACAATAATTGAGAACTTGAGGTTGAAATTTGTGCAGCAGGTTGAAAGGAAGTCATCTTGTTGGACAATTGGGGTTTTGGAGTGTTTGGAGTGAGCGACTGCGAAAGGGGGCTATCTTTGCTTTTAGCACTGTTTGAATTGCTAGCTGCGTTGGCCCGTCGATATTGTTGCCTCTTGTGTGGTGGAACATATGCTATTTTTGGGGATAAGCAAATGGGAGTAGTGAAGTGAAAAAAGGAATTGAAAATCAACTTTCCCAAACAATAAACCAGCGACTTTGTCAACAAAGCAAACGGTTTGGTGCAGCAGACCCCGTTTGTTCAGAGACTCAATACCTTCCTTAGCCAGGAGTATGGACAGCAAACACCCACTGCTGAACAAGAAACCATTCCAACTAGAATAAATAGATTCCTGTCCTTGTCGCGGTGTAACTGCTTGTCATTGAGTTGCTCTTCCAAGACTCTGTCTATGAGCGCAAGGGGGGTATCCGTCCTCAAAGGCCCAGTCTGTCCTTCAGTCTCGCAACATCATCCACAGAGGCAGCTGCAAACACTAAAAAGAGATGGATTATCTTGCTGCTTTATAACTCGCTTGATCCTTTCAGAACCACATCCGAGAGTAGTGCGTATTTCCAAGTGAGTACAGTGTAACTCCAACAAGGATAGAATGATTCCATCCATTTGAGATGAAAGCACCTTCTTGTTTGCGCCAGGTTGCATTGAATTGGCTCTGAGTTGCTGGAACCTGATCTGAAGGTTAGTTTGTTGCTGCGAACCTAATTTGGCAAGGCCATGAGACTGCGAGAGCGCCTTCTTCTGGATCCAAGTTGTTTTGAACCTTTCAACTCTCACTGGACGGAGTTGTGAGGATCCTCCTGGGAGAGGACGGTTGATCATTGCCTGTTTAGTTTTGGTGTCTTTTTGTTCCATACAGCTGATACAATTGCCTGATCCTTTATTTCTCTTTAAATTCGTTATATTCAATGTATTGTTACTAAGTTGTGACGAGATCAATGGCCTCCAATCAATATGAAATTTGCGTGGGAGAACCCGGGTTCCTGCCATCTGTTTCACATGTTATCATGGATGCTTGCTTGTGGATAGATGCGTTATCCATCACAGTAGAACTGAGTTTGGACCAGGATATCAACCTATTTTGGGGAGTTGGAAAGAAATCAGCAAAGAATCAATCCAACAATTCTCACTAATTCATAAATAATAATAAAGCTTGTAAAACCATTGGTATTCATTGCTCCATTTTGTACCCAAAATGCCAAGTATCCATGGAAAGGGCAATGACAGCTTCAGCTGTTTTTCAAGGATTACGGATTGCATGGGCATTCAATACAGCCCTTCCAAAGGCCAGCCATAATGTTGTTGGAGGGTCTTTGCATGGAATGGACTTCATTACAATAGACACAGGATCCACGCAAACATGTCAGAATCATTATGATGTATTGAAATATTGATATGCCTGCTTGTGAATCCCTCCTTCTGCTTGCAAACACTGCCAGATAGTTGGAATTGAAATGCTTTGTCCAGTTGACTTCTCAACTAATCCTGCAGTCTAAAAAGGTACCAATCTGTTCTTTAACAAAGAAGAATTAAGGTACTAGTGAATAATACGTCAGAAGGAAGAACACATTGTCCTTCTCCTCCAGTCCCATCCAGTTTCAGACAACCAGAAAGCATTAGTGACAGTGTTGTGTAGTTCTAACATCACCGGAAAGGAGATTACCTTGGAGATTGTCAACCAAACTTGCGTCTTTGATCAAAGCAGGTGCTGATGTATCAAGAACCACTGCAGATTGTTCTCCTACCAACAGCGCCAAGGAACTATGTCCTACAACTATTGCAAAATTGGTGGCCACCCTTTCAATGAATTCCAGGGAAGCAAGGCTGAACTCAAGTCCAATACTTCTGCCAATTAACTGCCCCTCTCCACAGCCAAGACCTCCTGCATCATCAATCAGAAGCAGCAACACCACCAACAGGGAGGAATGGGCCACCGACATGGACAAAACCGCAGTGGCAAGCCCAGCCAGTTACGTTGCACTTGCTATGACCTTACTGGCCGCCACTGCCTGTACCCCAATTGCAGTCACACCACCTCTGAATACAAGCCCCATATATATATGTCGAGAATATAGAGTAAAACTTGACATAGAACTTGGTATGCCAATGAGCGACAGGCATTACTGAGCCACTCCCTTACTCGTCCAATGAACCAATTCTCTTGAGAGATGGCATTGAAGAATGTTCTTGCACATAGCTCTTGTCTACACAAATTCCACTTTTACAATTTACAAAGATAATATTGCACAATGCATATCCATCCATCATTTACATACTTGTTACTTGATATTTGCTATCACTTCATTTGCATTGGAATAACACACTAAGAAAAATGATAGTACGCTCTGTCAAGGTTCTGCACACTAAAGATAGCCAGATATTGGGAGTTGTACAGTGAGTGAGTTTGCGCACTTGAATCCACTAAACCCTTACCAACAAAGACACAGAACAAAGTTTCAAGACATCTTATCCCTAGTCTAAAGCGGGGTTTGTCACAACAAAGAGCCCACTTGAATAGTTTGGAACTCGACCGTTCTGCAAAACCCTTTGTGCTATTTGATCTCAACTTCACAATGCAGTCGGAAACTCGCCACCTTTGTGTAACAAACATCCAATTTGTGTTGGATCTTTCAAGACTACAGGTACCAGTGACTTCTTGACTTGACACCGATTGACCCAAACCAATTAATATTAGTATACAGGGACAATATTTGCAGAACCCGCCAACTTCATTCCAACTGAGCTCTACAGTGCATCTACAACAATATCTTTATTTTATATACAGATTCGGAATTGTCGGAGTTTAAGGAACACATGTGTATCCCTAGGTTGCCCCTGGTATTGTGGTGGCTCTTGAGTAAATCGCAAAGAGAGACGCAGTCAATTCAACAGTATATGTATGCATTCATCTTAACAGAGAGGTGAAAACTTACTTGAACAGCTGTTTGGCTTTTAAAGTTGAGTGCCTGCAATATCTAAACTCCTCCTGTTTGGTGTTCTTGAAGGCACAACATACATGCCATACCATTGTCAGGACAATGAATAAATTCCTTGAATTGTTACTTGAACCTTTGCTTAAATGTACATCAGAGTCTGTGGAGACTGAAGTTCAAGAATAAATACCTTATGTAATTGCATGCCCCATTGGAAATCGACAGCAAATCGTAACACACCGCCATATACGATTTACAAATCTGTTTTTCTTTGCACTTTACCAACAAAACAAATTTTTTTTTCTGTTGAAGGGGAACAAAGAAGTTGCTATCAATTGGGTTGTCTCCCTTTGAGATCTTTGTTGACTTGAATGAACCAAAGAATCAGCATTGCAGAAAAAGAGGCCCTCTTAAAAAGCTCTTCATTTTGCTGTGACGTTATGTTGAATTCATCGAGATAATCAAGATCCGCCTTCTCAAAATGGTTTGCATATCCCTGGAAATGAGCCCATTCAGGATTGCTCCAGTTCTCATATTGTACAGGATATATAAAGCTGACAACAGTTCCAGATTTTGATCCACTCTTTTGGGCTTTGTGAGTGGAAGATTTCAAATACTGGGTATTTGAAGCCAATCTCCTGTAAGAGCAGAATGTAAACCACAAAACATGCATTTGGTCCCAGGAAGAGATTTTTGAGTCTCATGTTGTTATTTGTGAAGAGCAGCAAAAGCAGGAGGAAGAGGAACATACAAATTTTCATCAATAATGATCATTTTTGCAGCCAAAGCATTTGATACAGAGATTCATTCTGAATATATTTTTGGTTTTTGTGTTAATACTGCCTCCCTCTTATTCAACTGAAAACGCAAGTATCTAATGGGCTGATGCATTCATGAATGCTTGTACTAGTCTAGGGAAGCCTCAAGCGCTCTTTCACTATGTTCAATATCGCTCATTTACTTTTTCCAAAAACGCTAAAACGTCACACAGTCACAGCAAACATACACAAAAACAAAAAATCGAATGACACTATTGAACAGCATCTTGGGCGCCAGCAGAAATCTATGGCAACCTGCCTATTAAAGACGCAAGAAAGAACGGAACTGACGTTGAGAAGGACGTTTGAGAACGGCCCAGACGATCCAAATGGAACAGTTGTTGAGAAGGACACAAATGACTTACCTGCAACAGGTAGGGGTAAAAGGACGATTTTGGTCACTAATTAAGGTAGAGAGAAAACTACTTAACATTCGAACATAAATCAATGACATGAGCACATGTTTCATTCCAGACAGATCCCAATTCGAATGCTCACGTGCCAATTCTACAGCTCAGGTATGACGTAACTATATTTACCCCTTAATATTTTAACACTAATTTCCCTCCAGTTGTATTCAAGGCTTAAGCATCCAATTATCTGATTATATTAAGAAAATAGATACGTTGGATCTAAATTAGGCAGACTGGACAATTTGTGGCGTTGTGGAACTGTTTTGTATTTGAAGCAAATCAGACGACACACAAGCACATTAAGAAGTGGTACTCGTTCATAAAGCATTCAACTTTCTGGTTTATTTACGATTTTTGTACAACTCAATGAAAGTTCTTTTTGATATTGGATTGAACTCTCTTAAAGCAACAGTTTCGGGTTTCCCGCAACGGTTCCTCAAAAATCCCACTTCTGTTTCCATAATGTAGACACAATTCAGACACTAAAATGCGGCAAAGCATTCGCCTTCACATCCTTCCAGCGGTCAATCATTTCCCTCTCACAAATAAACCCTTCCTTCTTGAATTCAATCGCTGAATCAACTCGTATCCGTCACTCTCCCCTCCATGCTTGAAACTCTCGAGAAACTTGTGCTTTTGCCACCTGTAAACCTCGTCAACCAAATCAAAAGATTCGAAACCATTCCTCGCAAGCTTATACTTGATCTTGCCCTCACACTGCTAAAGATGATTTGGCAACACCGACTGAATTGAAGTTGCTTGTTGCTTTGTCTTAATCGATGGCAGCAAAGGATCGACAGAAACTTCGGGAACATCATGAGGCGCTTATGAAGGAGACTCAGCTGATGCCATCGCTCCTCAATTCCAATAACTTGATCACCCTCATCATCTGTTTCTTGGATCCATACTATATACTCTTCACACCGAATCCTCTGGCATCCCTTCATCCTCAAGCTCCACAACATGCCTGTTTGCCGAACCAGGCCCCAGCTTATGACAACAATTGCATGAAGCTGCACAGAAGTCTTGCAAAGCATCAACCAAATCGCAGTGGCGTCAAGTCCAGCTGATCAGGCAATCTCGGCAATACAGGTCTGTTTGGCTCACTTCTTTCAACTCCGGGCTGTTGGCAAGCCATACAGACTGTCATATACAGGATATCAACTAGTTCGTAATGGCTTCAGTTTGCTGTTGCGCTGGTTTGGTAGAATGATGGTGCGTTGGTGCAATGTTGGTTTGCCATTTGATGCGTTTTGCTTTTTGTCGATTTTGAAATGAGCGTTTTAGGAAGGAAACATGCTTAGGTCTTGTCATCAAACAATGGGAACAGTCTCCTGTTGTAATGTGGGTGTCAGCACCTTGTCTACTCCACAGTGGAGCTTTTTTCTCCATTCCACCATCTGATATGAAGCAAGTGGTGGGCAGAGAAGCCAAAAATTGCTTCATTTGTGTCCACATTTGAAGCACTCCCAACACCTGCTCTACTTTTTATGCAACAAAAACAGCACCACTACAGGACCTCAATGCTTACACAGGTAATGTTCCTGGCTGGGTTTACCCACCAGGGATTTCTTCTGTGTTGTGTGTGTGGGTAAACCTTTTGGCAGAACTTCAACTGTTGGAAGCTCCCTATCTTGTTTTGGGTGTCTTTTCATCAGCCGCCTTTTTCTGAGGACAAAACCGGAATCAAAAACCGCCAAATAAAACAACATCTCCTCTTCCTTTTGTAGGCCTATTAAATAAAGTACATTAGTTGTGAAGTGGTGGCATTTGCGTGTTGGTGGCTATGAGGCAGGCAGAAAGAAATACCTTCAAAATCTATCTCCTCCTGTATCTCCTCCAATTTAATTGAAGATAAAACAGCAAAATGCAAAGGCAACCTGGAACCGTTTTCCCCGATAACGGCTCTGGGTCCCGAGTTGCACATGTTGGGTTCAAGGTGTGTCAGCGTAGCTCGTTTACTCTTTCATTGATCTTTTCGATAATTTAACCAGATCTTGAAATTAGCTGTAATAATTGTTCATTCAAGTTTCAGCCGTTTTGCTTGAGTCGTTCCCGAGTTGCAGCCAAATTAGAGCGGACTGCCTTTTCTCACAATCAGCCTCATCAATTCCCACCAAACTTGGCACAGGCAAAGCTAAGAACAATTAATAATGAATGTCAAAGTTTCATGTCAAAGCAATTTAACAACTTTTGCACCAGGCAGAGCTGATTTCAAAGCAGCATTGAAGGCATCTCCAGAAGTGTTCTCGCCATAAACACGTTCCCCAGTTTCCTCAGTTTTTAAAAGGCCACCTGTAAACTTCATATCCTCCATACCACCTTCAAGCATGTGTTCCAAGAAACAATTAATAAGACTCCGATAATACAGAGTAATTTGTTTTCCTTCATAATCTCCAAGGCTGAGAGTTTGAAACTTACCAATAACAGCAACACGTTCATCTGTCTGCAAATATGAAAGACCCTTGTCAACAGTTTTTGGCAAATTTTTGTGACCCAACCGAGCCAATAATACCAGAAGGTCATTTCCAGCTTGGATGATTTTTCTCAGGAATAGTACATACTCCTTTGTAGCGTAATTTGGAAAAGGGAAGTGAGGGTTTTCATTATTTTCAGATTGAATCTGTGTACGAGCAGCGAAATCAAAAACGTTGTCTGGGGTTTGCACGAACGTCGCTTTTTTCATTTTCGTTAACTATCTTTGCTTTGTTTGTTTATTTTAAAATACAATCTGTTCGTTATGTCATAAGAAGCTTCACGTCTCAATTTCACTTGATTGATTTGAGCCGCAGCTGTGACGACAAGACAATGTTCCTCCCAACTGCCTTTTATTAACTTTGAGAGTAACTATCAAGATGACTCAGATCCTTATTCAGACATAAAACATGTAACATTGACACGTCAACTAACCCTCGTTTGTTTTGAATCAACCAAAAGAACCCTGAACTTTTTGAACCAAGAGTGCCACTGAACCGAGACACTGAGACACCGAGTCAAGTTCGATTTGAACCGAAAAAATGAACCAAAATGTACTCTTTGTGTTCCTCTGCTCAGATTTGAATTTTTCTTCCCGTTCACGTTCTATATCTGTCAAGTCCAATCCAAGACATAATGATTACTTCAAAATTTTATTTTTTGCCTTTATTTGGAAGTGAACCAATATAAAATATGCGGCTCTGTAAACTTAAGAAATTGTAATTAGAGTGGGAGCATCAATGTTAAAGTTCATCAGTTCCGAGGCATTTGTTTTTTTTTGGCACTCTGTGAACCCTCATTTGGGAACAGTTTGCTTTCTTCTCTGCCATAAGAATGAGTCAGATTGATTGTAAAACATAAAAACAAAAAACAAAATATAACTTTTGCTCTATGATATAGAAATGCCACGTTCTCCAAAGAAATTCTAAAAACAAACACTGGAAAACTCGCTTGACCACTGCAGTTGGGATACCAAACACTCAGTAATCCTTGCAAACTATCTGTGGAAGATAGAGAGCTTGACTGGAAAACCCGACAAGGCTGCCAGCCCCACTCTTCAAGAGTTCAAAGTACACGGAGTGCGTGGCTTTAATTCTTTCCTTTTGTTTTTAAATAAATGGTTAGTTCGTGCAAACCCCTGGAAGCTCTTGCAAAAATGAACTAAAATTGATTCCAGCCATTAATGAACTATGCACCACAAACGGAATTTTTTCAGGAGTTTCAAATTCTGTATTCATTTGATGCAACTCTGGCTGAATAGTTTCGCCATCAGGTTTTTCACAATTGTTTTCGTCCATTGATTCATTGTCATCATTGTCAAAATAGCACTCTGCCATATCAAAATCATTCTCGTTCTTGTCAGGAAGTAACCAATTTAATTCATTGTTGCTGGTGGAAACGTAGGACAAAAATCCTTTTCATTGACTTCAGTGATAATATTAGACAATGCATGATCAATAGTTGGTCGAGTTTGGCATTGGGGCAGCAATTCTGCTGTTTGACTTGGTGGTTGAGTCTGAAATTGTATTTCTGGTTCAAGTTGTCGCTTCTGTGTTTCCAAGAGAGCAGCTGCAGTGCGCTGACCCCACTTACCATGGGAATCTATGGGGCCGATCATGGTGGATGGGCAGCAGTGGTGGTACAATTTTCTTATTGATTTCAGACCAGCCTCTCCTCCAGAGAAAAATGAAGGAGCAGAAGCTGGATTCGAGCCTAGGGTAGAAGTGCAATCAAATAAGAAGGATTGCGTTTCTGACCAATCTGGTGTTAATTTGGACATTTTTTATAAGGCATTTTGGAGTTTTTGCTGGTCCTATTGTCGTTTTCCTTGAAATTTTTCATTTTGCGAGTTTGTTGCGGAGTTCCATCAGCACATCAGTTCCAATAGTAACTGTATTTGTTAAGAAACCCAACTAATATGGCACGATATGTGATGAATAAATAATAAAGATTAAGTTATTGTAAGAAGAACATGGAAATGACCCAAATGAACTTCCACTTGAAACTGACTCCAAATTGACTCAAATCGCTTTTAAGTTGAATAAAACACTTAATTGGACAGGTGTATGCTAACTGGTAAGCGCTGGGGAGTGTCTGGCTCAAAGTCGCAAACCTGAGGCTGTTCATCCCAACTATTATAGATCTGTGCTCTGTCACGGAACATGGCAGGGCACAAATACTTCTTGTACTAATGAATTCATATGTTCTCTTGCTATTGCGGTGGCTTGGATATCTGCCAAAGGTGGTGCTGTAGCGCTAACGAAAAAAGCGAACAAAAACCGCAATATAAACTGGGTTCTTTAATGTGTTCTTGTGGTGGAGAGAGTGTGAGTCACTTTGTATGTTAAGTAAGCATATTAACCTGTTCCAAAGAAAAAACAGGAGTCATTTGCTATGGGTAAATGCAAAAACACTGTCATAAAATGTATGAATACAAATTATATTTACTTAATTTAATTAATTCCTTATTTTATACAACCAAGATCAAAATTAATTTTCCTGTGTACTTTTTTGGAACTTTTTTTTCTCCCTTTCCTCTATGACTTGCTTCATTTTCTGTTTTTCAAGCTCAAGCTGTTCATCAGTCTTTCGTGCCAATTTTAACCCAAGGGCACCAGCTATAAGTCTACGTGCAACAATATCTACAAAATCCAAATTACTACTTTTTGGGGAGTTTTGAAATGTACCTGTTTTCACTGGCCGTCCAGAGGGTGAGGATGGTGATGAGAATGTTGGGGTTGAAACACCAACATCATAATGTGCATAAAATGGTCTCACCTATCCTCCAAATTAGTTGACAAGATATTTTGATTACCACCAACCTTAAGTGATCCAGATTGAGATAAAGTCAAAAGTGCAGTATGGGCCTCATCATTTGAAGGAAATTTAAGCACTACAGTATTTTGCTTTGTCCATTTTAAACTACAGGCTGAATGGAGTGAGCTTTTTCCCAACAAATGTAGAATGGTGTTGGACTCAAATGAGCGTGGTAAGTCAAAACATTCAAGAGCGTCAGTATCAAATGGCGCAACTGCAGGAAACTGTCAGCACACGTCACACACACACACAAAAACTCACTGTTAGATTCCGATGATGATTTTACAGACACTTTTGAAAACTCAGCAGTTAAAGTTAAAATTTCAGAGTCCGAATCTTCCAGTTTTCTTTCTGTTCTTGAAGCCATACCACTCGAGGTGGCTGCATTTGACCCAGTGTTTGTTGGGGTTGACTGACTGGCCACAACCGCGGCCCAATTAGGACCGTTTGATGTGGAAAATGGTTCTGCTGGTCGAGAAGTTTTCGAGTTGGTTGTATGCTTTTTCACCTTTGGAGGCTGAAAATCAGTTATTAGGTTTGGGTACACTCGCTGCTTTTGCTCAGTAGACGATAGTCGAGAACTTGGGGTTGAAATTTGTGTAGCAGGTGGAAAGGAAGTCATCTTGCTAGACGATTGGGGGTTTGGAGTGTTTGGAGAGTGCGACTTCGAAAAACGGCTATCTTCGCTTTTAGTATTGTTTGAATCGCTAGCTTCGTTGGCCCGCCGATATTGTTGCCTCTTGTGTGGTGGAACATATGCCATTTTGGGGGATAGACGGGGAGGTTTGGTGGAGGTTTGGGGTCAAAAAGAGGTGCTAAAAAAAAGAACTGAATAAGAAATCAATTAGGAAGTACCCCTAATCAAATCAGAGAACTTGACCCCAATAGATGTTCATAAGACTCTGTCAAATAGTTTTCAAACTCGAACAGAAGAACCAAAATCAAATCAGTCATCAATCCGAAAGTATTCAAATCTATCGCTCCCATTCACGCGAACACTTCAACACCTGTGATTTAGCATTTAATGTGAATTGAATCGCAAACTTCATACATTGCGGGCTTTAGACAGTACGACGAGACTAAACGCAAGTGCTATAAATTCATTGTCCTCCTGAATTCAACGTTCTTCAAGAAAAAGGTTAACCTAGCAGCTCATTTGCGTTCTCGATTCCTGCACAGTCTCTAAGTTCTCTCAGTGTTCGCTTCAAAGCTGCCAATTTCAGGAACGAAGCCGGCGGTTTCACCTGAGTATCTGCATCAGTGCAAATACACAATTATTAGCATATTAATATCTTCTAAGTTCATTATCGATGTATTCGATTTTTTATTCGCATCGAGGTTGTTAAAAGCACATACTTGTTAGAGGTCCAGCTAGAACAATATTTTCACAGAGAATACCCTTTTTTCTTCGACTGCAACCATTTTTGAGAGCTGCCTTTCTCGAAAAGATGGATAGAATAAGGAAGATTGTTTTCCATCAAAAACGATTGACAAAAGCAACCAACAATGTCCCTCTCAGCCGACTACTGCCCCGTCTACGCCCCCTTCTTTGGAGTTATGGGGTGCACTGCAGCCATCGTTTTCTCCTGTACGTACACAGCCGCGTCGTTTGAGGGCCTCTTGTCTCTTTTTCGATTCTGTGACTTCAAACTAAAAAATACGCCTTCACTTCCACCAGGCTTTGGAGCTGCCTACGGAACCGCCAAGTCCGGAGTCGGTATTTCTGCTATGGGAGTGATGCGCCCTGAGCAGGTTATGAAGAACATTGTCCCAGTTGTTATGGTGAGCATCACCGTCGCTTCGGAAAAAAAGCGGTTCTCTAACCTAATAACTCGCCAGGCTGGTATTATTGGTATTTATGGGCTCGTCGTCTCCGTGTTAGTTAGTGGAAACTGTGAGTTGATATCATTTGTCGATCCTTCAAGAAAGCAACTAATCAACGACTTCAAATTATGAAGTAAGCGTGAGGATGACGCTATTCGCGGCGTTTATTCAACTTGGAGCTGGTTTGAGTGTTGGACTCAGTGGTCTTGCTGCTGGATTCGCTGTTGGTGTTGTTGGTGACGCAGGTGTTCGTGGAACTGCTCAGCAACCACGTCTCTACGTCGGTTAGTCTTCAAAAAATACGCGATCTTGCCTCAATAACGAAGAATCTAAACCACTACTTCGCAGGAATGATTTTGATTCTCATTTTCGCTGAAGTGTTGGGTCTTTATGGACTGATTGTTGCTCTTATCTTGAACACAAAGGCTACCTCTGGTAAGATTTCGTCTTATTTGAGCTTGTTATACGGTTTTTGACGGAAACAACAGGTGGTGTATGCACCTTCTAAGTGTCTTGGATGTTCACTTCCACAATTAAAATTATCCCACAGTGCTTCAAACCAATTTCAATAAATCATCAATATTTTCGTTCTCAAAAGCGGAGAAATAAATAATTTTCTGTTTATGGCAAGCGTTTCTCCACAGACACCCCCTTCTCTTCAAATTCAGCTTTTGAAATCCACATTTGATGAAAGTTTCCGAGTGATCCAAGAACCGAGCCACCAATCCATGCTGCATACTTCCTTTCCGCACTTGATTGTGGGACATGAGCGCGAGGCTTAAACTGTTGAGGACAGACATAAATACAACAAAAGACGTGGACAGAATTACTCAACTCCTCCCAGGCTCTGAGCAAGACCATTCACTAAACGATCAGGCAGGTTTGGAATCAGACTGGTTCCACCGCAAATAACCATATTTGACGCCAGTGTTCCTCTGACTTCATGGTCACAAGCATTCAAACTGTTAACCATAAGCTGTTGGGCTCCTGGAACGCTTCGTCACTGTAATCAGGGCTCTGATGCAAAGGTATGAGTCGATATTGCAAAACTTGAATAAGTTACCATGTTTGGCGTGAAAACAATTTCAGGCAGCCGGAATCGCTCCATGCCGAATGCATTATTATATCCATCAGGAAACTCAAAGGTTTTCCAGGCTTTGAGGCTAGAAGACTGTTGGCTCATATTTAGTTTACACCACGAGAAGGAGTACCACACTCAACTGTTGTTGGAATCCAAATGGAGAAATTTCAAAGACAGCCTCCTTAAATTCAGTCAACACTCTTTGAACTGCAAATTCATGGAAAGATTTTGTGGCAGGGCGGCGAAGAAGTACTTCAGGTGACGGCCGCTGGCCAGCAGCAATGTTGAGTTTTCCCTTGATCAAATAATGAGGAACGATATTGATCTGATTATTTTCCAGCATATTCTTTGCATAAGAAGATATAGCATTTCCCGCTATCTTCGACTTTTGAATTCCTGTGAAGTTAAGGACATAAGAGAGTTGAGTAGAAGATGGAAAGTAGATCTTCATACCCTTCTTGAGAACAAATCCTTCTACGACAGGAACCACCGATGTACAATCAGCGCCGGATCAATCACAAGAGCTGTGTAGCGGCCTGCAGCAAACCTGAAGGTGGAGCTCAGTATTTGAACTCCCCAACAACGAACGTCTGAAGAACTCACGCTGAGAGAGCCGCGCTTTTAGCAATATAAAATGCAGGCGTATGGAACTTTTCAAACGCCAGTTCGACAAGCTTCTCTCTTTGGTCTCTGGAGCTCCATGCCTGGTCACTAACCAACAACGGATGCTCGGATGCGCCCACATTCAATCTCTGCTTATACGTATAGTCCCAAATGGCTTCAAGCGCATCCCAATCTTGGACTGAAGGCGGACCGTCAGAATTTTAAACCACAGGTGAGTTCAAGTGTTTATAGAACTCACTCATTCCTTCGTGGATAACTGGCTTCACCTCCATATGTTCTCTGTAGACATATATTTGGCTTTCTCCAATGTAGTTTCTCTGGGTAGTTTCGGTGTCGTGGGGATGTGTCCAACGGCTGAAGGAAAGACAGCTCTGGGAGAATCGTCGCCTGCAAATCCAGCCTTGACTGTTGAGGCACCAACGTCCAAACTACAGCTGAAACATCGTCTGGGAAAAGATGTCAGGCGCGATGTTAAACTGCGATGGACTAACCTCCTCCGAAGGCAAACACCATTTTCAAGAACTTTTGACAACTATAATTCTTTTCTCACTATCTTTTATTTGTTTAATGGCATTTCATGACAGTCGATAATAATCTTAACGGGTCTCCCTCTTTCATTCACAGTTCCCTTCGCAACGTCAAATGCGTGGGGTAGATCTTTCAATAAGTATCGATGCGTGACCAACTTCTCTAGTCTAGTTCCCAATAGCTTTCCCTCGCTGTCCTTTTGCATCATCACCTCCAACGCATTATGAAAATCACCACACCTAGAGGTACTTATTTTGATTTTCTTTGAAACAAGAAGGCGCGAATGAGTGTCATGAGATGTTGATTCTGTTTCGTTCTGTAACAAAAGAATGGCGCCGCGGGGACGAATGAGAGAACGATCGTGTTTTGGAGAAGGTTGAATCAACGCATCAATTTCAGAAAGCGACGTCACGATGGCGAGATCAAAGCGAGGGAATGGAGAACCAGTGGCTAGCAGCTTTTGTTCCAAGGCTCCAGTCTGGAATGCAGCATCGGCGGCATGAACAGACAACTGAGTGTGAACAAATCGACCAGTGGCTTCCACAGCTCTGGTTACAGACACAGGAACGGTGGAAGAGCAGAAAACGTTCTTGTTGTTCTTGTTTTTCCCTGTTGTCCAAGAAAACTCAAGGCCATTCGACAGACCTCGAAATCGAGTGGTACCAACGCCAATTCAGCAACAACCATTTCAGTCAAATGACGCAGCCCAAACACTGGTTGGCCATGTGTAGACTTCAAATGAATTTCCCGTTTGGCCAAAGTGAGAGCGTGTCGAAGGCCATCCGGCGTCCCAGTAGTATCGAACACAACATCAAATTTGGAATTCAAAGACGCATCTTCCAACAAGGCCGTATTGTCCTTTGCAACTATAATGACGTTATCTGCACCAAAGTCCCGTGCAATTTGAGCATGACGATCGTCCCGTACAATTGCTGAAATTATTTGCACTCTCTTGTTTCTGTGTACGCAGTCAGATAAGAGGTTAAGAAACGTTGAATGAAGCTTACATTGTGCGTCTTGCATTCAACGCAAGTACAGTCATCAGACCCAATCGCCCCGCGCCAAGAACAGCGACCTTCTCAGCATTCGCAGAACCTGAGCAGTCGACGCCATGCAGGGCCGCAGCAAATGGTTCGAGCATTGTCGCAGCATCGTTTGACAGATTTGCATCGATCACTCTGACCAGATTGCGAGTGGGACACAGCAGCCAGGGGGCCATCGCACCGTGCCACGTGTTGATTCCCATTGTGATGCGGTGCGGACACTGTGTCGGAAGCGGCGAATCGGCGGTGTTTAAACAGAAGACGCAGCGATTGGGCGAGTCGTGCGACTCACACGAATCGTTGATCTCGACACAGAACCGCGTTCCTTCACATTCAACAAGCGCCTCGTGGCCGACACACTGCGGCAGGGCGTACGGAAGGAACGGCCGCGCGAGATCGGTGCAGCACAACCCGCACTGCAAAACACGGCACAGCTTGTACGAACCAGAAAGCCGCTGCTGCTCTACTCCGTTTCGCTCTACAACTGCCTGATTGTCACTGACGCTGACTCGGAACTCGGCCGTCTGGAATGTCCCATCCGCTTGGAGCTCATGTGCAATGAATGTTTCTGTCATTTCAAAAATGAAACGATTAAGATCGAACACCTTAATTCAAAAACGAAACGATAAGGATCGAACACCTTAATTACAATATGCGTGAAGTTTCACAGTCGCCGAATGTTACTATTCCTCTCCAGGTTGTTTTTGTTTGTTTTCTATCGTAATTGTCTGGGAATTGTCAGGACAAAACGTCCCGCCCTCTTTTTCGACTACAAAACGCGCCTTTCTCCTCTTCCTCTTCTCACAAAAACATCCTCCAACCAGCTCTGGTCTCCTCCTCTCTTCCAAGATTAAGGCCCACTTCCACCACTTGTCCAGATCCAAGACCAGTACTACTCGGATCGTGCATACTGCCACCCTTGGACACGCCAGAATCAACATCAGCATCAGCATCAG
Organism: Rhizoclosmatium globosum; assembly: GCA_002104985.1. Taxonomy (NCBI): domain Eukaryota; kingdom Fungi; phylum Chytridiomycota; class Chytridiomycetes; order Chytridiales; family Chytriomycetaceae; genus Rhizoclosmatium; species Rhizoclosmatium globosum. The sequence continues at coordinate 172,754 of MCGO01000043.1, read as the reverse complement.
ATCGACGCGTCGCATCAAATGAAAGCTCTACATCCCCATTTTCCAGCCGTGGTTCCCAATAATGCAGACTGCCGGTTATGATAGCCGAGTATCTGCTAGGGTATCATGCCGCGCCGAGAGGTGGTAGACACTCGTGTGCTGGATGTAAAAACAAGTCATCTGTGAAGGAGGTTGTCTCGGCACCTTACTGGATCCTCTTTGGCTTACCGCGAGCTCCTCAAACGAACAGCAGCTTGGGACATCAAATCGCAGCAAATTGGACAACGCGACAGCAGCTCTATATTCCCCATTTTCCAGCCGTGGTTCCCATAATGCAGACTCCCGGTTATGATGCCAGAGTATCTGCTAGGGTATCATGCCGCGCCGAGAGGTGGTAGACACTCGTGTGCTGGCATGTAAAAACAAGTCATCTGTGAAGGGGGTTGTTTCGGCACCTTACTGGATCCTCTTTGACTTACCGCGAGCTCCTCAATGAACAGCATCTTGGGACATTAAAAATTATCAGCAAGAGGACTCGTTTCTTTATCTTCGTTTACTTGAATAAATCCTTTTACCTACCATAACATAAAATAGTTTGTGTTCTCCCTCTGTTAAACGCGAAAGGAAGCCTTCCAAATATTGATCCTTTGCAGCCCATATTATGTATCGTCGAATCTGTCCGAGAAAGCACCAAAGTCTTCGAGATAAGATTCTTTTGAAACGCAATGCAAAGCAAACTGCAGCAACACTCCAAACAGTCTCTGTGGGAGAACAGCTGCATCAGACGTCGCCAATGATGGACAAGTTGATCTGTCATTCACCGACTCGAATCTAAAGGCGACCGTCATTGAAACGCAGATTGAAAAGTTTCTGAGACAAGCGCGTGAACTCAAAGCACCTGTATTCACGACTGAAGCAGAAGCGCAATGGTACCTTGTTGTTCGGTACGACGGCCGAATTCATTCAAAAGTCAAGAGTTCGGATATGTCGCTTTCGGCTTTCTGCTTTGCCTTTCTCAGGGAACAATGTCACGAGTTCGTTGAAAAAATCGTGTCAGTAAAGGAAAAGCATAAGTATGGGTTTATCTATTGATAACTTTGTATTAATTTCATTTCAGAAGCGTTGAATTTGGTGTAGATCCTGCTTTGGCGACCCCAGAGTTATTTGAATCTGTCTTAAGTGCCCTAGCTGTCTCGCCATACTATAATGTGAAGACCAGTCGGATTGAGCTTGATGGATACCGGTTTGCGATTGTTTCGCATCATGCAAAGCACCTTGAGACAGGTAATATGTTTAACTTAGGTCACGCTACTGAACATATGAGATAGGCGCGACAGAGTGGATGAAAACCAAAGCAAATATCCGTCCTCCAATTCCAACATATTCAAATCTCACAACACAAGTTGGTATTTGTGTAATATGTCGCGATTACTGTCATTCTGGTCATGACGGTTTACTTGTTGGCGAATCTCGCACTTATAACTGTGAGTATATTCTGATTATGTTAGATGCTCAAACAGTTCAGGTGAATGTAACGGATGTGACTCGAGTAACATCCATGATGAAATGTTTAATGATGTCTTTTGTTATTGCGGCGAGTCTCGTGGGACAAGTGTTATGATTCCGTGCATCTTTTGCGAAAATCTGTTCCATCAACGTTGCATTCTTGACTGTGCCGACGAGGAGGATATCGATCAATTTTCTTGCCGTGATTGTACCTCCCGACTCACGTTTATCGGCCTTTATTCACATCTTACAGAATATTTCCTTGTTGGTGGCGAAATTGGGTGCGATGACTTAGTTTGGGAAAACGGTTGGGGTTTGACTGGACCAAAGAAGCGTGGAACTCTCACACCACAAAATATTCAGCCGGAGTGCAAGATGAGTAAGAAATTTATTTCTTTTAAATGGTTTTACTGAGCTTCTTCTCAGGCACTCTACGTCATGCCAAGTTGGTTGGTCACCCTCACATATACCTAACCAATGGCTGGATGGATGAGCTATGTCGGTGCGAAACTTGCGTTTTGATGTACAAAGAGAGCGGCGTATTGTTTTTGTTTTCACTTTGATTGCTTGTTATTTGCGCATTCCTTTGGCTTTTCAATACAATGAAGTCATCCCCCCTTTTTCTCAATTACATTTCACACTTCTTCAGTGAAGTTTCATCCCAAGTGTCAATGTTTTAGTAAAGCTATTAAATAACATGAAGTTTACTTTGTGATATCCCTTCCACTCACGTAAGTGATATTGGTGTAATTGGCAGTTTCGGCGAGCAGTTTAACTTATCCTTGACTTATCCAATAAAGCTTCCTTGATTTCGATCTCCAATATTTACATTCAGCTTGCACTGAAAATAAAGTCTACGATAATGGGATGGACAGACTTTGCCAGTCTTTTCTTGTATGATTATTTATGAACAAAACTGAGTATGTTTTGCGTTGTTAAGTTTCACTGTCGCCGAAAGTTACTATTCGTCTCCATCGACAGATTGTTTTTGTTTGTTTTCTATCGTTATTAGCATCTTCGAAAATTAAAAGTAATAGCAGGAGGACTCGTTTCTTTATCTTGTTTACTTGAATAAAGATACAGCATAATCGTATAATTACGATCACCAGAAATTTCCTTGGAATTCATTCCAGTCAGTGAGTCTCCTGTTTCATAAAGCGCTGAACGTCCACATTGTTGTCTATCAACTCGTTTGCGTCCCCATATACATGAACTTTTCCATCTTGTAGCATCAGGATTTTGTCAAATCGACGCAAACTTTCCAACCGATGCATGACCATCACCACTGTTGCATCCAGACCCAACAATGCCTTCAAAACCAAATCATCCGTAGCAAGATCGACATTTGATGTAACTTCATCGCATAGTAAGATCTTCGGGATTCCTGAAGACAAAGCACGCGCCAGACAAAGGAGTTGTCTCTCACCAGCACTGAATTCGGTTCCACCAAACTTGACAGCTGCATCCAGACCCCCCATCGCAGAAACTTTTCCTTTTAATTGTACGGTTTCAAGAGTTTTCCAGATTGTGGCGTCATTCATTTCTCGTCCCACAAGAATGTTCTCCCGAACAGAACCATCAAAGAGGACTGTCTCTTGCGGAATAACACGAAGAGTTTTTTGAAGAGATTGCTGAGACATTGTTCTGACATCAACGCTATCGATTTGAATGGAACCATCGCTTGGAGGGTATAATTGGGCCAGCGCAGCCAATAAGGAACTTTTCCCGCAACCAGTTCTGTATCATTATATTGGTTAGTGCGTCAAAACGGTAACCATTGATTTATCACCTTCCAATAACGGCAACTTTCAATCCAGGCTCGATAGCAAGTTGAATTCCATTTAAGACGTAGCTTCGATTGATCGCATATCTCATTCTCAATCCACAAATTTCTAGTCGACCAGTTTTCAACCTCTCATCCGTGTCATCATTCACGTTTCGCAACTCATTCGACTCGCTTCTCATCTTGGTGAACTCGGCCACTCGTTCAACCGCAACAAAGTTTGTCTCAACTTGCGTTAAGCCCATTACAAAGTCCATCAAGGCTCGCTGCAGTACTGCTGCATTGAGTAACACGAGACCAAGCGTACTCATTGAAATAACTCCCCCATAAAAGAGAACAACCCCTGCAAATCCTGCGAAAAAGTAAAACAAACAACTGACTTGTACTGTGAGAGCTTGCGCCCACTTATTCACAGCCTCATTTCCGACTTTAGCTGCAGACATTGTGCCGACAAGTCGCTTGTTCCAATCCTCGAACCGGGACTGTGCCGCAAAGCACTGGATTGTCTCAATACCGTTCAAAACATCGCCAAACAAATCATATACAGGACTTCGTGCCACAGACTCGATGCGACGGGTATCTCGTGCCGCAATACGAAATGTGTTGATAATGTAAGAGTAGAACGCAAGGACGACAGGAAGAATAAACATGACGAATGGTGTGTAAAAGCAAATCAGAATAAATTGTCCGAGAATGGAGAAGGATTTTCCCACTTGGTCGAGCATTGTCGTCGGAACAGATGAGTCGACAGAGCCCAAATCTTGTAAAAAGCGATTGAGAATCAATCCTATTCCGAAAAGTTTGTTAGCGGCTTAACAAAAATGAAAGTGAACTCACCTGAGGAGTGAGTATCAAAGTACGATAAAGGTGCAGACAGCAGTTTTTGCACCATTTCCTTATGAATCGATGTACTTGCTCCCAACGCCGCCCAAGTTAGCAAAATTGCTTGCAAACAGGCAATTCCAGCTTGTACAAAGCCAAGAGCTCCATAAACAGCCAAATAAGTCCCTTGACTGTATTTTTCACTGGGATCCGTGGACGAATCCGTCCAAAACGCCATCCAAACGGTAGAAAAGATGTTTGTAAACGCTGCTATAAAGGCAACTGACACTAGAATTCCAACAGCACCAAATATAGATCCAAAGTGTTTGAAATAATACGCAAAGTCCGATAATGTTATGGCTCCCTTTTGGCTAGTTTCAACCATTTCGCTATCATCAAATTTGGCTGATTGGAAATGGGACAAGATTTGCTCATTGATAACAGCCTCTGTAATGGGTTTTCCAGCCAATGAAGTCAACAAAGGCTTCAGAAAGTCGCGTACTTCTTGGAGAGTTAACAGTGGTTGGTCATGTTTTCGGCTTACAACGGCCTCCACCTGTATAGTCGTAGAAGCTGGACGAGACTCGGATGAAACATCATCTTGAGACAAAAATTCCAAGCAAGCAGCAATATGCTTGTTGTAAGCTAACTCTTGGAACTTTCCTTCCGCACGAACTTCTCCTCGATCCATTAAGACGACCTTGTCAACTTCTGGTCGAGTAAGAAACTGAATTTGATGAGTCATCAATACCACAGTTTTAGACTTTTCTCGAAGGTATGCCACCACGTTTTCCCAGATTCGGTTTCCCGTGGTGCGATCAACAGCTGATAGGATATCATCCAATAAATAACAGTCAGCATCAGAGTACAATGCCCGCGCCAAGCAAACTCGAGCTGGTTGTTGTTAGTTTAAGACAATAAATACAAAATTCTTACCTTTTTGGCCACCAGACAATTGTACTCCACTGGGTCCAACCATTGTCATCAACCCTCTCGGCAATGCTTCCAAGTCAGGAACGAGCTCAGTTCGTTGCAAAGCGTCCTTCAGTCGTTCTTCGTTGAATGGGAGACCAAACAGAATATTTTCCTTGACGGTAGCATTCAGCAGGAAAGGAGCTTGCAAGACTAAAGCGACATCTCCATGCACACAACTCACGTCTCCCTCTTTGGGAGAAACAAATGACGACAGCAAACGACTTTTGCCTGAACCGGTCGCCCCAATCACCACAGTCAGTTGACCCGGCTCGACATTCAAAGAAGCATTTAAACCGTTTGATTTGCATTTCAAGTGAATCTCTCCAAATTGATGCCCGGAATCCGAGCATATCCTGCTATTGCCAGAATCCAAGTTGGTAGTACTTTTGAGGAATGTGCCTATACGTTCAAGAGACGGCTTCAAAGATGCCCAAGCGTTGAAAATAAACGGTAGTGAAATAATTGACCACTGCATTTGGGCAATCCAAGCCAGAGCCGAGAAGGCAGTTGCTGTATCCAGTTCTTTGCCATCAACCAAAGTGACCCATGCAAACATACTCAATGGGACACAGAGTGAAAATAGTGCTCCAGCCATATTGTTGAACGCGCTAAGATATTGAACTGAGCGGAGCTGGTGCAGTTCACGATTCCTCGCCTCATTCAACTTGACAACCCACATTTCTTCCAATCGTTCCAGTTTGGTCACTTTGACAGCTCGCAGTACTTGTTTCATGACTTTTGAACGTTCGTCACGACACTCTTGTAGACGTTTTTGGGCAGCTTCAAGGACCTCCCCAATCATCAAGTAGGCTTTGATTCCAAAACCCAACACTGCGATTCCCAAGAAGGCACCATTACCCACAAGTTGGTGCAGGAAGTAAATCACAAAGGGTAAAGACAGGACGGCAAATACCCATTGGGCCAAAGCAAAGACTCCCCAAGAAAATTGACCAAGCTTTTCGGTGTCAGTGGCCATTAAGTTGGTTAAGAGGCCCGCAGAATTTTGGACACGTTCGGGAGGACTCTGTACAGTGTATTTGAAGAGCGCAAGAGCGAGAGCTGTTCGGACATTGTTTGAAACGCGAGTGGATTCATAACTTAGAAAATAGTTAGCAAAACAGTTATTGACTACTGAATGCAGCATGGGTACATACTAGCATACTTCCATGCACGAAACACGTATAAGCATACTGAGAGATAACGCCCCGACTAGCCACATGGACTGAACAAACGAGTCGTCCAATTTCAAAAGCTGGTTCAAGAGCAGAGGATCGACAAACATACACATGAGAAACAAAATTCCATGAAGGAAAGAATTCAGGAATACAGCCGGTTGAATGGTAAATACAATAGCCACGAGAAACTGAAATGGAGTCGCAGCGTGTCCATACTTATCGAACCAATCGCTGAATCTGTCTTGGAGTAAGGCAGGTTCATCAAGTTTCGCTAGAGATGGTAAATCTTCCATTGCAAGAGACTGTTTCTTATTCGCTGTTGCTAGCGTAGGTCTTATACGATGGTACTGGCAGCGATAAGGTCGGAGTTTCCATCTGGATTTGATTGAGGCTGGCCGATGACCAACAACGTCCCAACTTGAACAAGACTCGACAGCACAAACACACCCACTTTCAACGAACACTTTTGCGGCGATTGTTGATCTCGGCTTTCTATTTGGTCGCCGAGGAGACTTGTTCGCTCGTCAAAGCCGCCGTCGATCGAGGCATTGCTCCTCCGCTTCCGAAACACAATCAGAGACAGCGACATTGAACACGCCCAGATAATCCAAAGAGACACTGCTTCCCGCACGCCAAACACTTGGTCCGCAACGAGTGTCGCGGCTATCCAAATGATGAAGGGAACCACCACTGCCACAGACATGAGTTTGAACTTTGTTTCCTTTGCTTTACTGATAACAGAAGGAAGAAGGACAATATCCTCCGAAAATGGACAATTCTCCACTGACTGACAATATCAAAGTCTTCCAGTGGTGCGGAACAACTCTAGCCACGTATAACGCGGTCGAAGTCATTGTCTTTGCCTTACAAAAGTTTAAGAGATACGACTCTCTATATTTTTGGTCGTTGCTCGTGACTGCTTCAGGGGTCTTGATACTTTGTTGGGGATTCCTAGATATAACCCATCAGTGGTATTTGGATGGGAGCAGTTCCTTGCGACCCTTCATTCTTACGACCATTGGATGGTGCTCTATGGTTACTGGCTTCGCTGTAGTATTCTACTCACGACTTCAACTGATCGACATATCAGAGACGGTTCAGCTCAGAGTCAAATGGATGATTATTCTCAACTTCCTCTGTTCTCATGTCCCAACGACTATAACTTTCTATGGACAAAGTCAAATTAAAAGTGCGGAATGGGGGACGGCATATGACATCACGGAGCGGATGAACCTTATCGCCTTCTGCCTTCAGGTATTTCAAATATTGAATTTTATGAAATATTTGATACGTCAGGGACCAGGAAGTTATTCTGGGTATCATCTTCCTCGTGAATATCAAAAAGGTTTTGGGTGACGATCGCCCAGCCGTTGTCACGCAAACTCTCCGAATCAATGTTATGGTTCTTGCATTGGATATCGTTACTGTCGCAGTTGAATACGCTCATCTACATGACTATCAAGTTGTCACCAAGTGTGTTGTCTATTCAATCAAACTGAAATGCGAGTTTTATATTCTGTCTCTGTTGGAAGACGCGCTGAAACCAACCAGAAATACTGTATCATCGAATGAAGTGCTGGCTCAGGCCATGCGCAATGCAAAAGCTGCAGAAGCTAGAATGAGCGAGAATACATTAAGTGACGTAGTAAGGAAGTCCATTAGTTTATAAGAAATAATTCGAAGTAGATTGTTATAATTTCTTTCTCTGTTCTCTTTTTCCCTTCACTCAAATGACTGTTATTCGACCAGCCAAGTTCTTTCGTTCATCAACAGGAGACCTGACTCCAAACAACATTGGTCAGCTGAAAGTGATTTTGGAGCGAACCATGCCAGCTGGCTTCACCGCTGATTTGGATGCTTTCTGCAAAGAAGCTTTGAGCTATGAAGAGTTGACACAGCTTGGTAACCGAAAACTACCGTTCTAACTTGCTTCTCACTACTTTACATTAGTCTACTTCAATGACATGCCAGTCGGTGCCATCGTTTGCTTCAAGGAAGTTGATGCAAAAGACCAACCAACCTCTAAATCACAGAAAAACGCTGTTCCTCCACATACGCTTGTCATTAAGGCGTTAGGAATCTTGGAGCCATACAGAAACTTGGACTTGAGTGAGTAGAGAAACTCAACCATCTGAAGCTGACGATAAATAGGCACATTACTCCTTGAGACTATCATCAACCTTGCCACTGATAAGACAAAGGCAATCACATGTGCGAACATTGGAAACAGTGAAGACGCTATTAAGGAGGTGTTTGAAACCGCAGGATTTGCTGAGAAGGATGGCAAGTGGGTCAAAACCATCAACTGAATACAATAATGTCCTCTTTATTCATTCGACTTTCTATTTCCTTCATCCTTCGATCGGTTATCCACTGTATTATACCTTCAGTCGCTTCCAGGAATCGGATATTCCCATGGCCCTTCATACAAAACAGGCCAGTTAGCACCGCGCATCGCGTCAATTGATTGCAGCTTCTTGACAACCTTGATAGGCGCAGCGGGTTTAGGCTGTTCCGCAACCTTGATCACCATCGTACGCAGCTTGAGCACCTTTGGAGGCTCTGCAGCAGGAGCTACCACCTCCTCGACTTCAATCGACGCAGCGAGAGCATTTCGCTCGATCCAGTGTCCTTCAATGTCAGCCCCCATTTTCGCAGCAATACTTTGCTTGCCAGCATACAACTCTGCAGCGATAACCGCTTGTTCATGCACAGCTGGAGATGCCACCTCCACAGATAGAGATTGTGACTCGGTACTTGGAACAGATTCCACTTCCTTTCTTGCAACCACGTTTTGAAGAGAATGATGCTTGGTTTCAGCTTCACAGGCCGCTTGATACAAGACAGCGACAGTAGCAGCACGGACTTCAGCTTCTTGAACTAAATCGATTGTTGGCGTGGCGGTAGGGACAGTGGCTTTGTTCGATGAGGTTTTGGGGGCAGGAACAGAGATTGGGCTGGAGACCACCTCAGTCGATGCATTTGCGCGACCGTACTTGGCGGCAATCATTTCTTGGGCGATTGATACTTCGTGGGCGATAGACTCTGGGTCCTAGATATGGTTTGGGGTTAAGACTGATAGGACTTAAGGAGATCCCCACCATCGCGGTCAGGTCTGCAGCCCACAAAGGAGCTGGTGCAGTTGACTTGGCAGCAACAGCTTTCACGTTGCTTTCCGAGTCAGAGTCAGGAGGGCTCTGCATTCCGTAATCTGCCATATTGCGCTTTGCTTTTGGATGAAGAATTCGCTTCAAGCCATTATCAACCGCTCCGCATTCTCTTTATTTCTTTTCACTTCCTGAATAAGCCCAGATGTAACTATTGTATCCGAAAAGAGGACAGACGTAACAGCCACGAAGTTTTGGAATCCAGACTTCATTTCCCTCCTCGTTTTCTCAATACCATCCACTAAATGTCCCATCTGTTGTTCAATCTTGCTCTCGGAATGGAGTACCATCTGTTCAAGCGTATCAACTTCCATTGAAATGCGTTTCTTTTCGAGATTCAAGTCGAGGCGAATGTCTCCATGCGTTTTGGTTATATCATTGTTGATTTCATCGCGGAGTCGTTCCACCTCTGAGTTGCTGTTTATGAGTTGTGGTTTGACAACACCTTGCCTTACCAGTTGCAATCCGTTTCAATTCCACCCGCAAATTTCCATAGTCCAGTACAGACAAGTTCCGAATATCCATTTTAAGTTTTGCCATGTCTTGCTGTGACTGATTGGTGAACTTGTCAAGTTCGCTTCGGCTGACTTTCTCTTCTGCTGTCAAGGTTGTGCTATGCATTGGCAGTGTTATTCAACTTCTTTGTGATGAGAGATTTACCTTTCATCGATTGCATTTGATATCAGAGTAAGCAAGGTTTCTGCTTGGGCGGCAGTGAAGCCTTCATTGGTAAGCGATTTGTGCAACAACTGCCGCTCTGACGGACCAGCTTCCGGGACAGGCGTCGATGGAGTATGTGTTAATATTGATAAGTCATTAATAGGTGTTCGCGGTGCTGCCGATGTTGCTGTGGACAGAAAGCGAGACTTTGGGTGTACATGGCGACATAATGGACGAATAAACATTTTGTTGAGAGATTTGAGAGAGATTTATAGTGTATATTTGACTGTATATTTTATTGAAAGGAGACTGTGGGTTATTCTCCCTTTTCGATGTCCTTGCTCGTGACAGTGACAGAAGTAGGACTGAAAAGTTATCGTTGGGTGCATATGCGAGCAACACGTTTATTCAAATTTATTTGAACCTGTAAACTGAAGGACCCATCTCGTTGTAATCGCTTTTGGTGATGTGTTGAGACGGTGCATTCAACGTCAGCTGCATACAGAGAATGACGCAAGTTAAGTGTATGAACAACGAATAAAACAAAACAAAAAATACTTACTCTGGCTGTAATGGTGCCGCCTAAATAGGTGGAATCTGCCCCACCCTCCTTGTATGCTGAAAAGAACTCTGGAAGCTTCACAAACTTGACTTCCTTTGCCTGAAATTCGTTTGAAGTCTCTGATGCTGATAAATAGATGTTCAACTCATTTTCAAAGCGTTCTTGGAGTCCAGGGACAACACTGACACCTCCCGTCAAGAGAACGGATTCCCAAAGAGAAAATCTTTTGTCGAGAGCTTCAGTAGCCCCCATGGCGACAAGATATGTAGATTCGACGATTCCAATCATGTCCAGTCCCAATTGCTGGGGTTGGAAGAGGATCTCAAAAGCTTGGTATCGAGCCAGTCCGACAGACAGCTTCACACCTTGATATTCCCAGTCTGCTCTCTTGATTGAATTTGAGAGAGGAGGGCGAGTTCGTTCCTTGGCGTTGAATAAACGACATACACCACTTTCCATAAGAGCCTTGACAAGTTGATCGTCCAGTTTCAAGTGACCCAACGACTGCATAAATAGAGCATCTTTTTCGAGCAGAGAACGAAGGTATGCATGGACGTGACTCCCTCCAACAGCAAGTGTTTGAGCAGACGAACGACTGACGACACTATCCAGAACGGCAGCAATATCTGAAACGCTATAAGCCAACTTTCTTACAAACTATCAGCCTTCATACCAGTCGTTTCGTGGCCAATATCAATCACAAGACCAGTGACAAGACCACATCCGTACAAAGCCATCAACGGGCTCTCTGCGACAAAGAGACCAGGCACATTCAAAGTTTCAAACATAATTTGCACGAGTCTTTCAACATCGCTAGTTGGCCACGAGAGCGGGAGACAGACGAGTGTGTGCGAGTCGTTTGTAGCTCTGCGCACACCAATCTCCTTTACGACAAGGTACTTCCTAGTAGTTGATGTAGCATTAGCAGACAAAGCAGAGAAACAACACACACAAAAGGTCTTCGAAGGCGGCCCAGTCGACCACTTTTCCATTTGAGATTGGCCATCGAAGGTTGTCGACTTGTTCGTTCTTTGCGAGCAGCGCGTCCAAGTCCGAACAACCCACGAGCAGCGACGGCTCGTCTTTTGACGCGGGTGGCTGGCGGCCGATGCGCGTGCTTGTTTTCTGGTTTGTTTTGATTGGTTGGTTGGTGGTTGGGTGTCGTTGGAGAACTGCTTACACTCGGAAGGTACTGGTACTCGGACCGGCCATAGCGTGTCGTTAACGTGCCAGGCTCGATTACGACGTAGCTGCCTTCGCGTGCTGATGCTGCCTGTTGTCGATTTAGAGCGAGGTCCGACAACACTCTCACAAACCATCTTCGCTGTTTCCAAGAGAAATCAATAATGAAAGTAGAATCAAAGAAGTCTATTTAAAAATAAAAAAATACGTAACATAATTATAAAACACACAACTAAGCAAGACTTGCGAGGGCAGCTGTTCCCTTCTTGATATAAAAGTCTTGGTCGAATCCACCCGCCTTCAAATCCAACGTCACAATATAAGATGGCCGTTCTCTGTGAAAGATTGTAAGTATTCAAAAGGCGTATAAAGGAAGGAAAAACAAACCTTGTTCCGGTACGAATCGGATAGTAGTATAGTGGACATGCATACAATCCTTTACCAGACTTCTTCTTACTCTCAACAGGCTTGAAATGGACAGGTGGAAGCGGTGTGATAAGCTCCATAGGCTTAGAATCCTTCAAGCAGTTGTTCTTTCGATCAAATCCTGCGCCTTCCAAATATAAATTCTTGATGTAAGCTCCTTCCTTTGGTGCGGATTGAATATGGTTAGGGTTATCATCTTCCAATTGTAAGACATTGAATTCCCAGGACAGCACATCAATGGGAATATTGTTCTTTCTTGCAGTCTTTTGTAAAATGGCAGTGAGGAATCCTGTAGGGAATGTAAAGGCTCCAAGCCAGAAGAGCTTTGGTTCATTTCTGTAACGCAATCAGTCAGCTCACTAACGTCAAGATGTACCAAAACTTACCCTTTCGACCACTCATTAAAATGCTCAAGACGTAGCAAAAGGTCTCTGGTCCACGATGCCAGTGGCTTCAACGTAAAGAAAGCTTTTCCCCACAGCAATGGAACACGTCCATCGGAAATTGCATTGAAGGTTTCTTCCAAGTCCGATGTCATAACAATGATTCCCTTCACAGCGTTCTGAATGTCAATACAAGACTTTCTCATGTTTCCTAGCAAGACATTGTATCTCTGAATCTCTTGCAGAAGTACAACAATCAGTGGGGAAGAATCCAGGGAAAACTGTCTCTTTGTTCCTTCATAGTCGATATCCTCTGGCAGCTTCTTGAGAATATCAGCAGCAATCGCAGATACTTTCTCTTCACGACTAACACCACCAGCAGAACTAACTTGTGGCTGCAATGAAAGCAGCGACAACAACATATTGGCGGATTCTCGAATCTGAGAAGCAATATCTGCATTTGGATGCTGACCAAACACTTCCGGCTTATCCAATCCAGGGAATGTATTGATGTACTCTCTCACAGTCACCAGATCAGTGTTCTCCGGAATGTAGTAGTTTGGCATCGAACACACTTTATACTGTGGCTCTGTCAAGGCTTCCTCGTTGAACAACTGACTGATATAACTTCTGAGGATACGGCGATCCCAGTCATCAGTAATACGACCTCCATAGTTTGCTTCAGCGATCAAGTACTTTAACGCATCCCAAGGAGTTTCGGGGTACTCGTCCAATAACACAACCAAAATGTTCTCACATACATCAAAGTCAGAGTTGTTGAAGTCACAGGTGACGTTCCAACCCAGAGTGAGGAACTTTTTGCGTTCGAGAAGGAGACTATGGAAGAAACAGAGTGAGAATAGAAGTTTTTCGTAGACTTCTGGTTTCTTGGTCTTGTGGTACGTTTCTTCGGTGAAGAGATTATACAAACGAGTCATATTCGCTTTGACTCCCTTAGGCGGCTCCGTAGTCATTTTAATACTGACTTGAAGAATAGAGATGGGGAATTGAGGGTGAGGACTACTCGACAACCACAATCTAAAGTCTGGATGTGGGTTCTCTGACGGAATAATTTCAATGATTTTGTCCAAGGCTGGCATCCAAGAGATTGACAAGTGACAGTTGGCTAAGAAGACCCATGTTCCTTCCTTGATTCCTTCTTGGATAAGTTTGGCAGCTTTGGGAGATTGTCCTTGACCCAGTGAAATATAGTGGAACTTTTTACCCATTCCTTGTTTGTTGGCAAGGGCAATTAGGTCCAAGGTTGGATCCACTCCTGGACTCAACACAAAGACGAGTGGGATTTTCGGTGAAGAATCCAATAGAATATCGGCAACATCTAGAAGCGGTGGTTCAGTGAATTTCTGGCCCAAGTTTGTTGCAACAAAGGCTTGAGCACAGAAGAGGATACGATCAGAACGGAAAGTGCGAACAATTAACATTCGCTGGAGGTCGTTGACTTTGTTTTCCCACTCTCCTGGGAGAGCCAAGACTTCTGGGTCACTGCTCATGAACCAACTCTTCCATTCACGTTCACTCTGCTCGATTGCACTAACTAGACCGCTGAATGCAGGCAAATTATCGAGTTCGGTGATATTGTCCCAAGTTTCTTCGGAGATCCTGGTTCTCGTTGTTAAAAACGCAAACACAAAAAATATCATTTAACTCACCATTCTGTAAATGGATTCGGCCTCTGTGCATCTTTGTCCAAAACCATTCCTCCACGAAGGAAGAATTCATATTCGTCACGATTCAATTTTCCAGCGGCTTCCATAATCTTGACAGTCATTTGAAGTGCGAAGAGCAACTTGTGCTTCTCAAACAAACCACGACACGTGTTTTTGTACACTGCGTAGGTATGGTACTCGTTCAAGGACGTAATACGTTCACCAAGGTCTTCAAACCTCTTACTCTTTCCAATAGATTTCTCAAACAAGTCTACATATGCGTCCAGAGAGAACTGATACATAGGATCCACAGTTGCCAAATCGTTGAGGACAAAGTACAGGATGGACGCTCGTTTTGCAGAAGGTCTGTATCCTTCTCTCGCAGCATCGATTCGCTTCTCAGTTTGTTCACTAACAACCAACTGTTGCGTCACTTCTTCAGCAATTGACTTTGATGATTGAAGTGTGTTCACAAGCTTCTCATCATCCAACAGAGATCCTTGAGCCGTACTCAACAGATACAGAATTTCATCTTCCAACTCAACGAGTTTTCTCTTTGCAGCGGCCACGTTAGACACGAGCGCGTTCTTTTGTTCTTCCAGCTCGGGTTTTTCTCGTCGCACTACAATACCCAACAGCTGATCCTCAAGACCCTTCTCCTTGACAGCGAAGTTGACAATAGTTGCTTTTGCAAAGACTTCGGGAGGGTATTTTGGATTTGCGAGTTTTGTTGTGAGGTAGAAGCGGAAGTCTGGGTTGTACTCGACTTCCTTATCTCCAAGTTTGATGACAAGTAAACCTCCCTTTTTAACGACAGATTTGTTCAAGACAGGATCAAGTGCGGGATCAATAGACTCGGCTAAACCTTGAAGAAGAACGGGTATACCGTATTGAATTGCGTTTTCCAGTGTTCGAAGGAAATCTGGTTGCTTCAGATCAATAATTTTCAAGTCACGTTTAGCTTCCATATTCTTGATCCAAGTGTTTGCTTGCCCTTGTGGATCTAAGAAAAAAAGTGTCAACAGTTACCTCAGTTGCAAGTGACACACATACCAATCATCAAAGGCCATCTGCGTCCCTTTGTCACAATAATACCGTTCTCAGCTGAGAACGCGTCTGATGGAAGTCCTTGAATATTCCAGTCGCGAATATCTGTCGGTTTCCCCATGAACTTGTCAAACGTGAAGTCAGGAGAAAATGGAATCTCAAGCGCTTTGATTTGTGCAAGCCAGACATTATCGACCAAAGAGACACGGTATGTGCTGTTGAATGCACCTGCATATGACAAGAAGGCTGCTGCTAACAAACAGTCTCCAGGCAAGTATCGCATTGCTTCTTCATACAATTTGATACTTCTCTCCCAACGGTCTCGCTCTCCCGCCAAACCAGACACAAGCTGCTCTGCACGAGTCAACTTCAACTCTGTTTGCTCGGAATCTTGTCTCAGCTTTTCCTTCAACGATACCTTTTCGTCATATTGGTTCTTCAACTCGGTAAGTTTGTCTTGAATCTCTTGAAGCTTGGCTTTGGCTTCTCGGAGAGTTTTCTGCTTCTTTTCAAGAGTATCTTGAGCGTTTTTGAGTTTCTCCTTCTTGGGTGCTACTTGTCTGAAGATAATTCCGTAGGTTTCCATGGCACGAACCCACATACAAAGGGATTTGGAAGCACCAGACACACGACCAACGACATCTGGTTGGAAGTTCTCATCTGCACAGTATTGAGAAGTCTTCTTGAGAATCTTGTCGGATATGTTGTCCTTGTCAAAGTTAATGAGCTGTTTGATGAAGTATGGGTTTCCAAGTTGTCGTTTAGCCTCATCCCAAGTTGGTTCACTCTTCTTCAGAACCATGACAGCTTCCATAACCTTTTCGACGAGAGGTGGTGGTTTACCATATGAACGAATTTCTTGCAAATCTTTCTTGTTAATTCCTTCCAGCGCCTTCACGGCCGAGTTCAAAGCAGGAAGTGCTTGATCTAAATCGGCTTGGGCGGCATCAGCGACAGCTCGAACCTCCTCTTCTTCAACTCCAAGTTTTTCAGCTTTGACGGACACACCCTTCGCTTGTTCGTCAGCCTCTCTTTTCTGCTGCACAATGATGACCAAGTAGTCCTCACACTGCTTCTGAAATTGAGCCACTTGCTTTTTCGCGACCTCTAATTCCACAGAAATTTTTTCGACGGATGTTCTAGTGTCGTCGAGTTTGCTAAGACCGTTTCTCAACTTTGACGCAGATTCTCCTATCTCTTTTCGTTTCTCACGTAGAAACTCTCTGTAACCAGTCACAAGTTCCAAGTAATTTGTTGGAGTGACGTAGTTGATTCTCTTCAATTCAGCAAGCATCTTCTTTGACATCTCGACGACAGACATGTGAACGGAGACGAAAACACTTGAAACTGCTTTCTTTGCTTGATCTGAACCAAGATCTACGTCTTCAAGATACTTCAAAGCGACTTCCTGCAAGGCATCTTCAGGCCATTCACTGAACCAATCGATTGTACAGCAGTTCACAAGTGATGGGAACATACGAAGTCTGTTTCTGAAAGCGTCACCGACAGGAGACATACATAACACAATGTGAAGATTATCACGGACTCGATTGATGAAGAAGTTGTCTATGATTATATGTTAGCAAAGATGTAAATCTGTCAATGAGGGAACTTACACATAGCGTCACCGATTTCGCTCACAGCTTTTCCGTCTCCTGACTTGAGATTGTTTTTGATTTCATTGAGCTCGTCATTCGTGAACAAGTTGGGAACTTCTCCACTACTTAAAATATTGCTGACATCTTCCAAGAAACTTTCGTTTAGAATTTGAGAGTCCGTGAAAACGAAGGCTGTGGGCTTGTTGTCAACTCCCGCTAGTCGGTAGAGACTCTTCAAATCTTCTCTGAACTCAATGTGGCGGTAGTACTTGGTGATTTTGATTTGGAAGACTGCAGTTTCAACGATATACGAAGCAAGGCGAGACAACGACTGTCGTCCACTACCGCCGACACCAACTAGCAAAACGTTTCCACAAGGAAGTCTCAAGATTCTAGTTATGCGGCAGATGTGTTCGATTGCATCTCTGAATAGAACCAGATCAATCTGGATGAATCCTGGCTCAAAGTTGTACTCTTGAAGCTTTTCGTCAATAAACTTTTTCAGTTTGTCGGCATCATCAATTTCTTCGTAGATCGGGTCTCCATCTCCCATGAAGTCACCGAAGAGAGACATTCTTTTGTCAGGATAGAGGATTTTAATGGCACTGGAAAAAAGTGCAACCAACTTGTCGTCAACGAGCTTGGTAAAATAGCCACGATCTTCACTGTCGATCAAACGATCGGCAAAGACGCGGTAAAGCTCATGAATCCAGAGTTTTGTTAACGAATCCCGTGAGTCAAAGTAGTCTTTGTTGGCCCTCAACAAGCCTTGGAAGACTTTCGAAATGTCTCTAAGGTTGAAGAGATAATGCATTTTCGCAGGCGTTGGAAGTAGTTGGGCGATGACGGTGTGGTAGATTTCAATGGTTGCTTGTGTAATGATGTCGCCCAATGGTTTAATATCTTCCTCAAATTCTTGCAGCTTTTGATTCAAAATAGTTCCGAAGATGCGAGCTAATGAAACCTCCTTAGGGAACGTCATATTAATCACGTTGAATCTGGATTGAATTCTTGGACTGATCTTTTGACGACCTCCTCCTGGAGGACCCATGGCTGTAATGACAAGAATGTCGTTAATAAACTTGACAGTTTGTTTCTGACGGTCGTAAACGAAACCATAATCCATCCAGTGGCGGATGAGCTCCAGTGGTGGTTGAGAGAAGAAAGTATCTTTCAGTGGCATATTGAAGTCATCAATGAAAGCAACCAATTGCTTGCCTCCTATTGGGACGAAGATGTTTTTGGTTCGCTTCTCAACTTTGCTCTCCAAAATCATCTGTACTGCGTTTGAACTTGTCTGGGCAGACATGTTAATATTCAAGAGACTCCATTTGCTATCCAAGTTGGCCAAAACACTGTTGATCAAACTCGTTTTTCCCGTTCCAACGTCACCGACCAACAGCAATGGTGCCTTTCTATTGATCAAGGACTGAACGACGAACTCATTTCGAATAGTGTCCACAGTTGGAACAAAGATTTTGTAAAATGGAATTCCAGGTTGATACCTCCAACCAGTGGGCAATTTGTCCTCCCACGCAGCCCAAGTCTTGTTTTGCTTGTCAACAAGGTATTCGTAAACGGTGTCTTTACTTGGGAACTGGCCTTCAATCTCACGGAGGAACATATCAAACGATCTGCGGCTTTCGTCCGTCAGTGTTCCTCCAAGAGACCAAATGACTGAGAAGAGGAACCATAACTCAATCATTCTCGGGTACGTATCTGGGTCATTTACGTCGACTCCGTTTTCTGGAAGGGCAAGAGCATCAAATAGGATACAGAATGCCTTGATAGCTGCAATTTCGGGGACTGGGACAAGTTCCTCGCATCCTTTACGGAATTCAAGAACTTGGGGAATGTATTTTTCGATGAGTCGTCGAAGAATATCTTGAGATTGTTTCTCTGGTCTAGCTGCGATCCAGGAATCGACATAAGGTCTCCATGTGATGGAAACGTAGTCCATGTACACAATTCCTGCTCGACTAACAGTGGCTGGACTGGCTGTTGACAAATCCATGACCTCAAATAGCAAGGAAACTTGCTCCGGCATAGCGATACGTTCACCGTTGATCAGTGTAAGCACTTTGTTGTCATCCAAAACAGTGTTCATACTCTCGATCCACAGGGTATCAACTGGGCCATCCAAAACAATCCACTTTTGGTCTTTCTTTTCGTCAGAGCATGTGAAACGCATGACATTTGAAAGAACTCCGTCTGTCCACTCATTGGATGTGATGTTCACTTCTCCATACAACTCGCCGAGAGAGATTGCCTTTGGATTAATGTAAAACGCTTTCGCTGGAACGTACATCTCTGGTTTGATTTTTGACAGTTTTGTAAGAGTGGCTTGAAGCATTTTACTGACTGTGGTCTTGCCAACTCCAGTTGCACCAACAATCATAACTCCGTGACGCGCACACTTTGTTTCGTACAACTGAATAATCTTGTGAAGCATTGTTTCGATAGGTTGCAAGTTTGCGGCTCTCATTTCTTCAATGGCAACGTTTCGGAACTCTGTATAGTCTGGGTTGGTAGTTTCAACTCCGGGGAACAAGTCTGAAAGAATGCCGTTAAAAAGAGGGACGTCTTCAGCAGTCAACTTCGGGACGTTGTTTTCTTTCATACTGTTCATCAGAATGGAGTCATCAGCAGAGATGGGGTCTCCTCGTTTTCGCCCTCCTGCCGATCTCAGCGCGGCGGTCAAGGCTCTCAAGTTGAAATCATAGTGATCTTGTTTGGACAACTGCTGAGCAGAGAGGCGGTACAACGTATCAACCTTCTTGGCTAGATTTCTGGTATTGGAGAATCCTTCAGCGAAAAGCATGATTTCCGCAATCATAGCTGTGTCAGGTGTCATCATAGATACAGGTCTAAACAAGGCCTTCAAGTTGTCTGGAAGTTCAGAACGACCAGCGTAACCAGGATTCATGGTGATGAAAATACCACAGTTAACGTTCAGCTTAATCTCTTTTCCTTCGAATACGAATGTCTTTGCGACACGGGCAATGGCAGTCAAGATACAAGAAATTTGCAGAGCCACGACGGATAATACTTCAATATCAATACGATTAAATTCGTCGAAGCAACCCCAAGCACCAGTTTGGGCCAGACCAGAGAACATTCTTCCAATTGAGATATAGTCCAACGCGTCACTACAGTTGAATACAATAACGTATTTTCCCAGTGCTTTTCCTAAATCCTTCACAGTCTCGGTTTTACCAGTTCCAGCAGGTCCTTGAGGGCTTCCTCCTCTTTGTAAATGAAGAGCTGTTGTAAGCGTCATATAGCATCTATCTGTTAAAGGAGTAATAACAAGACGACCACTGTTTCCAAGATATTCATAACCGTATCGGAAATGAGTGTTAATTTGACGAATGAAGCAGTCCTCATCATCTTTTCCTTCTTTTCCCAATAAAACCGAAGTTGACTAATCCATTCAAATGCGTTCACACTGTTACAACCAAGTTTTGCCATCTTCTCGATGACGTCACGCGAGTGAACTTCAACTGTGATGAGGGCGATAATTTTCTTTCGCTCAACTTTGCTCAGTGGAGAGCGAATCAAATCCGCAAGCTTTTTCAAACCACTGATTTGCTTCTTCTTCAATGTTTTAAGAGCATGCTTCTCGCCCTTCTCGACTTCAATCAACGCCTTGGTACAGTCTTGTGTCCACGAGACCAAACCAGATGTGATGAGCAACTGTCCAGGCCAATCTTTAATCCACTTGTCTTTTTTAGATTTCTTTTGTGCCATCAAACAGCCAAGAAGGAGCTTTCTCAAGGTGGATCGCATAACAGATTCAACGTCTGTCAACCAAGATTCAACAGGTCCTTCAATTACACACGGACTGAAGTACGGTACAAATTCTCCATCTCCAGAATGCATACCAATTGCTTCATAATGCCTTCGACTATCGGTTCCCACAGTTGTCAATTCGAGCTTGTATAAGTTATCGAAGCACTTCTTCAAATGTGGTTGAACGGCGGTTGGATCCTTTGCCTGACCTAAAATTTCGAGCAAGTCATCGTTGGAAAGGAAATAGAATCTTGGAAAGGCTTGTCTTTTGGTTTCCTGTTGAATTCGTAAGTTATGATTCATAAACCAAATCACTCACCAAATACATGTCAAGACTCTTTTGAATTTTTTCAAGCTTTGCGTTCATATCGTTTAACATTGGAATTAATCCATCGACATGAGTAGCGCGCCTTGCGTTCTTATCCGCAACAATTTTTACCATAATAGCTTTGTAGTTCACGTTGACACCATCAAACATTGTAGACTCCTTTGGCAGCTGTTTTCTAATATCCTCAGCCCCGACAAAGATATTCTCGAGATACATCCATTGACGCTGAACTTGAAGCAATACTTCGATCGCTTCAGTAATGAGGGACAGAGTTCTTTCCCAGTGGTCCACTTGTGATTGGAACGCAAGAAAGAATTTTGACGCCTTCATAGCGGACAGAGTAACTTGGTTGTCTTCCAATAGTTGGAACAGATCGTCAGTGCTTCTGATCTTGAAGTATCCCTTGTCATCCTTATATGGAACAACATCCAAGTCAAGTTCTGACCAAGCCTTTTCAATTTCTTGAAGCCCTTGCTCAATCGACAACTCCTTCGTGGCAGCTCCAGAAAGTGCGTTGATGGATTCACCATATCTTTAAAATAATGTTAGCTTAAGGGAAAAATACTTCTAATCAACTTACTGATCCAATCCAATTTCAAAGATCTTTTCGAGAGAGAATTGTGGGCTATTAGGGTCGAAAGTTTTTCCAGTTTCTTCCATAATTTGATTCCAGTGACGATCTCTCATAGCTGGATTCTTCAAGTCGGTGAGTACAGGGATGGTTCGGCGAGTTTGACTGATTTTCTCACGGAGATTCACATAAACATCTGTATCATTGTTAGCATATTCTTTTGAAGAGGCACAGTGTACTACCCCATTCTTTCATTTCTTTGCCCATCTTTTGAAGCTTTTTCAAAACTTCTGAACAGATTCTTCCATTTCAGATGCATCAAGAGTCAAGAATGGTTTGGTTCTCCAGTCTTCCCAGACGGTAACCCATCAGACGTCAATTGCCAGATTTGTTGCAGAGACTCCAATTCGCTGTTAATTTGGCCAATTTCCTTGCTGGGTGGTTGCTCTAACTTGAAGACCCGAAGACCTTTCTGGAGTTTGCTTCTTGTTCCGCAGCATTTATCATCATTTGCTTGTATTCTCCAATGGCTTTCAAAGCCTTTTCCACGCCAAAGTTTGCTGCGAATGGACCCTTGGAAGTAAATTCTTCGCGAACAGAAGACATACCCTACATGAATCTTAAGAAAACACTTCAGGAACCACAATTAAGACCCTACCTTAGAAAAGTCATCGACGGAACTGAGAAGATCTGATTTGAACTTAGACTTGGAGTCTTGAAGCATTTTCTCCGCCTCCACCATGGTTTGTTGCATAGCCACCCAAGCTCCACTCAAAGACTCCAACTGACGCTTCTCTTCCTCTCGAATTTGAACTTCATATTTCTCCAAGATTTGGTATTGCTCATGAATTGGTTGGAACTGACTTTCAATGGCTGGAGCATCTTGTTGAAGTTGAGTCAACAGTGCGAGACTTTCAGAGAGTTGGTTCAAGTCGTTGGGGCTTGCCATGAGCTTTTCAGTTTTCTTTGCAAACATTTCGTGTAGGTTATTAAGCTCAGTCATAGCATTGATGTTGAGCAGCGTAGTCAGCTTGTTTTGCCAGACGTTGCAGTGACTGACAAGAGCATGCTTGAGTGGAGACGAATCCAATCGGACGAAGTTAATGTTTGTTAATGTTTCCTCTTTCTGCGTGTTGTTGGCCACTTCGTTGTAACGATTGATATCAGCGTCAAAAGTGGATAAAGCAGGCTTGAGCTTTGCATAACGACGAATGAAAGCATCTTTGTTGATTTCCCAGATTTCACGATAAGAGTCCCAGTTTCTCAGATAGTTTTGGCATTTGGTGGCGTTATTCATCATTCCGTTTTGTAGTAACGCGAGATTCTTCAGAACATCATCCTCATTCTGAATGACCGTAAACATAGTTGGCAAGGCTTTCTTGTCAAGGTCCAATTTTTCAGTAAGACGCCTTAAGTAAAACATATCAGAACAGCTTACGTCACTCATTAAATAACTTACGGGATTACATCAATACAAGATATCATTTCGCGAGCAATTTCATTCACGGAGTCTTCCAGTGTTTGTAAAGTTGGGCTGAAATCGACCTTTTGACCTTCCAACACAACATTGACTTTAAAGAGTGGGTGAATTTCACCACCACCATCACGATTTTTTCCTTCACCGTTGATCGCCTTTGCAATTTCCTGTAATGATCTCTTGACTGCGACTCTTAACGCTTCTTCAACGAATCCATCGGTCTTTTGCACGTATTTGATCCACTGCTGGAATACATCTTTTCCATCACTCTTGAATATCTCAAAAAGCGATTGGAGTGTTTGCAAGATGGTGTCGTGTGTCGTAGCCAGCTTTTTGCGAATAGCTTCACGCCAAGTCTCTTGAGCATTCTCAAAGTCCGATAGGTCATAAATTTTCTTCTTTTCGACGTTCCAGAGCAAAGTGTCTGATATGGACTTGCAGCACTTTTGGATTTTGTGGTTTGAGTCGATAAATTCGGATACAGTCTTCTGGACGTCGTGCGAGTGTCGACGACATTCTTTGATGAAGTAGTCGGTGATTCCTGGTCGGTTTTGTCAGTATTTGAAGTTAAACGTTACAAGTGCGAACCTTTTGAAGCCCAGGTTAGATTGGTTAGTCCTGGGTTGATCTTTCTGTCCAAGAATCTGATACGCTCACGGAAAAGAGCATGTTCATCTTTGGTCAATGTCTCCAAAATGGAATTATAGTCACGAACAACCAACAGCACATTCTCTCGCAGAATACGCAGTTCCTCCCTCTTACTAAACACTTCCTGGACATAAAATGGGACATCTAATTTCAGCTTTTGCCAGTAGTGAATCTCTGCAAAAGCGCGCAACAAGTCATGGTCGAACTTCATATCAAGGAAGTCACCATGACGGCGAGCCATAAGAGTTCCTTCAAGTTTATCTCCGAGGTTTGGATCAACGTTTGCCACCCATTCAGCATGGGTCTTGGAAATGTAGTCCTCCAACGCACTCACCAACGGATCATATTGAAGCTTGGCTTCGTCAGCGAGAGGGGTATATGGCAGATAATAGGCACTGTTGAGCGCTGCTTGTGAGAACTGAACTCTCTTCAATAAAGACCTGGCCCAGTAAGCAGATCCTGAAAAGTCTGGATGTGAACGAAGAATCTCTGGGGCCTTTCTATGGGTCTCAAACTCCACTTTAACCGTGTTGAGCTCAACCATGAACAGAGAGTAGACGTCAGCAGTCTTTTTCTCCACAGTTCTTTTGATGGCTTCACGTTTGGCAAGATGGTGAAAGATTTCAAGCAGTTCGACACTTGCGTCGACGGTAAGAGCTCCTTCAAACGCCGAAATGATGGTGTTTTGCATCATAACTTCGAGGTCTTTAACACCTTGCTTGAATGCGTTGCTATTGAGTTGACGTTAGAATGGGTATTCAAATTCTTTGAACTCACAAGTCATCGTGCCATCTAGTAGCTTTTACGTCGAGAATGAACTTTTAATATTCCACAAAGCCGCGATGTTTCTTTCAAAAGCTAGCTCAATGTCTTCCAAGCTGGCAAGAAGATAGTCAGCTAACCTTTCAAATGAGTGACAAACAAACCTTTTTGCAATTTCAGGTCCCTTAGTTCCGCCAAAATCGGAATCGGTGCCTTTTCTCCTCCACTAATCTTTCTGCTGAACTGAATCTGTCCTTCACACACTTCGAGCAAATCACGACATCTTTGAACAAACGCATCGATTTGTGCAAATATGCTGCTTTGATCAAAGTCCCAACCGGGAGTATTCAACACATACTTTGAAATATGAACGACTTGTCTCTTGTACGTTGCTTTCCAGTTCTCACCGCAATTAATGCTGTCTTGCAAACTGGTCATACTGGCATGAACGTCTCCATGGAAAATTTCGTCGAGACTAATTTTGGCACAGCATCGGGTAATGATTTCACTGGACACTTTTCTGAGGAGACTAGTGAGACGCTCTTTCGTGTTGTAGTTCTTTGAGTTTGACCAAATCATGCGGATGCAGTTAAGGAGTTTGGGGAGAACGTTTTGGATGTCTTTTGGCTCGGAACTGGCCAGAGTTTGACATGGCTGTTGATGTGAAATTAGTTGTTTGTTTATATGACCGTCGTTGATTACCTCAGTCAGTGTGGACAAAAACCTCAAGTTGTCTTGAGCCTGCATGGTTCCCTCCTTGATGAGATTAGACAGGCGTAAGAATGCTCGAGGTAAGAAGACTTGGCGGCCTCCAGGACAGAAAGAATTTTCTTCAAGTCGGCCCGATTCAACTGTTCACTGATTCCCGAGAGATCATCACAACGGGATCGCCAGAACTGGATCTCTTCCAAAGGACCGGAATTTTCTGATCAAAGATTTACGTTATTAGCAAAATATAAATGTTACAAGAAGGTTGTGTACCAGAGCTCTCGGAAGTATGCTGATTGTTGACAACCTCCTTGATTTGACGAGTCCAATGGATAACCAAAGATTCAAGACGTTGAACGACATCTTTTGATTTCGCAGCAATCTCTGGGCTCACAAAATCTTCGTTCGGCACGTACTGAGCGAATTGAATTTGTTTAGTTGATGTGTTGTAGAAGATTGGAAACTCACCAAAACCGTGTGGCCTTTAATTTGAAACGTGGTGTCAGTCAAGAAAGCCATAAACTTGTGCATTTGCGAACGAAAGTCTGTTTGTGTGGTGGTGAGATATACCCAACAAACACACGACAAACCTTTTCTGACTGACTCTGGCCATTGCTTGTTTTCCATAAACATGGGAACATATACACCTTGCATCATTCTAAGTAAACTCTCCATGACGTCTCCATTCACGGTTCCATACTGAAAGCATTTTTCAAACGTCTGTGAGTTGATTGGGATAGGGACAAGAGTGTCCTTTGTTTCACCAGCAGTGACTGGAACTTCCTTGATGAAATACATAATTTCTTTCGAGTTTTGAGGAAGCGATGGCTGAGCACACAGGACTTTTCGTTCGCTGTCAATATGAAGAATCATTTTGCGAATACTGGCATCTTGAATGAAGTCCGTCACGACAGCATCTAGATGAGGGGTGTTCATTCAATTTTGCTCAATACAGAGGCCAAATTACCATGATCCTCAGTCCACATCTCATGAGCATAACCTGTCAAAGTCACAAGTCGCTTGAATCTGTCGATGACAACCGAAATACTCTCCACTGGCTCTGGCTCTTCGACTGGTTGAACTTCTTCGACCGCAGGTGGATCATTAATTTGCTGCACTTCCTCAGTGGGAGGAGGTGGGGCGTCCGCAAGCATTTTTGCAGTTGTTTTTGTTTTGAAACACTGAATTGTCAACCATCAGGCATTTCTGTCTCTTCCCATTCGCATAAAAAGGAGAATATTCTTTTCAGTATATTAAATGCTTTGGTTATCAAGAAAAGCCCCCATTATAATAACCTTGTTCACCATTCGTCATGGAACGAAATTAGTATATAATTTGAAAATCTAACTGGCATAATATAAAAAACAAACTATGAATGCTTTTGTTTGAGTCGCGTTTGGTTGTACTTTGTGGTTGGGGTGGAAAAAAGAAGCTTCGCAAAATGTGAGCAACACCCTCTTCCACCATGTCGTCCTGTGTTGCCAGCCCTTGAATCGCAAGCAACGAATGCAGTGGACGTCCTTGTCCACCCTCCTTTTCTCTAAAGCAGAAACGCGGCACTAACCTTCACCCCTTCGCCCCTTCGCCGATTCGCAGGTCGTCCGCCGCAGTTCAACGAGCGAACCCAAAGTCTGAAGTCGCCCGTCGCGGCCAGGCTCTTCAGCTCAACATCACCGCCGCCCTCGGTCTTCAGGATGTGCTCAAGACAAACCTTGGGCCAAAGGGAACTATCAAGATGTAATTGCTTGAAACTGCCTGGCTCCTCCGATTCAACTCACTCCCCTTCCTTCTCTTTCCTTAGGCTCGTCGGTGGTTCCGGTGATATCAAATTGACAAAGGATGGAAAGGTGCTCCTGACGGAAATGGTGAGTCTGGCCTTGCTTGTCTGCTTGGCTCTTACGCTTCCCTCAACAGCAAATCCAAAACCCAACCGCCTCAATGATTGCCAGAGCTGCTACTGCTCAAGACGATATTACTGGAGATGGAACCACGTCCAACGTGATCATGATCGGAGAGCTTTTGAAGCAGGCTGAACGATACATTTCTGAAGGACTCCATCCACGAGTTATTACAGAAGGATTCGAGATTGCCAAGAAGGAATCTTTGAAGGTATCTTTGTGCTTGTAATTCTGTATCGCATTACTCACCCACCTTCACAGTTCCTTGAAACTTTCAAGATGAAGAAGACCATCGATCGTGACCTCCTTATTTCTGTTGCTCGTTCCTCGCTGCGTACAAAAGTCCGCACTGACATTGCTGATAATTTGACTGAGGCTATTGTTGATGCTGTCATGGCCATTCACCGTCAAGGAGAACCAATTGATTTGCACATGGTTGAAATTATGAAGATGATGCACAAGAATGAGACCGATTCCCGTTTGATCAAGGGATTGGTGATGGATCACGGTGCCAGACACCCAGACATGCCAAAGCGTGTCGAGAATGCTTTTATCTTGACCCTGAACGTCTCTTTGGAGTACGAGAAGAGGTTCGTATAGTGCGTTTCATTCGCGTCTTTTCTGAACCTTCTGCTTGCAGTGAAATCAACTCTGGATTCTTCTACTCCTCTGCTGAGCAGCGTGAAAAGCTTGTTGAATCTGAGCGCCGATTCGTTGATGCTCGTCTCGCCAAGATTGTTGACTTCAAGAACCGTGTTTGCGACGGAAAGAACAAGGACAAGGGATTTGTCATCATCAACCAAAAGGGTATCGACCCATTGAGTTTGGATATTCTTGCCAAGCACAACATTTTGGCTCTCAGAAGAGCCAAGAGAAGAAATATGGAACGGTATGTACAATTTTCAACTACTGATACAGTATGTTGACTCATGTTTTTAGTCTCCAACTCTGTTGTGGTGGTGTTGCTCAAAACTCTGTCGATGACTTGGAACCAAGTGTTCTCGGACACGCCGGTCTTGTCTATGAGCACGTGCTTGGAGAAGAGAAGTTCACATTCATGGAAAACGTCGAGAACCCTGCTTCAGTAACCCTCCTCTTGACTGGACCAAACGCCCATACCATCAATCAAATTAACGATGCCGTTCGTGACGGTCTCCGTGCTGTCAAGAATGCTATTGAAGACGAGCACGTCATTCCTGGTGCTGGAGCTTCCAAGTCGCTCTGTCAGCGCACTTAAACCAATTCAAAGCATCTGTGAAGGGAAGAGCCAAGATGGGAGTTCAGGCATTCTCAGACGCTCTCTTGATTATTCCAAAGACCCTCGCTAGAAACGCTGGATTTGATTCCCAGGATGTCATTGTTATGCTGCAAGAAGAGTACGCGGAAGGCCACATTGTTGGAGTAGACTTGAAGACTGGAGAGACATGTGACCCTGTTTTGGAAGGCATTTTCGACAACTACAGAGTCCACCGTCACTTGCTGCACTCTTGGTATGTTGTTGCAGATAATCTTTTTGTTTCACTAACTCTGTTGTTTAGTTCTGTCATTGCCAGCAACTTCCTTCTGGTTGATGAAATGATGAGAGCAGGTCGTTCAAGTTTGAGATCGGGTCCTGTCGAGCAGTAACTTATATAATGTTTATCCCTTGTTTATGTTTTGTTCTTGTGGGCACATGATGAATACATTCGAATCCTTCATGTTTCGAGAATCTTTCGTTGAGATAAATGTTTATTTACGTATAAAGGACATCAGATGTGGAGAGCGACACATTCTTCAATTTGAGCACGAAGAATATCCGATACTGTCTCGTTGGTTGTACGTACAGTCAAGCGATACATTTGATACTGTTCGTTTCGTTCCAATCTCACCATACATCCGACTTTACCCATGTCCGCAGTGTTGAAAATACCGGCACTAACAACACTCAAAGGAGAATCGTCTACATTTCGGATGATTCCAAGACCCAGCCCTGCACTATCTTGACCAACTCGGGTGTGGAAACAACGGCGCCAGAAGCCGGACGGAAAACAACTTGTGATTCACGAGGTGGCCCACCAATTTGCTTCCAACGGTTGAAAAAGTCAGGAGCAGGCAAATCAATGGGTGTCACGAATTTGGAGATAATAATGGGAAGACGAAGAGTCAAAGATACTGGCAAACTCGACGACACTCCATCACCAACTTGACAGTTGACAGTCATGAACGAGATTGGCTGAGGAATACCTGCACATTCCACTTTGTAAATTTGGTGCAATTGAGTTCCAGACGGAATGATGGACGAAATTGGCTGCATCAACGTCACACGCACGTTAGGGTCAGCCTGGATTTCAGCAGAAAGAGCCGTGATTGGTTGTGAAGAACGGTTTCCAAAAAAGACAGCAATTCGGCCGAGTTGGTCGCGGTATTCTGTCTTGATACCGATTTCGAGGTTGGCATCTCTGTGGAGGAGCCGTTTGGAGCCGTAATCAGACGGTTATAGAGAGTTGAGTCGTCCATTCCTCCACTCAAGGCTCTGACTGCAGGTTTGGCAAGACTGTAGTCAATTCCTCCCGCGCCTAGCGCATCCAAAATAGGGGCGGCTGGTTCTTGGTAATATTGTTGGAGGAGGAGAAACATCAGCAGGAAGGCTTTGAC
Source organism: Rhizoclosmatium globosum (assembly GCA_002104985.1). Lineage (NCBI taxonomy): Eukaryota > Fungi > Chytridiomycota > Chytridiomycetes > Chytridiales > Chytriomycetaceae > Rhizoclosmatium > Rhizoclosmatium globosum. Next base: position 143,004 of record MCGO01000043.1, on the reverse strand, counting down.
CCTGATTGATCATATCCAACTTGGACAACTCAATCGCCCTCAACACATCTGCATCTTCTTGATTTGTTTCCTGGATCCTTTCTTCAAAGGATTTGAGCGGTGCTTTCACGGCAGCCGCTGGTCGAGACACGGCCCCTCCAGCCGCCAGTGCGCATCACGAATCGCCTTTGCTTTTGCAACCTCCGTGTTTGCATCTTTTCCACCAATGACCCATGTTCGTTTATCCTCCGTGTCGGCAATCTTTTTGTTGAGGCGAGACAAGAGAGCGATTCACGTTCAGGGTATGCTGGCATTTCTTCACAAACTGTTTGCAACAATTCGTCCGTCTCTCTGGTGGAAAGGCGCAGGTACTCGGATGCACGTTGTTGTAACTCAACATCAAGGACGGTTTGGTGTTGCTTGAACACTGATAAAACCTCCTCCTTAATTTCTGGGAAAAGGTTGATAAACTTGACATATGTAGTTAACAAAGGGCCGGGTGGGCCAGAGCAAGTTGGAACTTGGAGTGCAACGCCGTAAACTGGTCGATTGGTGTACAACCTGGCATATTGGCAATCAAGTGGCCAAATTCGCCAAGAATGCATCCACCCACTTTGATGGTGGTTCGTGGCAGTTTGGAGATCGCAAAGCAGACAGATAGTAGCCACGGCGTATTCTTGCAATACTTCGTTGTTGGTGATGATTTGAACAACCGGAACCAAATATCATCTGACACGAATTCTCCAGCAATGGTGATAAGCTGAAGAACAACGTCCACGTACCAAGAGTATTCCATCGCAAACTTTTCAGTTAGAATGGCAATCTTGAGAACCATTTCTTCACGAATGGCGAAGTCGCGATTTGCAGATACTGAAGTAACTCGGCGACAATGACACGAACATTGGTTTGGTCACACATACTGTACAATAATCCAACGCACTACGTCTGACAGTGATATCCTTGTCTTTCAATGAGGCAATAATAGTCTCTTGATGGACACGAAGAGCATCCAAGCAGTTTCGCGCTCCAGTGGCTGCCAAGTGACACATGGTTTCCAAAGCCAAATAACGGCTGTTGGTTTCCTTTGCTACGATAAAGTTTCCAAGGAGGACAAGAGTTTGATCGACTAAATCCGAGAGAGGGTCCAAGTGAATACACAAGTTGATTGCTTCAAACAGAATGGCATTTTGAGCGTTGTTGTGCTGCACGTTCTTTGGAACCTCAGCACTGTTTTGAATAATGTACAAGAGAACGTCGTTCAGTTTACGGAATACTTGTGGATCCACTAAAACACAGATGAGCCTATTATATGAGAATATGATAGTTGACTGACCTGGTCCAGGGAAATACTGCAACAATCTCAACAGTTTGATCTGCAACCAAGGAACAGGAATCTTGTAATACAAGTATTCTGCTGTGTAATCCTTGTCAATGAGAATTTTGTACAATCTGTTGACAGCCTTGTTGACACATCCGTAATACTCTTCAGGATATTGTTGAGCCAATGCCAAAACAAGTGTAGCTACACAGAGCGCCGTTCCCTGATGAGAATCTTAGCGAAGAGTGAGCAAAACGACGGTCACGTACTAAGTCACGGTCATCCATCATGAAGAGAATCTTTTGTGCCCAATCCACTGCTTGGAAAATATCTGGAAACTTTCTAAACAGCTTCAACAAGCACAAAGCAGCCTTCTTGCGAACAAAGCTTGTGTGGTTTCTGAAAAGTTGTCTCAGTTGACGATTCTTTCGAAGTTGATATCCTCACCCTGACACCAGCAACGACTGCACTTCCACAGACAACGTCACGGCCATTTCACGGCTTCCGACATTGGCGATAGTATGAAGCGCCAAACACGTAAAGATTTCACTGCTTCCCTGCAAATCACGCATCAAGCAGTTCACAATCAAACGAGACAGGTCCTGATTCTCTCCGAGCATCAAAGTGACTGCGAGATATCCCTGTTCAATCAGTCAGAACCTCGGCACTCCCGTTCCTTCCTAAGAAACGAACTCACGATTTGCTTCTCAGTGTACTTGTCGCTCGACAATAAGTCCACCATTTCCATATGTCCAAAGTCTACTGGCCATCCGAGAATGTACATGTACAAGAGCTTGGCGACATATTTCTTCTTTTGATACCCAATGAGTTTTGGATCTATGCTTCAGCTGTTATAGCCATGTCCCCCCCTCCTTCAAGTATGTACCTTTGAACTTTGTACGGATATTTGAGAGTTCCTTGTTGATGCGCTTCTCTTCGAGTTCTCGCGCACGACCTGAAGTTGGTGTGGTTCAATGAATGGGTTGAATTGGTCTCGTTGATGGTTGTTACTTACAGTTACGCAGATCCGCAATGAAAATGGTCAATCTGTAGAGTTAATTAGTATATGCGTGGATCGTGGACGATGAATTCGGAGTGTTATGTGAATATTTACCCTGTGGCTCGTTGTCAGTAATGTTCTTAAAGAACAATGCACGTACCTCTCTGAAGACCCAATATAAAGTGGCAGACAGATATGTTGAAGGAAGAGAGGAGAGAGTGAGTTAGTGGACACATTAGATGATACATCACTTACCATTTTTGCGACCAACTAAAATATGTAGATAAAATTACAACACCATTTCCACAACTATGCCGCCCGTGCCGTTGGCAGTATGATAGAAATCTTTGTTGTGCATAGTCCACTCTCGAATACCACCATCGTCTTCAGACTAATCAAAGAGTATGTATATGAAAACTAAAAGAATGTATTTATTCCAAAAACACGGAACAGGTGAGAACGCCTCATCAATATTATACGGAAGAATGCATGAACCCCCAAAAAACGGCAACAAGTAAATAAAATAGAAAGAGATCAAAAACGACTCTAGGGAAACTCTGATGTTATTAACAAAACTGCTCAACACATTTTATAGTCATGAGTGCCTCCACGCTGCTGTGTTCTCCGTGGAACTTGTACGAAATGCTAATGTCAAGGTCTCTTGGGTTGCTCTTGTTGGGGCCCAAGCTCAAGGTTCCGTTGATTTCTTCGCCGTTCTTGACAGCAGAGTTTCAGTCAAATAGAAGACGGTCTGTAAACGGGGAACAGTCAGAAATCATGGAATTCCTTGTGAAATATAAAAAACACAACCTGCTTCCAGTGAGTGTATGTATCCTGAGGTCCAGTTGGAAGCTTCACAACCTTGTGACAAGCCGTGAAGAAACAGTCGAACCAAACAATGAAAGCATGCACGTAATCATCCCTGGTCGCCTTCAATTTGAAAGGGACCTTGAACGCCAAGTCCTCGACAGTAACAGTGTACAAGTCAATCTGTCTGAACCCACAGGCATTCGAGTTGACAGCGTTTCCATTCACAGTGTCGACGAGAGGCTCACGGAGAGCCAAGTGTTTAATGTGAGACATGTCGAATCCGTACACGTTGTCCCAGAACTCGATTTTGCTTTGCTTGTATTCTCCGTCTTCGATGGAGGCAATGTACATTGTGGCTTTGTCGGGGAAGATGAGACCGCCCTTCACGAGGTATCGGTCACGGGCATAGAGAACAGTGTTCAACTGAAGACGTTAAAGGGGAGGAAGGAGAATTGGTTTAGTCAGTTTGTCAATCAATCATGAAACGAAACTCACCATAGACTCGTAAAGCAAAGCGTATCCCATCCACTCAGAAATAATAATATCCACCTTCTCGACAGGCAAAACAACATCCTCCATCTTGCCTTTAATGAGCATGATTTTGTCCTCATCGAAACCATTGGCCTTCACAATAACCTTGGCCTGGTCAATAATGTTTGACATATCGACACCAATGACTCTCTTGCACCAGCCTTGGCAGCGAACATGCAGAGAATTCCAGTTCCACAACCAACGTCGAGGACAACCTTGTCCTTGAAGAGGTGCTGGTTGTGCCAGATAGAGTTACGGTAGCTGATGGTACGCACTTCGTCCTTGAGCATTTCCTCGTGGATTCCTGAGAGTTAAAGTGGATGGAGTTGGTAAGCATGAGGAAGTGTGTTTGGGATTGGGTCGTTTGGCAGTTGGCCACAAAAGAGAAGAGAGTATTTACCGAAGTGAGCGTAGGAGTCAAAGTAGTAGTCTGTGAATAAATGCAATGCGTTAGTTTGATTAAGTAGAAACGTGAGTCACACACCCTTTGAGGTCATGGCCTCGTCGTTCTGTTGTGGCATTTTCGAGTTTTGTTTCGGATGTGAGAAAAAAAACAAAAGTTGGAACAGAAGACGGCGCAAGTGGACACTTTACAAGAAAACAAGAAAGGGAACGGACTGAAATAGGTTTAATTTAATGTTGTATGAGAAAGAAAGAGAGAGTGGTTTCACTGAGATGCATTTAATCACTGAAAAATCAGGTTTGAAATGCTCGGACTATCAATTGGATTTGGAACAGCGGGCTTTGTTGGAGGCGCGGTGTTCATCAAGTACACCCGAGCGCACATCTTCAGCACGTACACGCCGCTGTCAACTCAGGCCATCTTGTACTTAGTGTCTGTGCCAGTGTGTTGTGGATTAGTGCAGGGCCTTGCCTGGTCGCTGGGCCCGCAAAAGAGAAAGGGCATCTTGAAGGCAACTGTGATTGCGACTGTTTCCGAGTCGCTTTTGAACAGCGTCGCTCTTGTTTGGGCGCCCAATATCTGTTTTGGTGGTTGGAAGAGCGGAATCACAAAGTGCTGCGCGTGGATTCTGTGGACGGTTGCAAGTGCCTTTGTGTATGCGCTGTATCTGGATCATGTTTATAACAAAGAGAGGGAGGACAATGCTGCCTCAAAGAAGAGTAAATAAGAAGCAATAAAGAAAGTAAGATGGATCAAACAGTCCGCGACCACCACCACCAACAAGCAAGTGCCCGTCTCTCCCGCGGTACTTGTCCTTCATCAATCCAACTCACTTTGAACAACTAAATTCAAACAAAGAACGAGCAAAGGCTGAAACATCCGCCGCCTTTTCAAACTTGAGCGATGTCCTTGTTGAAACGGTCAATCTTCCTGTTGCAGTGGCCTTTCGAAGCCAGCAAGAAATTGAATCACTCGAAAAGTCGGTCCTGGCTGAGGTGCCTTACTTTCTTCCTCTCTTCCTACTTCCTTCTACTCAACCATACCTTCCCCTTACAGTCCAAGGCCTTTGCTGCAAATACAAAGAAATGGCTGGCACTCGTCGCAAAACTGAATTCGTCCCTCAAAGAACTCGGTGACGTGGAAAACTGGGCAAATGCAATCGAGAATGATGTGTCTGTTGTTGTGGATGTATTAAGTCAAGTCCCTGGAGGATCTAACGCGTCCATAGCAAGTACAAGCGGAACCTCACGCTCTGCCACCGGTTCCCGGAATTCTCTGTTTTCGTGATGAGTACGAATGAATTGATAACATTGCTTCCAAATATCACTCATTGACTGTATCTCTGCCAGCAATCACTCTTTCCCCATCTGATTCAGTGGAAATAAACACTCTCTTTAGCTGAGCTTTCCTCAAATTTACTTGACAGAAGGAATGGAATTAGCGTGTCAATCATGTTTCATTGCTTCGGCGCTGATGAACAGCTCATCTTCACCTTGTCTCAAAGCGCCGAGAAATTGACAATTTTCTCTCTGTACCATAAATTCTTGTTTGTTTTTTGCGAGTTTCTTTTTCTTTTCAAGACAACACAGAGGTGAGCACATCCCCCACCACAATCAAACATGATACTGAATACCTTGTCCCCCATTTCAATGCCCCCTAGATGATGTTTCTTGACGCTTCAGCTGTTATGTATGCTTTCGAGGTAAATACGCGCTCTAGCGAGTCAACGAGCGAGTTTGTTAGTCTTGACAGGAGATGGACTTTCTGGATTCAGCTACGGGCGAGTATGTCGCCCCTCTTAACGGATAGAGCGAGGTTTCTCGAGCGTGTGTATGCCGGGCAGCAAGCACGGGAGGGTCGCCAAGGACAGCCAGTTTCTGGAATTCGCTTTCAACCATCAACCCACCTTGATTCCCAATCCGCATCAACGATTCGACGCGTCTTTCATCAACTACCAACCCATCCAACCCACTCTCTCTGCTTCGCCCGTCTTTGTGATGGGTTTGGAGTGAGGGAGTGTGGTGAAGCCTGTCAAACTTTTGACAATTCACTAACAACAATTTTCTCCACTCCCTCTCTCACAACACAACAGCTCATTAGCAGCCTTGTCCACCACCGCGAGGTCGGTGTGACTAAGTGCGTAACCTACGTGTCCGAGGTTCTGGGCTTCGCCCCACTCCTCCCAGTGCGCCCAACTGTCGTTGTGGTTGCCCCACCTGCAAACGTCACCGCTTGGCCCGTTCTTGGGTCATGCAAGGTCGTTTGTCTCGTTGCCCCTCTTCCTGTCCAGAACTACGGTCTCGACAGTGTCTTCACCGTTCGTGTCGTGGAGTCGCCTGTCAAGGTTGCTCCTGCCTCTTCCTGGATGTCCGGAATGGACAATTCTTTCACACGTATTCTTCCTGCAACCCCCTCCTCTCCGGAATGTGCCTGGCTTTCGGGTACGTTTATCTTCCGTCATAAGTCAATAATCCTAACCTCATATTATTTTCACAGGTCTTACCACACTCCGCACGTATGTCGCTCCTTCGATCGCCTTGGACATCTGTCCTTGGACCAACGATCTTAAACATTCATTCGTGCAGCAGTCATCTCAACCCCCCTCCGCTTCCTCTTGTGCTTGGCTTTCAGGTACGCATAATTAATTGCTTCTGTCTTCCATTTGTTCTAACATAAATTCGCTTTAGGTCTTGCCATCCTCCGGTCCCATTTCGTTTCTGAGTTCGCCTTGGACACATGTCCTTGGATCATTGAGTTCTTGCCTTCATGTGGTCTTTTCGAGAGTGAGCTGTTTACTTTCGGCTCTGCTAGTAAGTCTCCCATTGCATTGTAACTTAGTTTTAAACTGACGCGTTATTAGCACTTTGGTACATATTTGCTTTCTTACTGTCGGCTCCACTTCTCGTATGCCTCTTTTTGGTCTCTGACGCGGAACTCTCTGTACAAGAGCAGGAAACTCTTAAGGCTTCCACCAAACTGGCTGCAGTTCTGCAAGAACTTGAAGCGCTTCGTACTGCTCATCTTGCATTTGTTTCCAGTCACGAAGCTGCAACAGAAGTACTCTTGCAGACTCACCATGCAGAGATGGAGGCTCTTCAAGATAGGCATTACGCGGCAATGCAGGCCGAAATTCGGAACCACAATGCGAGTGTTTCTGCAAGTGGGGTCACAATCCTTGACCTTTACGAGGCTCTTGAGGCAAAGGATGTCGAACTCGTTTCCCTGGACAACGACTACTTCTACGCTAACTATTTCGCCTCGGCGGAATGGCATACACCAGCTGCTGTCGCTGAACGGGCTGCCATTGTCCGCGCTGATGTTCTCGCGGAACGGGTGGTCAGGAAGGCAGAGGAGAAGGCTGCGAAGAAGTTGAAGGAATTTGACGAATATTTGGATCTTCGTTCCACTTTGAGTCCGGCCGAGCTCTTGGCGCGCGATATTCTCTGGAACACCACCGTATTGGAGACTCGAAGCCCGGCTGATGTGTACCGTTGGACAAATGGATGGTACCATGGTGCTGCAGAATTTTGAAGCGCATCCTGTGACTTACAATATGGCAAGTGCTTGTCTGGTGTTTTATGAATTATGGCTGGATGAATTGAAGTTTCCTTGAAGGTAAACACAATATTCTCAATATTTCTTCAGTCCTAACCAGTTTCACTAGATTGCTTGTGACTTGAGAAGATAAAAAGTGGAGAATAATGAATCAACAACTGGAAATTAGAAACAATGAAATGGTTTGTACATATCAAATTAATGTACTCTTGTGCTTATCTTCCCTTTCAAACCAGCTCAGAGAAAATCTGAACAGAAAAATCTGAAGCAGACATCAATTATCTTCTGGCTTTTGGTCCTCAAAACCACCACCTTGGCATTCTACTTGTGCCAAAATACTCAAACTCATATCCCTCCAAGATGTTCAATGCATTGTATGGAATCCCTTTCCAGTGCAACCAAATCCTGGTTCGTTTGTTCACAAGATTGTCATCCAGAATCATATTGGATTCCACCAGGCATTGGTTTTGACCAACGCGCCTTCCCTGAGCAGCGGGTCAAGTAGCTACCGAGTTTCTTCCGAGGCTGTTGAGCCCAGCAAGAACTCCACCGGATTGAGAGCAGCCCCCCAAGTATGAGTAATTCTCCGCCTCTCACGGTCCAGTTGTCTTTTCTTCTGGATACGCCATTGAAAATGGATCTGTTTTGACCAACGCGCCTTCCCTGAGCAGCGGGTCAAGTAGCTACCGAGTTTCTTCCGAGGCTGTTGAGCCCACCAAGAACTCCACCAGATTGAGAGCAGCCCCCCAAGTATGAGTAATTCTCCGCCTCTCACGGTCCAGTTGTCTTTTCTTCTGGATACGCCATTGAAAATGGATCTGTTTTGACCAACACGCCTTCCCTGAGCTGCGGGTCAAAAATCCTGGTTCATTTGGTTCACAAGATTGTCATCCAGAATCATATTGGCTTCCACCAACCATTGGCCTTCCCTGAGCAGCGGGTCAAGTAGCTACCGAGTTTCTTCCGAGGCTGTTGAGCCCAGCAAGAACTCCACCGGATTGAGAGCAGCCCCCCAAGTATGAGTAATTCTCCGCCTCTCACGGTCCAGTTGTCTTTTCTTCTGGATACGCCATTGAAAATGGATCTGTTTTGACCAACGCGCCTTCCCTGAGCAGCGGGTCAAGTAGCTACCGAGTTTCTTCCGAGGCTGTTGAGCCCAGCAAGAACTCCACCGGATTGAGAGCAGCCCCCCAAGTATGAGTAATTCTCCGCCTCTCACGGTCCAGTTGTCTTTTCTTCTGGATACGCCATTGAAAATGGATCTGTTTTGACCAACGCGCCTTCCCTGAGCAGCGGGTCAAGTAGCTACCGAGTTTCTTCCGAGGCTGTTGAGCCCAGCAAGAACTCCACCAGATTGAGAGCAGCCCCCCAAGTATGAGTAATTCTCCGCCTCTCACGGTCCAGTTGTCTTTTCTTCTGGATACGCCATTGAAAATGGATCTGTTTTGACCAACACGCCTTCCCTGAGCTGCGGGTCAAGTAGCTACCGAGTTTCTTCCGAGGCTGTTGAGCCCAGCAAGAACTCCACCGGATTGAGAGCAGCCCCCCAAGTATGAGTAATTCTCCGCCTCTCACGGTCCAGTTGTCTTTTCTTCTGGATACGCCATTGAAAATGGATCTGTTTTGACCAACGCGCCTTCCCTGAGCTGCGGGTCAAGTCAAGTATTTTAAGTGGTTTAAGGTATGAACTGACTTTCCTGAATAATTTTTGTTTTTCTCTTGGTATTTTCCAAATTTTGGTACTTATGGTGAATAAACACCAAATGGGAAAGAAATTCTAACTGACAAAAATGAATAACTTTGTTTATTACATTGCATTCCTGGAAGTGGAACCCTGAGATTGGCAGGTATAAAGTCAAGATTCTTGCTGCAATTGAGGAGCCACAAAGATATCAAAATCAAAAGCATTAGTTGGAAGAAGCGTAAATCCATTTGGCTAGCATTGCTGGTGAGTATTTATTTATCAGTGGCAAGCAATTACTCCCTTTGACATGACTGATATTCTTCTGCCCTGGGCAAAGGCTTACAGAGATTTGGTTCGGATCGGCAAGGAAGACTATGACGCGGCTCAAATTACCATCACAAAACTTCTCACTGCCAAAGCTTCATCTGTCCAAAAATTTAAGACCTGGTCGAAAAACTTGCTGGGTGAAGGTGAGGTTTATTCTACGCTTATATGTTCTCACAGTTCAACTATTTCAGTCAAAGCATCTATTGTGACAATCATGTGGCCACGATTAGTGCTTTGGGAATCACACTCCAAGTGGCAAACCGGAACTTGGACCAAGCGTTAGTCCGATTGTCGTCAAAGGAGCCTGAACTTGAACAGCAGAAGCTGGAAACTTGTCTTGCCACTGGTCGCCTGGCCGAACTCATAAAAGAGCTTGAAGAACTTTGCCAGTCTTCAACCAGTACTGCCCCAAATTCCGATGCGAGCGTTGTCCCTCAAGTTGTTGCCGACAAAATCACCATCGAGGATATTCCGGCCATTGTTGCTGATACAGGCGCACCAGATACGAACGTTCTGAAGGACGTGGACGACTACTTCCCCGAAATGATCATTGGTTTGCCGGACTGGAACAGTGACACTGCCATTGCACAACGTGAAGCTGACAAGGAGGCGCAAAAACTTGTCACTGCATCAGAGAGGAAGGTTGAGAAGGAAGCTCAAAAAGCCCTCGAAAAGCACTACAACTACCTTGATAAACGGCTTTCGTTTGTTGCAGTTCAGCAGTTGGTGTGAGACCAAGTTGAGAATATCCTTGTGTTAGCATCTTTCCTGCACAGCGTCTGAGTTTTGAAGAGTCCGGGGATAGTTCGAGATCGTGGAAGTTGAATTTGAGTTGGTAAGGGAGTACTCCCAACTGTATGGATCAATGGGAACCTTTGATTTATTTGTATGGCATTAAATACTTCATTGATCACACCAGTCTGACCTTGCTGATGCAAATATCATCACTCATTCTCTGAAAAGACGCGAATATTGTTGTACAGCTTTGTTGCCAGGTTTGCATTGGCAGTCTACAAATTACAGGATTAGATACCATGCATTCCATCAACGAAAAAACAAACCTTTGCCAAAAACCAGGTCAACTTGGCTTCTCCCTGTGTAGTAGTTCCAGCTTTCTCCTCTCCTTCTCCACTAGCAGCACTTCCACTCTCAGCACATAGAAACTGCACAAACTTTTCCTGGACAATCTTGCATGGCATCTGCGGCATGACTTTCGAATTCAAAATCAGCCGTAACGCTCCTTCAGTCCTCATCACGAGTCGCGCTGAGGCTGAGGACTCATCACAATTTAATTTGAGGTTTCCGATTCCTCGTTCCTTCCATGCGCCTGCTTCGTCTTTTCGGTATAGTTTACAGCGAATCTGGTTGAATACGATTCAATAAGACTTCAATAATGGCGATATGGGTAATTAATGTACCTGTACAATGTTGCTTTCATCTTCTTCACCAGTCTTGACTTCAACTTCAGGAATATCGGTCTTCTTTTCAATTGGAACTTCAAATTTGGTAGGATCGTCATCATCATCGGCGCCTCCAGCATCATCTTCATCATCTTCTTTGGTTCCAGCTGATGGCTTGGAAGACTTCAACAACTCTTCAAACGACGATCCCGCTTTCGACGACGAGTTTCCAAACGCAGATGAGGAGGTACTGCTGAAAGCCCCGAATGTAAGAGTGGAAGATGAACCTTTGGAACCAAATGTTGGTTCAGAAGATTTGAATGAAACTGCCTTCACTGTTGAGTTCTACAGAGTCGCGATTAAAACCGATTGTTATGGAATAAACTTAACGTTGCAAACTACTTACGGAACCAAGTGCATCCTTTCCGCTGATTTGCTCTGAATCACGACCTCCTAGAGACCCACTGAAAGTGACACTCGAAACTGTTGGTGAAACAGCCTTAAGAGCTTCTGGAATAACGGCAGTGATAGCGGCAGAAGGAGTTGAAGAAACTGGAGTTGTTGGTTTCTTTTCTGTAGTCACAGGAGATTTGGAAGGAGACGATGGGGTAGCTTTTGTTGGAGACAAGGCAGCAGGCTTTGGAGTCGGAGAAACTTTTGCATCTTTGGAAGCTGTTCCAGTACCATTTCCAAATCCTGCGAAAGAAGATACACTGCCGAATGCACTGGTTGAAGTAGAAGCGGTGGCTCCGAACGGACTTCCGAAACCGCTTCCAACTCCTCCAAACGATGTTCGTCCGGCATCCCCAAATGCAGTGGATCCGAATGGATTCTTTTTCTCGTTTCCGTTCTTTGTTCCTGCGGCCGCTGATGCAAGTGCTGAGAAGGAGGTTGCAGCGGTGGCAGGAGAGGCAAAGGAGGATCCAAATGCAGTGCTTCCAAATGCAGTTGAGCCAAAAGCGGATGCGGGTGGTTTTGCCGGTGTTGCTTTCGCGGTTGTTGGTTTTGATTTGGTGGGGCTTTCTGGTTGTTCATCGTCATCGTCTTCATTTGATGAGCGAGGCACCGTCATAAACACTGAAGTAGACAAATTAATTCGATTGTGTTGGGGCTTTATGAATTAGTGGACATACGGTTGCGCTTTGGAGGAAGAGGCTGTTTGGATTGGGGAGGGTTAGCTACAGTGCTGAGTTGCTTATGGCAGGGCCTTTCATACCTTCTGAATGCCCACAGGCGACTCGACGCCTTTCATCGGTGATCCAGCAGGAGACTCTGTCGCGATGAACGATCGTTTCTGGGCCGGAGAAGCCATCGTGAAGTGCGAGTGCTGGGCAAGTTGTTATTAGCTGAACACTCTCACTGGTAGAGAGTTCTCACTTGAACATGCTCAGACTGTTCCTCGCCTGGTTCATCGTGCTTTCGTTTGGATCCTGCCGATGTTGGCGCGTTGGTGTCCATTTGGATAGAAAACTGGAAGAAAGAAAGAAAGAAAGCGACGAATTGTACGATTCGTGTAAATACCACTGTTACTAGGACTGTCCTTTCTTATTCTGAACGAGTTATCCTCGGCGATTCCTCGCTATGATCTGTAAGCGCATTCAAAGATTGTGGGTTTTGAGCCAATATCGACTATATTTGATTCGTTCACAGAGATAAAACAAGCTCTTAGAGAAGTGCTTCAAAATTTAAGCAAGCCTTTCTTTGCTAATCGTCTCAGGCATTATTCAAACTCGCATCAAAAGCCCATCAAAAGCCGAGTTCATTCCAAAAATGCGGCCTCCAGTCCTTGCCGGCCTCATCGCTCTTCTCGCTGGTTCTGCCCAGGCACAGCTCTCTTCTTCGACCACTTCAACAGCCACGTCAGTTGTTCCACCAGAAACAACGACAACAACGGCCCAACTCGCCCAAGTTCAAACGCCACAATCAACCTCAAACGCAACATCAACATCGCCTTTCGTTCTTGGCACTTGGTTCATTGTCGGCACGCCAGGCGAATGGAACACAAAGATGCGCCGCCGCTTCCCTTCGTTCCAGGCCGCTCAAGACATCCCCTTTGCACTCTCCCAGGACAAGACTGAGATCATTGACTTTGATCCAGTCCTAAACAAGACCTATCTCTCAAATGTGCCTAATTGGGACGACGGAACGGATGCATCTGTCTTTATGACCATCTACAACTACCCTATCCTTGCAAATGGGTCCATGGGACTTGATATCATTCGTGACGAAGATATCATTAGACTTGCCAGAAGAATGGGTGCCATCAAGGACAGAGAGACCTTTCTACGTTGGCTGCCTGGTATGTCCTTGTTTAGTCAGCTTACGTATATAGTGGCAGTGATATTCCAATGAGTGAAGTGGAGTGAAGCGAACGAAGTATGTGTGTGTCAGATTCAGATTTAAGGGATCACAGAAACTTGTTAGTCATGAAGAAGACAAACGGAATCAGAAAATCGTAAAAAGAACAGCAATCAATGCGCGAAATGAGAATGCGTGGACTTGAATACAACCGCCTGTTTTCTATTTATAGCTGGCACATCAACCATGAAGGATCACCAGGAGATTAACAAGACACGAATTCCTAATCTATTCTATCAAACAGAAATGAACGGCGATTGGATGAACTACGGCCCACCAACTGCACCGGAATACTATGTTCGTGTTTGGAAAAGAATGTATACAATCATGAAGCAATACTCTCCCTCCACAAAGATTGTCTGGTCCCCGAACTTTGATTTGAAACCTGGAAACACCGAATACTGGCCTGGTACGGACTACGTCGATGTTGTTGGTACTTCAGTCTATTGGAAGGGGTTCGGGTACAATAACCCCATGCCTCCAAGTTACGTCTCTGACTCTATGGCTACTGTTTACAATGAATATGCCAAAGTGTATCAAAAGCCTTTTGTGGTGAGTTTTTCTGTTGGTTAAAACATTGAATCGATTTACCAATATTTTTAGATTTCGGAATGCTCTGCCGCATGGGAATCAGGATCAGGTAGTAATCCAGGCACAGGCCAAACCTTTGCATCTGTTACAAGCAGCATCGATCAAGTCGGTTTCCAAAAATCGTTCTGGACAGAAGTCCTCTCCACCAAACTTCTCGATTCTTACCCACTTTTGCAAGCTGCGTATATTTTCGAGGATGCAAAACAAGAAGAGTTTTGGACGGATTTCAGGGTGACGAATGATACAGCAGTGCGCACAATGTTTATGGGGTTGATTGACACGTTGGATGCTACAGGTCGTATGAAGTGGGCGAATCCACTTACTACGACTACAACTACAACTACGACAACAACGCGTGCTGTGTCGACTGCTGTTGCGACTGTGATTTCTACCACAACCAAAAGTGGTTCCTTCATTGCGAGTCTTGGGTCTTCTGCACTTGCCTTATTGGCCTGCCTTCTTTAACTTTCATCGTTCTCTCATTTTTCGTTTCTCTGACCTCATTTGAAATAACCAGAATCTCATAACACTAAAATTATTGCAGTAGTACTTTCATAACTTCTATTTTCATTGGTTCAAAATTATTATACACTCGTGGCAGCACTCATCCTCCGCAACTTTTCCATCGCGTCATAATTGATGGGGAAAGTATGTCCATCGCCCTCACTGGAATCAATTGGCAGGAACCAAACCCTCCAATCCCGTCCCATCACAGCCTTCCAATTTTCTTTTGCACCCACATCAAATATATTTACTCCATATTGTGACCATGCCGTCGTTGCCGTCGATGTTGGAGTTGTTGTTGATATTATGGACGACGCAGCAGCCCTCGTCGAAGCCATCTCCGTATCCATTGCCGGTGTCGTACTAACGCTATACCCATCCAGCCGAATCCGCCTCGCCCTCTCCATACTCTCAATTGTAGTCTTGTTGGTCAAAACATACACCACATGCATCCCCAAGAACGTCAACAACACAACCCCAAACGCACCCGACACAAAAATCAGAAACAACCAATGCAAGTTCAATTGAATTATGATTTCCGAGACGTGTCGTGCTTTGAACGCACGAATCAAGTGTTGTACCAAGTAGATACAGATTCCGGCACAGTATATGACTGTGTAAAAGAGGAAGAGGAAAAAGAATTTGTGGTTCTTCCAGCCTACACAGCAATTTATAAAGACGCAGTGGTGGTCTATCGTAGAATAAAGCGATTGTTAAGCGTTCGCAGAACCATAGAATACAGGCATTAGAAGAGAACGCACCCATTCGCAATACACAGATTCCACACTGCGAACAGTGATGTGCACGATCTGGTTTCCAAGCCTGACACTTTTTGCAGTATCGCGGTTTCCCATCCCTCTTTGTTTCAAGACTCACGAAGGTAGGTTCCTGAAGAATAGGAGCTTCCAATTCAATTGAGGATTCGTTCAAGAGACCTTGCTGTTGTTCAATATCTGATGTGTCAACCATAGTGTTTGTTGCTGAAGTAGACAGTTTGCGAGCACCATGAGGATATCCAGGAAGAGTTGCAATCACTCTGAAGTATGAAGCCGCCCAGAGAAGAAGCACAATGTGGTACGGCACTGACACCAGGGCAAAGTCCCAGCCCTTCAGCTGCCAAATAGCCGTGCCCACGAATCCATAGTACGACCATGCCACGAGAAGCACAGTCAGGCCCACCGGAATCCAGGCCAGCCCCTTCCAAACCAAGTCCCAGTCAACGCGCATCGATTTCGGTGAATGTTTCTTTGTTTAAAAAGATGCGGTTGCCAAAGACCCGAAAAGAGGCCAAAGAAGTGTCTGCGCTGATTGGCTCGCTCGAACACGTTCTCTTTGTTGCGTTTAGTTCGCTTTATTTGCAAGACTGTTCCGTGTTTGCGCTTCTTCTTCGAACGGCAACTCAGCTGGTTTGTTTCTTAACCCTGTTTCCTATGTGGGCCCTGACTCGCTTGCCATAGCCGCAATCGCCTGCCTTGGTTGCAAAGTCGCTTCGAAGGACAATCTTTTACATTATTGGAATCAACGTTATCTTTGTTGTGAACCACTGGACCCGCTCAACCTCAAACCCGCCTCTCATTATCGACTTCTTTGGACGCGGTAATTATCAGTACCTTCTACGTCATCTATTAGAGACCTAATTGAGTACTCTACCAGCTCGGGTGTCTCGTCACTTCCTCATCGTATCAGACCTTTTCATTGCATCCCTTCAACTCCTTCGAGTCCTCATAATGCAAAGCAGTACCACTACGAATCCATACACCTCTAATATACCCTCGAAACACTTAAAACATGCCCGGAGTCGGGACAGCTTAACCTCAAATACAGTTCGATCTCTGTCGCGGGAAATACAACCGCTCACGAAACAATGGAGCACTGATTCATTTAATTATGGAACATCTACCGCGAATTCATCTACATCGAATCTGTTTGAATCAGAGCCGTTATGTTTCGATTCTCTATTTCGAGGGCCTTTTGAAACTGTACCTGTCTCAGTTCCGCCGTTCCCAATATACCCTTTCACAAACCATACAGCTTCAGCATCTCAAAGACGCGGTAGTAATGCAGCGGAAATACGGCCATTAACTCCCGGGCAGTTTGAAGTCGATGCCGATGACGTGTTTCGTGGAGTTCCCATCGTGGATGTCTATATTCCATGGCCAAACTTGCTGTCGGCAATGCCAATGCCTTTGAGACGGAGGACGCGAAGAATGAGGATGGATAGCTTGGACCATGCCGGAAGTAATAGTGCTGGGATTTCTAAGGCTACTAGTTTGAGTCCTTCCCCGCCTCCATCATGGAGAAAGAATCGGGCGTTGAGTCCAGACGCAATGTAAATAGGAAAATAAAAGGGAAAGTAATAACATCTGTTTTCTATCACCATATATATTTGCAGTAAAATCGCTGAGCTACCTGTACGCGTTTTGTAGAAATTGAAATAAATACTATAATTTTACTTGGAAACATTGCCATCCTCAAAACCAGCACCCATCTAGCGGTGGGCTCATTACAGACGCCAATTCTCGAGGCATAATAGTCGGGGTGAAAGAGTTCATTGCCAACGTAAGGTCTTTGGCCTCAAGTTCCATAAGAACTGAAAATAAATAAATGTAATTGTAAGAACAAATGCGTACCAGAGATATCAAAGTTACAATCAAAGTGAAAGAGAACAACTCATTCTCCAAAAGACCACACAAAGACAAAAGCTATATGATCAAATGGGGCCAAAGGATAAACAAACCTAAAGTGAAGCTTTGGAAGAACGAAAGAAAGGTAGACTAAGCAATTCATTATGCGTACCTGAAAGCCAAGCACAGGAGGAAGCGGAGGAGGAGGGGGTTTGAGATGACTGCTGCACGAATGAATGTTTAAGATCGTTGGTCCAAGGACAGTTGTCCAAGACGATCGAAGGAGCGACATACGTGCGGAGTGTGACAAGCCCTATGAAAAGGAATAAAGTCTAGATTACATATTGATGACAAGAATCATGGAAGAATAAAACGTACCCGAGAGTCAGGCACATCCGAGGAGGAGGGAAGGCAAGGGAAAAAGTGTCGTTCATTCCACACGGGCAGGAAGTGGGAGGCAACCTTAACAGGTGACTCCGTAACATGAACAATGAAGGAAATGCCAATGACGTAGTACATTGGTAAAGAACGGACCAGACGCTGAAGTTTGCCAAACGAAACTTTGGGATCAGATCCTCGGTCCTGATCTTGCGGTGAACAATAACTTATGAACTGAGGGTGGAGAAAATTGTCAAAATTGTCAACCAACTTTTGTTGTTTACTTACCCGATACTTTTGATTTTGATTTCTTGGTGAATCCTGTAAAAAGGTAATGATTATGCTTTCATAAGCTTCAATTTCCAGGGGTCTATCTTCGAAACATCAAGATAACGGATAGGTTTGTACAGAATAAACATCAGTTCAGAAACATCTGCAAAAAAAACATGGATTTACTCGTCGCAGTTGGAACAACCAACCCAACCAAGCTCAATGCCGTCAAGTCAGCATTACAAACAATCTTCCCGAATCAAACCATCATCGTAAAGGGTGTCAAGGTGCCCTCAGGAGTTAGTGACCAGGTGAAGATGCCGCCCTTTGTTTCCACAACTTGCCAAACTCACAATGTTTACAGCCTCTGAGTGATCTCGAGACTATAGAAGGAGCTGTAAATCGAGCCAAAAGAGCTTTGGAACTTGTCCCTGAAGCTGCATATGGTTTGGCTCTATGACAAAAACATAACCCCTGTTGACTCTTGCCTCTTTGTGTCAGGTATCGGCGTCGAAGGCGGTATTGATAAAGTTAGAGAAAACTATTTCGGGTTTGGATGGACGGCTGTTGTGGACCGTCAGGTATAGTTGTGATTACTTCTCCGCTTTGGGCTCATTTTGAAAATATTTGGATAGGAAGCAGTTGGAACAGGCTGTTCTGCGAGATTCCAAGTTCCGATGAAAGTGATGAAGCCGATTTTGGAGGGCGAGGAAATGGCGGTTGTGATTGATCGTGTTTCGGGGCTTGTGGATAATCGGTCTGGAGCTGGAGCTATGGGTAAAGCCTGTATATTGTAGCTGAAAAACGTCTTTTTTAACAGTGTTTGATTTGGCTACAGGACTAATGACAAACGGCATCCTGACGCGTGACTCGTGTTACGTTCACGGGATTTATTTCGCATTCTCACGGTGGATCAGCGATACTAAATATTGGATTTAATCCAAAACTGTGCAATAAATGTAGGAAGGCAATTTGTTCATTACGAATCAAAAAGAAAAAAGAATGCTTGTGGCTGTTGGAACAACCAACCTTTCAAAACTACGCGCAGTGACTCAAGCTCTTGCCACGATCTTCCCTGGAAGAAAGGAGGGTGATATTGTTGTGAAAGGAGTTTCTGTTGCGAGTGGAGTTAGCGACCAGGTGTGAGAACCCTTCCGTGATTTGCATTAGGCTAACTTTCTCATTACTCATACAGCCCATGAGCGACGAAGAAACAATCGAAGGCGCCACGAATCGAGCGCAGAGAGCGTTTGCGGCTGTCGAAGGGGCAGACTTTGGTGTGTGTGGCTTCTTTCTCGGACATACACTAAATCAATGTACTTCAAACCAGGAATTGGCGTTGAAGGAGGAATTCACAAGATTGGAGATCAGTACTTTGACGGGGGTTGGGTTGTTGTTGTGGACAAGGATGTGAGTGAACTAGTCTGTTGGTGTGATAATTGATTTGCAAGTTAACGGTTTCTCATAATTACAGGGACGGACGGGTATTGGGTGCTCAGCGCGGTATCAATTATCTCAAAAGATTATGGATTTGGTCTTGAAAGGGGATGAGTTGGGAGTCGTGATGGATCGACTTACGGGGCAGACTGATATCAAACAAAGCGCTGGAGCTATGGGTAAATGGTGTTGAATTAGGTATTTAAGCGATCTTAATGCGAATTATGTCACAGGAATTCTCACAAACGGAATCGTTAATCGAGATACGTGCATGGTTCATGGAATCTACTTTGCATTTTCAAAGTGGATCTCAGACGCAAAGTATTGGGAGGAATCAGAGTTGTAAAGTTGATTATCATGAATTAAAAGAGTGGGGACATTCAAACTTGTATGGTAAACTTGAAATAAACTAAATGAACCATGTTTTACTCAAGGACTGCACTGCGAAACGAAAAACGAACTATAAAAGTAAAATAACAACTAACGAATGTTACGGAAATCAATCCCTCTAACCCACTTCTTCAATCCTATTAAAACCCATGAAGTACTCTACGTTCACTTTCTACCAAAGAATCGAAGCCCGCGACTCTTTTCCCTGCTCATACTTGGCGTTTCTGGTCTCTCCACCTCTCCAACCGGCTCTTCAGGCTCACGTGGTGCAACATTCGAAACGGAATCAGTTGGAAGTAGCTCGCTCTCTTCGTCCATATACCTTTGAACGATTGCATCCCGAGACAAAGATTCAGGAGTCTCGACTGTCAAAGGTTGAGAAATTGTTGGGGGAGATGTTGGAGGAGTCAATTGGCCGGTTGGCTTTGAGGGGTTAAGGTAGAATGGGAGTTTCTTTGGTGGTGCTTGTTGTTGTGGCTGTGAAATTTGGAGCATTGGAGTGGAGGTTGTTGGCTTCAAGGGAGAAGGGTTGGGGCTCTTTGCACGGTTTGATGTTGTACGAGCTGGAGCTGGTGGTACAGGGGAAGAGGAACGGGGTTGAGGAGTTGTAACTGGGAGTGGAACGTCAGGGGGAGGAGGAGTTGAAGAAGCAGGTGCAACACTTTGTGCTGGAGTAAGGTGGTGAATGATGGAGTCCATTGCTTCCAACTTCTTGCGTTGGTAGTCTACAGAGTCGACCACAGAGTCAATCTGTAAAAAAAAAAGTCATTAATTCGAGCTTATTGACTCGACTAAAATACTCACAGTCTTGACACCATCCTTAATCGTCTCGATTGCCTCCAATTGGGCAAAAGCGGCTGCAGAGGTACAACTCAAGAGAAGCTCGACGGAGTTGGATGCAAACACGTCTGGCATTTGAGCGTTTGTAGCGTTGAGTCTGTTGATTTCCTCTGTCAAAGTGACACGCAAATTCAAACTCTACAGTTGAATAATCGTTAGTACGATAGAATAATAACGAGATGATGGTGCATCATATGATAATATTAGATTCGTCACTCCGTGTTTAGCTCCTGCTGGCGGCACTTGTTGCCGGTCCAGGCAGCCATACGCAGAGTAACATGAATCGACTTTGTCGCAGTCAGAATCCTTGCTCGCTTCGCTCAAAACATTTTGGTTTCATTTGAAGCTTATAAACTCGGGTTGTGCCCTTTCGCGACTATTCTCATTTCGCTCAGAATCAAAACAATATACATACCTCATGAAGGGACGCAACATCTCTCATATTCTTCTTTCCAAGACGGTAGGAGTGTTCCTCTTCAGCCTTCAATTTCTGGACGAGATCATTGATTCTCCCATTATTAGCATTCTGCTTCGCCTTGACAGTAGCCGAGATATCACCCAAGTGTTTGGCAAGAGGGTTCACGACATCAGAGCCAAGAGATTCACTCTAGTTGAGAATACGGGGGGTCAGTGTGATTAGAGAGATGCCAGTGGATATCGTACCCAGGCTTGAAGGGCATTGGCAAGCAAGTGAGAAGTATCAATGAGAGCATTAATGTCTCTGATGGCATCAGGTTCATAGGTATCTGTTGATATTTTTGTGTAAAGTATGAAGGGGGTCAGCAACCAGGCTTGTGCGCACACGACACACGTACTTCCGCTGTTTTCCAGCTGTCTCGCCACCTCCTCCGCGGCATTCGCCAATGAGTCACCGGCCCTCGCTGCGCCGGCCACCGCGCCCTTGAACGCCGCCAGGGAACCGGCAAAGGTTGAAAAGGCCGCAAACGAGACGGCAATTGGGGCCTTTTCGCCGTTTGAGCCGGACGAGGCGAACGACCGAATCGACTTTGTGGCGCTTTTGCTCTGGCTCAGACTGCGCGGCAACGAGTCTGCGCGGCTCAGCGTCGCAATTGGCTCGGCCCGCACGTGCAAGAGCTCTGTCATTTGCGGCGCTGAAATGTCTTCTTTGCGGATGGTGCGTGGTGGTGGTGCCTGGTTGGAGGTTGGTTGGTTGGTTGGTTGCTTGGTGAGAAGGGCGTGCGTGTACCTTCTTGCCAAACATCGTGTGTGTTGTTCTGGGTTTGGGTGATCGATTTGGGTGACAGACACAACACTGTCAAAAATATAAGGGGCAACGTTTTCCAAATAGATTTATCAAGATTCTAATCACTTTTTGACTAAACAGTAACTTGAAGACTTCAACCCTCCTGACTTGTAGCAACTTTCCAACACTGAGTCGATCCTGGACAATTGTTGTAATCCATCTTCCCCCTTCAAAGCAAATCCATCAAATCCATTCATCACACGTTCTCGAACCTGTAAAATTATACGTCAGTGGTTGATACGAAGCGTTAAATACTGACCTCATCTCCCGAATTTGTACAGACAAACAATCCACATCCCCATCATAACTAAACAAATCCTTCAACTCCTCCTTCGAAAACTTGCTTGAACTTTGGTCAGTCTGATCCAGGAGAGATTCACTAAGTCCCATCTTTGTCAGCTGTCGTTGAAAAATCCTACGGATTCCAACAACGTCAAATTAATACAATTCAGATAACGCCCAAGACATACCTTTCTTCGACAGATCCAGTCGTCAAAAAACGATAAATCTTGACACTCCGTTTCTGCCCTTCTCTCCAGATCCGTGCCATGGCTTGTAAACAGACAGCAGGATTCCAGTCAATATCAAGCAAGAACAGACGCGATGCGCCAATCAGATTCAGTCCCATTCCACCCGCTTTTGCTGAAAGCAAGAAACAAAGGATGCATTCGCAGTCGAGTTGTTGAATTGATCCACGAGATTCTGATTGTTTAGACACATATTGGTTGAATGTCAGTCTCTCTCAAGTGCGGACTAACGCATTCTGTACCTGGCGCTTCGATGAATCCGTCTGACCATCCAACCGTAAATACGTCATTTCTTTTTCTTTCAACAAGTCTTGAACTAGGTCCAGAGTTTGTGTCCAATTGGAAATCACAACAACCTTTTTTGATTTTGATTTTTTGAGACAAGGCCACTACAAAGACTATCCAAGTCACCTTTTCGTTCGTGGTATTTCTGATTTCTGTTAAAATGGCACTCAGCGTCTCCAACTTTGCTGAACGAGAGGTTAGCACCTTGGTATCACGCAAAAAGCCTCCTTACAGCTCAGTTCAAATCCAGTCAACGCGTCCATGTCATATTTACTGGCCAAACGTTTGGTAACGCCAAGTTCGTTTGCAGACACACTATCCTCATTCATCTGTCGAAGCATCAAAATCAATCCCATCAGAGATAGTGACACAAACCAGAGCCGCAGAATTGACAAGCTAATTTAAAAACAATCAAATCAGTCACCTTGCAGAAATAAAATGAACAACCCCGAATTTACCTTCTTCAAAACAGTCAAGTACCCTAACACGTTCTTTCCACTGCCCGCTGTATCTCCAATCACGCGCTTCACTAACGAATGCGCGACAATATGTTCATATGCAGTTTGTTGTACAGGGCTCATCCGAATAAAGAGTGTGATTTCAGTTTTGGGTGGAAGTTTACTCGCGCTTCCCGCGTCCGTAAAAATAGCACTCGTAC
Organism: Rhizoclosmatium globosum; assembly: GCA_002104985.1. NCBI lineage: Eukaryota > Fungi > Chytridiomycota > Chytridiomycetes > Chytridiales > Chytriomycetaceae > Rhizoclosmatium > Rhizoclosmatium globosum. Next base: position 119,871 of record MCGO01000043.1, on the reverse strand, counting down.
GACGCAGAATAAAATCTTGGGTTATTCTTTGAAGTTCTTGGGACCTCTGTTTGGGGGGGTTGTTGAACAGTTATTGCTGATGGAATGAGGAGAGGGAAACAAATTTAAAAATCATGCCTCTTGTCCAAGCGTGATTTCTTCTTGAGTTGCTTTCGGGTCTCTAGCGGCCAGGATTGGGGTTTCGTACACGCTTGAGAATGTGTTTCGGTTTCCGAGGACGCCTGGGTTGACTAAATCGCACATTGCGTGGAATTCGCCTGAATTAAGAAAAAAGGAATTAGTCCTCTGCCTGCATTACCGAAACTTACCCAAATCGTTTTGGATGGGAGTTCCTGACAGAATTACACGTCGAGGTGTTTTTAAGGCTGATATGATTTGAGAAGCCTGAATCTGCTTGTTTTTCAAACGGTGGCCTTCATCTGCAATCACGATATCGAATCCAGCTCCTAAAATCGCGTCTTTGCATACTCGGAGTCGTTCATCTGTTTCAGTGTCAGTATACTTCGCCGAAAGAGCCACAACTTCATACATCCACAAATCAAGACACTGAACACTTTTCCGACGGTAAAGTCTTTAATGTCGGCCTTTTCTTCGAGCACGAAAACGCGGATACGTTCGTCGCCGAGCCACTTTCCAAATTCGTGTTTCCAGTTTTGACATAGCGTTCTATTTCATGATTGATTGCGATATGACACAAGCCATTACAAGTGTACATACGCTGGGCAAACAATGAGGGCGCGCTTGACAGGCGCAGTTGTGTTTGCGATTGCTGATTGTTCTGTGCAAGATCGCGATCAGCATATTTTGTCCAGACAAGTATGAAGTAACTCTTACTAAGAAGTGTCCAGATCAAAGTGATTGCTTGCAACGTTTTCCCAAGACCTAGAATCCAGGTTAGGACTAGAAAACATTGTCGACTTTGTAATTCTCACCCATTTCGTCAGCCAAGATTGCCCCATGACCGTTGAAGTCTAATGACAGTAAATAAGTCCAACTGCGAAGAAATAAGACTTACCCTTCATTCCCATGACACATTCATAAAGAAATGAGACTCCCTCGACTTGATGAGGACGTAAATGAACTAAACAATGGAATCAACTTTCGATCAAAGATTTACATGGATACAAACACGCAAGGTAAGGATCGACGACCACATCCACAATTTGTCTGATCAGGATATGCAAATCAGTAAAGCGTTTCTTGGAATATGAAAACGAGAAGCAAAAAATGATACGAACTTTCCTTTAGAAACGGCGGGACGCTTCATTACTATTGCGCCAGATGCAAGAGGGTCGTGACGCGGTTTTACAACGGTTGGGACAACAGTGAGAGGATTCGGACCATTTCCAGTGAACGTTGGAGCCTTAAATTTCCCCATTCCTCCAGGTAACTTTGGAGTTGATGATGAAGCAAGTTTCGGTTGGATACGGGTTTGTTGAAGCGGTGTAGAAGATTGAACGGGTGCTGTTGTTGACGACGACTGAAGGAAACATTCTACACGGTACGAGGTTGAGAAAGTGATCAACCACAAACCAAGCCATACTTCCAGAGGTATAGCTTTCCCACGCGATCGTGTTTGAAATCTGCAAACAAGCATCAGTGTCGAATTCAATCCAAGGCGCATAGGATGGTACTGCACCTGAACTTCCTTCCCTCCGAATGAGTATACTGTTTCATCGAGCACATCCAGAGACACGACGAACGACGGGTTCTTTGCGATTCTTTGTTGTTGATGGAAGAGTACTGAGTTGAGTACGCCTCAACCAATGCAATCGAACTCACTCTTTCCCCTCCATCGAAAACAGAACCGCCGCTTCTCCTCCGCCTTTGAAACCAAGAGTGAGTCATGATCACAAAACCATTCAAACGCACCTTTCACAACAAGGATGCCATCGTCGTCCCAACTTTTGTGTTTCTTGTTGAACGACTGTTTCTTGCGCACGAGAACTTGGAACACACTCGATTGAGGCGCTGATTTGGTTGCACTTGTTGAAGTGGTGGTGGAGGGCGTTGGTGGGGCTGCTCGTGTTGCAAAGCCGCGTTTCATTTGGTGGTTTTCGGACACTCTTTCTTAACTTGACCCAACTGCCCTTCTATTTTAAGTTTAGCCCCCCGAGTAAGCTACCGAATACTGCTTCCATCTCAGTGTCAAGTTTGTTTGGCAGTAGGCAGGAAATCCCAAAATCAAAAGACAAAAGTGCAAAAACTACCTGATAAACAGAGACTCGTGCTTCTTCGATTGAGGTTGTCGCTTGGTAATCGAGCAAAACACACGGACGGAAACGTCTTCTGCTCTGACAGGCTCCCACAATGCCTTCATCCGCCGCGAGGCACGGGGCGAAACTTGCCCCGTCAGACTCACCAGTAACGATGCCCTTCACGGGGTTGAAACGGGGTCTGGGCAGCATCTCTTCAGTGCAATCATCAAGGCACCATTGTGGTGTACATAAGTGGGATGCACCAACCTCTCCTTTTTAAAAACTACTAATAATAATAAGTTCATCGAGCTCACTTTGTTTTCAATCTTCTTTTTTTTCTTTCCTTATTAGTTTCAAACCATAAAAGAAAATGCCTGAATTGGAAGTGAATGAGCCACTGCTTGGCTCCGAATCTCACAATCACACTGCAACAACACGACATTCTACCAGTCGCTTCAAATTCCGCTCTGATATCCATGGCCAGTTGATTGCATTGAGCTTGATTCTCGCTATATGGTTCTTTCTCGTGTCTCCCATCAGAGTCCATCCAAGCCCTATTCAGTTGCCAGAGGATGAATGGGTGGTTGCAACAAACAGAGCCCGAGAAATCGTCACTACATTATCTATTGCGGATAAAAAGAAACTCGTTATGGGAATCGGTCGTGGAAACTGTGTTGGGAACATTCAACACGTGGATACCATTCCTGGATTCACTGGACTCTGTTTACAAGATGGACCTACTGTATGCTTTTTTAATATTATTGCCGTGGCGGATTATCTTACAACTCGAGATCTCATCATTCAAACACACAAATAGGGCGTTACATTTACTGAAAACGTGACCTCATTTCCAAGTGGTTTAAATGCTGCTGCCACATTCGACAAAACGTTAATACTGGAGTATGCTACAGCGATTGGAGCCGAATTTAGAAGTCTGGGCGTGAATGTGAGTATTCAAAAAAACCAAATTCTGTCCATCAGCTCACGTCCCGTGATGGTCAGGTCGCGTTAGGTCCGATGATGAACTTGATTCGAGCTCCAGCAGCTGGACGAAACTGGGAAGGTCCCGGCGGTGACCCATACCTTGCTTCCATCGTTGCGAGTCTGCTTGTTCGAGGAATTCAATCCAATGGCGTGATTGCGACGGCGAAGCATTTCATAGCAAATGAGCAAGAACATTTTCGGTACAGCTCTAGTTCTAATGTTGATAAACGCACTTTGATGGAGGTGTATGCAGCTCCTTTCGAGGTTGGGCGGGATAATTGCTTTCAACCTCAAACTTATAAAACAACCAGGCTTGTGTTCGAGAAGGAGTCGGAGCTGTTATGTGTTCTTACAACCGGGTCAATCAAGTGTATGCTTGTGCGAATTCGGAACTTGTTGACGGGTTATTGAAGACCGAGCTCGGATTCCAGTGAGTAAATCCCTAGCGAGAGCCAAACAATCTGACAAATTATATACAGAGGTTTCGTGGTCACGGATTGGGGTGCGAAGTATTCTCCGATGGTAGCTGACATGATTATGCCAGGAGGACAGCCAGTCCTTACTGGAGCCAATACAATCGCCACAGAGTCCGAGACGTTAGATACGCTTCCTGAGTCTCGCCTTGACGATATGACAACGCGGATCCTGGCATCCTATTTCAAGTTGGGACAGGACAAGGGATATCCCAGCAACACCAACATCAGTTCTTGGACTCCACGTACAAAGAACTCGTATAACCCAAACTACAAATTGAAGCATCATGCCGACTTGGCGAAACGAGTTGCAGTAGCATCAACAATCTTATTGAAGAACAATGATCCAACTGAAGGCGGACTTCCTTTAACAATTGGCCACAACAGTTTCAGGATTGCCGTTCTGGGTGAAGACGCGAGGCTACCGTCCATTTTAAATGAGATCACGTATCAAGCTAAGAACGATGGCACACTTGCTCAAGGATGGGGATCAGGAACCGTTGACTTTCCTTATCTGATTTCTCCCGTGGATGGAATCACTTTTCGCGCTGCACGTCATCAAAACGTTCACGTTTCGTCGAGCACTGATAATGACGATTTGGACCATATTCGTCAGACCGCCACTGATGCTGATGTGGCGATCGTGTTTGCCAACGCGAATTCAGGTGAAGAATTAGTCGTTGAGGGAAATCAAGGAGACAGGAATGATTTGAAGTTGTGGCATAATGGTGACGCGGTGGTGAGCAGGCTTTTTGTTGATGTGTGGATATTAAATCTCAGTTCACACTCAGATTGAGGCTGTTGCGTCTGTGAATAAGCGAACAGTTGTTGTGTTGCATACAGTCGGAGCAGTCGACATGCCATGGATCAATCATCCAAATATCACTGCTGTGATATTCGCGCTGTTACCGGGCCAAGAATCTGGAAACGCCATTGCCCAGGTTTTGGGTTTTATAGCTTGCCTGTCAAATTATTAACTGATGGTTTAGGTGCTGTTCGGAGACGTCAACCCATCTGGAAAACTTCCATTTACAATCATGAAAGACCGATCTGAATATGCAGCTGATGTGATTTATACTTCTCCTGACAACATTCCTCAAGTCACTTATACCGAAGGCCTCTACATCGACTATCGGTATGCAGACAAATTCAACCTGACTCCAATATTTCCATTCGGACATGGTCTATCGTATACCACGTTCCGTTACTTAAATCTGCAAATCTTTCGTGTGCATTCAAACAATCCTTGGAGCGATCTCGTCATTGAAGTGACTGTCGAAAATACTGGTTTCGTTCACGGATTTGAAGTTGTCCAGCTGTATATCTCGTATCCGAAAGAAGCTGATGAACCGCCAAAGTTGTTTAAAGGGTTTGAGAAAGTATGGGTGGAAGTTGGAGGAGTATCCAGAGTACGGATCACGGTATCTAAATCAGATGTTCGAGTGTGGCATGGGAGCTGGGTAAACATTCCTGGTGTGTATGGTTTCAAAGTTGGAGCCTCGAGCAGAGATATCAGGTTGGAGGAATCAAAACGGTGGGGAAAGTAAAGTCCTCATATCTTCATTCTTTATTTGTATTCTATGCATGCAGAGTTAGACCATCTAGTTTCATGATCTGTTTCACTTACCAAATGGCTGTCCAAGTACCCGAGCCTCTTCCTTCCAACCCAACTTGATCGCATCGACACCTTCCACTGTAGCAACAGCAAGTGTCAAGATTCCGTCTTTTGCATCTTTCGGAGCCCCATCCCATTCCACAGGCCACGCAGCTTCTTCGTTCTTTCCGTCCTTGTCGAAAACAGAAGCTCTGAGGTATCGCACCAGGAAGAAGTGTCCCTCAGGCAGTTCAAGCTCCGTGATCGCTTTCTGAACTTCGCTCCAAGGCCGGGGCGTCTCCCAACCCTCGTCTTCAGGCATGTCGCCAACAAATGCGAACAAGGCAGCCATCTTCAGGTTTTCCAAACAAACTTTCAAAAAAGATGAGTACTGTCACCGAGGACAAGATTGAACTGCCGTCAGTTTGGAGGGCACTTGACACGCTCCAGCTGTGCTACACCGTCATTCCGCAGATGAAGCATTACTACCGGTACGGCACGTTCAGAGACTGTGCTCAAGCGAGGAGAGACTTGACATTCGCTATGTCACTCAAGTCAAAGTCTGAGGAGGAAGCTATGGCTATTGTGAGAGAAAGAGACGAGACGCACTATAGGACTAAGATCACAGAGAGATCGTCAATTGGTGTTTGGACGGTTGGTGTTGTTTCCCTCTCATTGCCCGACTTCTCTCACACACTACATGTAGCTGCGATCGGAACCGCCTGCCAACTTCCCTCCGAAGCAAAGTAAATGAATCATTGGAAGTCCTTTTGCATATCAGTAGTCACACCACAAATATAACCTTTCTCTCGCTTGAATTTATTGCGACGCAAACTGCTTCCAGAATGGTAGCGACGTAACGTTCTCGATACAAATCAAAGAATTTGAACCAGATTGTGATGGTGGAGCAGGATAGTAGACTTCTGTGATTCCAACTTCACCCAAATACTTGAGTAATCGTGAATAATGCATTCCAACGTCGTTTGGTCCATGGCTATCGTCACTCAAACAGAACTTGACGCCTTGAGCTTTCATATACTGCGAAATGGTCAGGTTGAAAATGGTGGGTTCAGGGAATAACTCACCTCCACAATTGCTCTTTGTGGGTACGCATCCACCAGTCCCTTTTTCCATGCACGCGAATTAACTTCCACGATTCCGCCATACTCTGCAATCACAGCGACATTCCTTTTCACCTTTTCCCAACACACTTCACTCAAAGGATGACCAGGTCGGTACATACTGATCAAATCAAAGTGTCCCACTACAGCAGGCTTCAATCCAACCAAAAGATCATACTGCGCGTCATAGTAATCGCGAAAGAGACATTCAGTTGGTGAAATGGTAGCCGGAGATCCCGCGATTTCAAATGCACGCTGCTCCGCACGTTCATACATCGGCACATCGAAATCGATGGGGATTTCGTGAACGTGGTGGACACTACCGACAAGATAATCTAGCTTGTGGGTTGCTGTCAAAGCGTTGCTTTCAGTGAGCGTGGACCCGTGGATCCATTCCGTTTCCATTCCAACAAGTAAATTGATCCTGTCTTTGAATTCAAGTTGGAGGGAACGGGCCTGTGCGGTTAAGTGAGTTGAGATAAGATGGTCGAGTCATACAAAGGCAAGCTATACCTCATTCAAGAAGGCAAGATATTGGTTCGTTGTGTCGGAAGGAGTCATGTTCAGTTCTACCTCTTCAGGGTAGAGATCCTGTGGCCTAGACCGTGGCATGTGTTCGCTGAGCCCATATGCTGTGAACCCTAGTTGTACTGCCCGCTCGACAACTTCGCGAAGAGTTCCCTTCGCATGTTTACAGTATTGGCCACTGTGGGAATGCAAAGAGACCGGCATGAGTTTTTGAGATAATATCTTGCCTAGTTTTGAACCCAAGTCGCCAATGACGCATTTAACCTTCACTTACTGAGACTTACTCAAAGTAAATATTCACACCATTACTCGTGGCAATTAATCGCTTACTTTCCATTTGTGTGGGCGATGCAAGCCTCTTATTTTCCGACCTCAATCAACTTTCTGTCAACCATTAATCAATCTCGCCCTTCAATGCATCATCTGGGTCTTGCAGCCACAGCTATAACAGCTATCATTATTATTGTGTACATACTGATATCGCTGGGAAGTAGTGAACTGAGCCATCGCCACTCATCAGAAGCCATCCAACCTCGTTTTATAACCAGTCATGTGAACGGGACTGAGGAACGAATAGTTCCGGCATTCGGAGTCAAATTCACGATATCCGACATTCTCGAGCTCTGTCATAATGGGTTCAACGGGCAGACAGAGCTTCTTATCACAGCGACACATGCTATTGTAGGCCCACATCGTGACGCGTACCTAAATGAGTGTTACCCTATAGAAATCTCAACATCTCAAGGTGCCAGAAGTATGGGACACTGTTCAGACTTTGTTCAATACATCTACTACGGCGGCGCCAGATTGACAGGCGGTCACCAATCAGATACTTTTGCACTCAAAGGAACCAACTGCCCCAAATCGATGTTCTTGCATGGCGAATATCCAATTTCGGACCTTATTTATCAGAACTCGACGATCAACCTCTGGATGCCCAATATTGAGCAAATCAACAAGGAACAGCTTGCACTGATTCCTCATTTCAAGCACATTCTCTGTAAAGTCAAAATAACTTGCACTGCATTTGACAAGTATCTGAAGGCACACGACTTGAAATCACCAACAACTAAATTCATGTCTCACTCGTCTCCCGATACACAAGAAAGTGTGATTGAAGTGTTGGGAGAGAACCATAACATCAAACAAGATTTCAACCGGTTTATTCATACCTATGGCCATTCAGGCCGGAAATCAACGCAGGAAGTGATTTTTTGCTGGATGCGGAATCCGTTCTGGCCAAAACTCACAGTTCTTGGGAACCATGATTATGAAACTTGGGTGAAGCAGATTCCAGGATTGAAATGGGCTACCAATATTGAAATTCAAAGTCGTGTGTCCATCAAAGAACTGAGAGAGTTACAGGTTTCCAGAGGTGTTCATATCTGTCCCTCTTCTCAGGAAGGATATGGTCATTATATAAACGAAGCACGGGCTTTGGGTGCTCTGGTGGTCACGACGAATCATCCACCGATGAATGAATTGGTGGAAGATGGAATAACTGGGATTCTTGTTGATCACAAAGAGCCAAAGCCAGAGGAATATCAGGGAATGGCGGAGTATTTTGTTTCTCCTGCTGGAGTGTCAATCGAAAATGTTTGTGATGGAATTAAACGTGTTATGAAGTTGACGAAGTCGGAGCGGGAAGCGATGGGGAAGAAAGGTAGGAAAAGGTATGACGAAGATACTGATTTGATGGCAAGTAACATTAGAGAGCTTGTGAAAGACTGGAAATGATTATAATCCCTGAATCAGTAAATGTATTGTTTGCATTGTCTATGGTGTTGATTGTTCAACTTTCCTCAAATCAATGTGGTTGTGATGTCAATGTTTCTTGTGATATCGCGGTTTCTCAAACGCTACCGACGGATTACAACAGCCGCTGCTGGCCTTCTGTTCATAATTTATGTTTCTCTGTCGTGGTACAGTCTCCCAACTGAAGTTGAGGAGGTGGCAATGACCTCTCGATTCAAAGTCAATGGTACCAACTATATACTTCCTACAACCGGTGCCGCCTTCTCGCTGTCAGATATTCTTGATCTCTGTCATAACGGCTTTGAAGGAAAGACGGATATCTCTGTAACAGCAACGTATGCTGTCTTCAAAAGTGATATTGACGAACCAAGGCATGACTACCTTGCCAAATGCTTTCCAATCGAAATATCGACATCTCAGGGAGGAAGGAGTATGGGTCATTGTTCCGATTTTGCTCAATATGTGTTCTATGGAGGTGGACGATTGAGCACTGACCAACACTATCGTAACACGTTCGAAGAAAAGGCTAAACTGTGTCCAACTTCTATGTATCTCCATGGAGAGTACTTGCTTCATCATTTACTGAATGAGAAAGTCAACAATCTGTGGATGCCAAACATTGAGCAAGTTACGAAAGACTCATTAGCACGTATCAGCAATATGACAACAATACTGTGCAAGACCAAAATAACTTGCACAGCGTTTCGGTCTTATTTGAAGGCACATAATCTGGAGAAGCCGGACACTATTTTCATGTCGCATTCGTCACCCGACACAGCCATCAATGCGGTTGAAGCGCTGGGGCCAGATGTTGCGCACAATATTTATCAGAATTTTAACAAGTTTATTCATGTATATGGTGGAAGTGGAAGAAAGTCGACGCGCGAAGTTCTGGAATGCTGGACACGGCACCCACTTTGGCCCCAACTCACAGTGATTGGGAATCATCCATACGAAAAATGGAAGGAGGATCTACCAAATCTTGCGCGAAAGTGGAATATTAACATAAAATCCCGCGTCTCTATCAAAGACCTGCGGAAACTCCAGCTATCGAATGGAGTTCATATTTGTCCCTCCTCTCAAGAGGGTTACGGGCATTATATCAATGAAGCTAGAGCATTAGGGGCTTTGGTTGTCACGACAGATCATCCTCCAATGAATGAATTTGTAGAAGATGGTGTGAGTGGAATTTTGATTGGGCATAGTGCGCCAGTGCCGGAAGAGTATCAAGGCTTATCAGACCATTTTATATCTCCTGCAAGTGTAACGGTAGAGAATGTATGTGAGGGAATCGAGCGTGTACTGAAGATGACAATGGCAGAGCGAAAAGCAATGGGTCAAAATGCCAGAATGCGATATGACGAGGATAACAAGCGGATGGAAAAGAATATAAAGTTGTTGGTGAAAGGATGGCCTGAGATATCATGAATAAACGTTGTGACACTGCATCGCTGTAACGGAATGAAGTACAAATCCTTCTTTATTATCTTTGGTAAGCTCGTTCGCGAAACTGTCTCAAAAATGTCGTTTGTTGGTGAGTGCAAGTCGACCACCCAGAGACTGCCCCTGAACACCTACTTTTCCCCATTTTAGATGGCTACGAAGCAACAACAGTGCACGGCCAAGACGCGCAGAACCTCGTTGAAAAGATCATCCGACTGCGCATCACTGAGTCCATCTACTGGAAGGAGCACTGCTTCTCAGTCAATGGTTCGTACTTTACTCTCATCAGATTTAGTCAACTAATAACAAGCCACAGCTGAAACCATCGTCGATAAAGCTGTGGCGCTGACGTCTGTTGGTGGCCAGTTTGGGATGCAAAAACCAACAGAGTTCCTGTGTCTCACTCTGCGACTTCTGCAGCTGCAGCCAGACAAGTCTATTATTTCTGTATATCTGCAGAACGAGGAGCACAAATACTTGACTGCACTAGCGGCTTTCTATATCCGCCTAACATACAAATCTGTCGATGTGTACAACTACCTCGAACCTCTATTACTAGACAAGCGAAAACTGCGCATGAGAGATGCTCAAGGAAACTACTATTTATCGTACATGGACGAATTTGCTGATACATTGCTTCGAAGTGACCGTGTTTGCGAAATCATTCTGCCTCGTATCACCAAACGCTCCGTTTTAGTGGAAGCGAAGGATTTGGAGGAGAGGGTTTCGCCGCTTGAAGAGGAGCTTGATTTGATGATGGAGGAGGAGGACGAGGAGGACAAGGTTGATGATAACGCAGAGACTGAGGAAACAGAGAATGCCAACGATGACGACTTCAAAGATAAAGCAGTCGACGATGACGGAGCAATTAAGGAACCTGGCGAGGAAAATTCTAATGACGAAAGGCCTGCCTCAAGCTCGAACGAGGTTAACGTTCCTCGTCGAAGCATTTCACCTGCCCCACAACGAAAATCAGCCGATGTAGATCATAAAAATGATCGTCACCGTAGCAGAAGCCGTAGTCGTGATCGAAGGGACTCTGATTCTCGTGACTCTTATCGAAGCAGCAGAGACTACGACCGCTCGTCGTCATACAGAAGCCGTGATAGAGACCTTGATTCTTATCGAAGTCGTGATTCATACGGTGACCGAAGCTATGAGAGACGTGGATACAATGATCGTGATGATCGTCGAGACCGAGACCGAGACCGAGATTATAGACGACGAGATTATGATGACGACCGGTCATACCGTCGTGAAGAATCGTCTCGCCGTGATTTGGATCGTGGGGACCGTGATCGTGATTTGGACAGACGAAGAGATCGTGACGACGACACATTCTCTAGACGTCGGAGTGACGGCGAAATTACTGAGCCACCCCATGAAGTTGATGAGGAACCCCTTGGATCCACTGCAGCAGAAGAGGCTGAGAAGAAGAAGAAGAAATACTCTTCTAAAAAAGTGAATGCCTTGTTCAAAAAGTCAAAGGATTCTGGATCTACGTCTGCCTCTAAAGACAAGAGTGGAGATGATGGAGATGCTGGTGGTGGTAGTAAGGAGAGTATGTCGATTGAGGAAACCAACAAGATGCGACTGGCTCTTGGTTTGAAGCCTTTGAAACAATGAAGATGGTGATAGCAAAATATAATATCTGACGCTTATGCTTATTATTATTTTTGGGCACAGTTTGCGATGGTGGAGCAGCAGACACAAAAAGGTCTCAAAAGCTGGGTTCTTCCGAACGATCCTCACGAAGAATGAAGTCTAACAAAGACATCGGTAATTATGATCGGAAGCAGCAAGCGCCTGCATCCGTTAATGTAACCACTGTAGAGTTGCTTCATACTGGTGCAACAGGATCTTCAACCTCTATCGATAAAACTTACCGCACCCTTGTGAGGCAACGACAAGATGAAGAAATCAAGAACAAGCGCAAAGTCGTCGAAATGAATGCAGCTGAAGACATCAAGAGACGATGCATTCAACCTGCAAATGTTGTCTCCACAGACAATAGTATTGTCAAACCATCGAAGAGCGCCGTTGCTGGGAATCAGTCTGATAGAAGGGAGAGAATGGACAGGGCTGACTTGTTGAAGTATGTTAATTGAATGTTTAAAGTTGGTTGAACAGATATTGCAGTGTCCTTCTTACGCTCTTCCTTGAACATCAATACTACAAATTTGACGACTTGGTGTTAGGTATTGTGTCGCAGGTTTGGCACGTAAATTCTGTTAATTACCCCCAACTCACCCAATGCCTTTTCAGCACGCGCTGACGCCACCGATTGCGTCATTCGCTGCCAAATATGGAATTACTAATTCGCTTTATTGTGTTGGTGAACCGTTTCGCAGGGATTGCTGGTCGTTCTGTTGTCTTCCTACGAAAGTTAACAAGTTGGCAGATTAGACAATCAGTTGAGTCATCAGTGAAATCATATGGTATTTCAGCCGCATCAAGCGTTTTACATAAGAGATTGATTCCAATATGGCCCAAGCTTGTATGCCAATCTAAATATGACATTCGTTGACTTGGTCTTTTCGAGTATTTTGAAGCAGCCAGCGCTTGATGTTCTTGAAGGAATCGCAATCCCCCATCCACAACATCAAGGTAGTATAGTTTTCCAACTCTTTCCCCAATTGCGACCACCTTTTTGCTTTTCTCCATGTACAAGTACACTCCATCATTCGTGAACATTATCAAATCGTCGGTTTCCATAAGCATATGACTTAGAGATATCAAAGTCTCAGCCAAATTTGGAACATATAGAGCATCTCGAAATTCTCGTAGTTCACCGCCAATTTCATATGGAACCTTTCCAATTGCTTTCACTGGAATCGGTGAGTCGTCACCAAGAAAAACATGTTGTTCTCCTTCGTTCAGCCACCGTGTGTACTTGGGATCAAATAATTCTAAGGTAGGGCACATGAGAACAGTACATCCGGAGTCAATCATTCGTTTATTGCTTCCGCTGGAAACTCTGGCCACTCGAATATTTCGTCCAACACACAAACCCCCGCTAACCATTTCCGCAAGTTCAGAAAGTAAACCGCCATCATTTGGTTGACTTCTTTGATTTTGCGTACTAGAGGTTGAGGTCTGTGTGTTAGAGACCAATATCAGTCAATATCAAAAAGGTAATTAATGTCTTACCTCGCTGACTGCTGCTCCAACCTCGCTGAGTTTGTCAAAGATTGCAGCCTTCTTACCACCACCTTTCTTCTGAGAGGACACCACTTCCACTTCCTCAACATCCATCACATGTTCGTCATTCCCAAAAACTCGCTTTGCTCCATGTTTGGCAACGTAGTTGGGATGGAGTTTTTGGTCCATTCCACCGTGGAGACGTTTCAATTCTTTTGCCTTGTCGAAGTCACCGTTATCAACTACTTTCTTGAAGTCTCGGCAGTTGGATAATGGTCCCCAATGACGGCGTTGACAGAGAGTACAAGTGGGGCAGGGCAGTTTATCTTTTGACTGGTCTTTTGGGACGTCGTTCTTCTTTCCAGGTTTATCGTTTGCTCGGATTGCCTGGAAGTCTCTCCCAATTTGAGCAACAGTCTTTTCGGCTGCTTTCACTTGTTGCTTGAGTTCCTTGTTTTCCTTCAAGAGATTGACACGTTGTTTCGACGCAGCGTCGTCACCGGCCTTCTTTCCAACGGTGGACGCAGCCAATTCGTCGTTCTTAATCACTTGAGTAACCTGTTCAAACAACTATCCAAAGATTTAGAGAACATCAAAGATCAAGCTATAGACTCACATCGTCGATTCCATCGAACGTTTTCTTGAATCCCTTCGTTTCCATCTTCGATTTTAGTTCCCAGAATCGTGTGTGTAAGGAACCAGTGGTCGGAATTGATGTCAAGAGTTTGGACATCATCAACTCTGAAACAAGGAGTTCGGCAGCCTTCATTGCGACCTCCTTGCCCAATTCTTCAAACATTCCGCTCAACATTTCGATAGATTCCTTAGCCAGGCTTCTCCACTTCGTAATACCCTCCTCCCACTTCTCAGGCTTCGAGCGATGGTCTTCTGGGATCACTGATTCATCCCACGACTTTAGGTTTCGCATAACAACAAGGCCTTTGTAGTGTGTAAGTATATGAATAGAAGTGGTTAGCGACATTCATAGTCATTGTGGTCCTTACCAGTGTTGTCAAGTGTACAGTACTCAATTCGAACCAGTTCCAATAGCGTGTGCAGGAGTGGTACTTTCTTGTACGCCTCCTTCTCCTTCAGTGCCTTGAATTGACTCGGATACTTGAAGCAACTTTCAAAGAGGCCTTGAGCATGATCCTGCCCAGTCTGCCACTCAGCGTAGTACTTCAGATCCTTCTGGTTATCGTCGAGTTTCTTTCTCCATTCGTGGCGCTTCGTTCGGAAATCCTTGAGACTCGTCTGGTACGCCTTCAATTTCGCATCGTACTCTTCTTCATACTCCTCCTCGTCATCAGAGTCTTCTGGAGTCTCATCCTCCGCCTCCTCTTCTTCAGAGTCTTCCGGAGTAAGATTAAGGGCCGTTGCGTCAGGATCCACCTCCCCCTCTTCGCGATCATTGTCTTTCCCCTTTGCCGCCTTTCGCTTCCTTTTTCGAGAATCAAATTCCTCTCGACTCGGAAGTTTGGGCTCAACGGGTTCAGGATCAATAAAACGAATTGGTTTGGTTTCAACAATTGTGCATTCAATTTGTGGTCGGCATTTCATGGTTATCAACCAGTCAATGCACTCGCGCAACTTTTCAGCAATCCCCACACCCTTCAAGGTGATCTCCGGTCTCTTCTTTAAAAGGACAGCGGAGGTGGACTTGCTCTCAAAGTTATCATCAGTCATGATCGGCAATGGCTTTGTGTTAGGTATTGTGTCGCAGGTTTGGCACGTAAATTCTGTTAATTACCCCCAACTCACCCAATGCCTTTTCAGCACGCGCTGACGCCACCGATTGCGTCATTCGCTGCCAAATATGGAATTACTAATTCGCTTTATTGTGTTGGTGAATCTACTCTAAGTCCGCACCAAACAACACACACACCACTTCCAAAGCCATAAGCCTGGTTTCCTACGTACCATTGCCATATGTCTTCGGAGTGATATTCGAATAAAGTATTCCATATACAATTGCCTTTATTGAACACTTCTGAGATGAATGGATATAACCATAATATCCAACACTTGGTGGAGAAAACAAAGCAACCTCGTGTTTGGTTGAAGGAAATATTATCTGATATTGCTGTCTTGGAAACGAAAGGAATTTACCGTGGCCTCTATGAACTTAAACCAGAATATGCAGCCATAAATGTCGAATAAATAACATTTAATTATAAGATGATCACATATAGCCAAACGAAGATACAGAAACGCGTCTTCCTTGTATTTGCTGCGATTTAATGTTCATTTGAAGTGCTCATGGTCAAGGGGAGGCAGAGGCCAAAGAGGAGAACAGCGAACCGATACCCCAAATCAACATACCCCTTGTTTTTATATGCCCGCACACGAGTGTCTATCACCCTCTCGGTGCGGCATGGTACCCTAGGCAGATCCTCTGGCCATAATAACCGGGAGGCTTCTTTGGCATTGCGTTTCAAAAGATTCTTATCTCGAAGACTTTTGGCGCTTTTCTCGGACAGATTCGACGATACATAATATGGGCTGCAAAAGATCATTATTTGGAATGCTTCCTTTCGCGTTTAACAGAGGGAGAACACAAACTATTTTAAAGTATGGTGGGTATAAAGTATTTATTCAAGTAAACGAAGATAAAGAAACGAGTCCTCTTGCTGATAATTTTTTTTATGTCCCAAGATGCTGTTCGTTGAGGAGCTCGCGGTAAGTCAAAGAGGATCCAGTAAGGTGCCGAAACAACCCCCCTTCACAGATGACTTGTTTTTACATACCAGCACACGAGTGTCTACCACCTCTCGGCGCGGCATGATACCCTAGCAGATACTCTGGCCATTATAACCGTGAGTCTGCATTATTGGGAACCACGGCTGGAAAATAGGGAATATAGAGCTGCTGTCGCGTCTGTCCAATTTGCTGCGATTTGATGTCCCAAGCTGCTGTTCGTTTGAGGAGCTCGCGGTAAGCCAAAGAGGATCCAGTAAGGTGCCGAGACAACCTTCCTTCACAGATGACTTGTTTTTACATGCCAGCACACGAGTGTCCACCACCTCTCGGCGCGGCACGATACCCTAGCAGATACTCGGCCATCATAACCGGCAGTCTGCATTATTGGGAACCACGGCTGGAAAATGGGGATGTATAGCTTTCATTTGATGCGACGCGTCGATCTGATGCTGAAGCTGATGTTGATTCTGGCGTGTCCAAGGGTGGCAGTGACACGATCCGAGTAGTACTGGTCTTGGATCTGGACAAGTGGTGGAAGTGGGCCTTGATCTTGGAAGAGAGGAGGAGACCAGAGCTGGTTGGAGGATGTTTTTGTGAGAGGAGGAAGAGGAGAAAGGGCGCGTTTTGTAGTCGAAAAAAGAGGGCGGGACGTTTTGTCCTGACAATTATGCAGACAATTACGATAGAAAACAAACAAAAACAACCTGGAGAGGAATAGTAACATTCGGCGACTGTGAAACTTCACGCATATTGTAATTAAAGGTGTTCGATCCTTAATCGTTTCGTTTTTGAAATGACAGAAACATTCATTGCACATGAGCTGAGGTGACAGAGTTTGTTTTGTAGTCGAAAAACAGGGCGGGACGTTTTGTCCTGACAATTACGATAGAAAACCATCAATAACAAAGTCAACAAGAATAGTAACATTTTGGCTACAGAGTTCGAATCGTTGATTGGAAAAAGTTTCAACCCAGAACATGGCTCCTCCCCATCCACCCTCGGCAGCCATCAAAGCTCTTCCATACATTGTGTACCTGATAGTCTTTGCCGCATCAGTCGGTGTGTGTGTCTATTACAAGCCAAGGCTCCCGGATCCCTTCGAAAACAGCCATAACCAAATGGTGTCAGTAGCAAGCCAGTTTGGGATCCTGCTTGGTATTAGCGGAGCCATCTTTGTTGGCAAGTTCGTTCCCTTAGTCGTATTTGCCCTGTTTCCACACCACAATACACACAAGCACACTGTTCTTAAGTGGACTTTCAATGTGATTGGTCTTAATGAAGCACAGAAGCACTTCTGGCTTGAAGTCCATCCAAAGGAACTAGCAAGGATTGAAGCCTGGGTTATCGTGGATGCATTGTTTATTGCCTCGCCGATTGCGCTGGGGTTATTGGGAGGGTTTTGGTTGGAGTTTGTTGATGGGGCATCTGGAGACAAGAGTTTCCCTGCCAGCAAGTACTGGCTGTGGCCTCATGTCGCTGCAGTTGTTGGAGTTGTTCCATGCCTGTGGATGATGTGGGTTCATGGGAAGGAAATCTATGTGCAACTGGCCATTCAGCCTACGGCTGTCCCTATGCAGCCGTTACAGCAACAGCAGTTGTATGGATCTGCTCAACCACAGTATGTTCTTGCGCAGCCTGTATTTCAACAGCAACTGCCGCTACAATATCAAGTACAGCCCTTGCCACAGAACGTATATGCGAAGGCCAACTAGTTTTGATCTCTTACTGTAATTGTACATCGCCAATAAAGCACATAGAATAGCATCTTATTGGCAAATTACAAGCCCCACCCTATTCGAGATTCCAAACGAATGTCTCTGCTTGAAGCACCAATATGGAATGAATAGGTTCCAGCCACATTAAACCATCCATCATTCAACCAAACCCGTAAATCACGCTTGGTGATAGTGAATTCCACAATCGTCGATTCGCCTGCTTCAATCCACACCTTCTCAAACCCTTTCAGTATTTTAGGAGGCTCATTCGCTTCCTCAGGAAACCCAATATAAAGTTGAATCACTTCGTGCCCACTTCTGGAGCCAGTATTCTTGACTCGCAGTGAAACTAAAATATCAGAGTATTTTGATTGCGAGGTGGTTGATGTCTGAATACCCGAGTATTCGAATTCAGTGTATGATAGACCATGACCGAATGGAATTACTGGAGTAATGTTCATTTTATCGGCATGGCGGTAATCAATAAAGAGGCCTTCGGAATAGTCAATTTGCGGAGTATGCACGAATGAGGTATATAAAACGTCGGCAGCGTATTCTGAGCGATCTTTCAGAACTGTAAATGGCAGGCGACCAGACGGATTTATGTCGCCAAAGAGTACCTAAAGTCAAGTTCAATACTTTATAAATTAACAATAACACATACATCTGCTAAAGCGCTGCCTGACTCTTGACCCGGCAACAAGGCGTACACAACGGCCGAAATATTTGGGTGATTGAACCAAGGCATATCAACTGGCCCAACAGTATGGAGCACAACAACCGTTCTCTTATTTGTTGAGGCAACTGCTTCAATCTGTATAAAAACGGAATTAGCAGTGATGTGAACTTCGTCGTCAATTCTTACCAAAGCATCAGCATCATGCCACAATTCAAGTCATTTCTGTCGCCCCAATGCCCTTCAACTTGGTTCATAACAGCAACAATAAGCTCTCCGGAATTCGAGCTCCCAAAAACAATCGCAATATCTGATTCTGCAGCGAGTTGTTTCGCCGTTTCCAAGTCCTTGTTATCGAAAGATGTTGAGATTTGGAGCTTGTCTCCTCGTTGAGAGATTCCTTCTTCGGGCTGTTGAATGTCAGTACTCGTTTCGATGATTATGGAATTCTTACTGAAGTCAAATATGGAAACCTAGCGGTTCCAGAGCCCCAACCTTGAGCAAGAGTACCGTCTACACCATGATGAAGGTTGAATTCGTTCAGTGCCTTGGGTCCCGCGCGTCTTCACCAAGAATACTCAATTTCAATCCCATTTCGTTTTTCAATGGCAACACCCCGTCATTCTTCACAACCACGTGGATGCTGCAGCAACACGTCTTGCAATATCTGCGTTTTCTTTGAATCTGTAGTCTTTGTTGCTAACGCTTTTCTCCTTCTTTCCAATGAATTTATGGTGACAGGCGGGAAGTCGTTGTCTTGTCCAAAGTGATAATAGGTGCTCAGAATACGCGTCGCAGCATCATCTAACCGCTCGTCTGAAATTGGTGATGAGAGGGCAAGAACTGTCCCACCAGTGGAAGGTGAGACAGGTATGGAGTCCACTTCCACCAAGACGGGAGGTTCAGGCCTCCATAATTACGATGGAATCCAGGCATAATCAAGTCTGAGACGTTCAAATCGTAAATAGCGTACCAATCTGTCATGACGATTCCCCTAGATTTTGATGAATTTTCACTGTCGTTTTATGATTGAACTGCCAAACCTGAAATCCAAGTCGCCTTTAACAATTTCATTCACCAAGTACGAATTGGCGCAAGTATATTCCTGGTTAAGTTTGTTGTATGAACACATGATTGCCCCAACCCCCTCACGAATGCAAGCGTCAAACGGTGCCATATACACTTCCATCAAAGTACGTTTGTCTAAGTTAGAGCTTGAACTATGGCGAAAGTGTTCCTGCTCGTTCGCAATCAAGTGTTTTGCAGTCGCGATAACGCCATTTGACTGAATTCCACGGACAATCAAGCTGGCAGAGACAGAAGCCAAATAGGGATCTCCTCCAGGCCTTCCCAATTTCTTCCACCAGCTGGAGCGCGAAGCAGATTGAGTCCGGGACCAGTTGAATCTGAACATTAATTTCAGTGATGTGAACATGAAAGGGTGAAAGTACATTAGCCCCAAGTTCCCGGAACTCCTTTCCCATCGCTTTCCCATACTGTTCCATCAGCTCCTTGTCGAACGTAGCAGCCACGTTCAATCCTGATGGAAAAGCAGTCACGTTGTCAGTGAGTTGGACGCCCATCGGCGAATCTTGGAGGCAGAGTCCTTTGAATCCAATTGATTCGATTGTCACAGTGTTTCCAAGACACGGACCACCTGTGAACTGAGGAGGAATTGAGTATTTGTTGTTTTGAGGAACAGCAAGTGGTGACTCACACCAATGCCCATAATGAGCTCAAGTTTCTGGTCCCGCGACAGAGTTTTAACAGCTTCGATCGCTCGTTGCGTAGCAGGAAACCAAGGATGATCCGGGGAGAGTGGCTTTGATGGTGTCCACTCTGGCCCAGGCTTTAAGCCACCGTGCTGGAGAGTGCCAAGAACAATTGCAGTTATGAGGACTAATGCACTAGTAACTAGTATGCAGTTCCCACTCCTCTTCATTTTGGGTTTGTTTGAGATGAGATTTATTACAACAAATCGTCACATATCCTTCACAAGCCCCACATAATACTTGATTCTGCTCTAATATCTCTACTTGAAGCACCAATGAGGAATCTATACTTGCCCGCAACGTTTGTCCATCCATCATCCAACCACACTCTCAGGTCCTTTGACGTCAACGTGAATTTGACTTCAACCCGTTCATTCACATCAACCCAAATCTTTTCAAACGCTTTCAACACCTTGAAAGGCTCCTTTGCTGTCTCAGGATATGAAACATAGAGCTGCACAACTTCATGGCCTCCAAATCCTCCCGTGTTTTCAACATTCATAGTTATAGTAATATCAGAATATTCAGAGGAGATAGTTGTAGAAGCCTCGACGTTCGAGTATTTGAATGCAGTGTACGACAGCCCATGTCCAAAAGGAATCACTGGGGTGATATTCATTTTGTCGGCGTGGCGGTAGTCAATGTAAAGACCTTCTGAATAGTCTATCTGTGGCGTATATTGTAGGGATCGATACAAAACGTCTGCAGAATATTCCGATCGATCTTTGAGAACAGTGAATGGCAGACGGCCGGAAGGATTCACATCGCCAAACAGCACCTATAGTATATTCAGCAACGAGTATGAAAGAAGGAATATATACATCTGCTAAAGCGTGTCCAGACTCTTGGCCTGGTAACAACGCGTAGATAACTGCTGAAATATTGGGATGGTTGAACCAAGGCATATCCACAGGTCCCACAGTATGTAAAACCACAATTGTTTTCTTGTTGACTGATGCAACGGCTTCAATCTGTAGCATATTTTAATTATTCATGAACTAAGAATATCACAAACCAAACTATCAGCATTGTGCCAAAGCTTGAGGTCATTCCGATCTCCCCAATTCCCTTCGACTGCATGCCACAATATCATTTCTCCAGAATCTGCGTTTCCAAATACAATTGCAACGTCGGAACCGGACGCCAAAGCTTTTGCTGTTTCAAGATCTTGATTATCGAATGCTGAGACTATATCCAGATTATTTCCTCTCATTGAAATACCCTCGAACGGCTTAATTAAAAATACGTTAAAGATAGAACTGTGATGAAATCAAACAAACCGAAACGAGGTATGGGAACTGAACTGTTCCACTTCCCCAGCCTTGAGCCAAAGTACCATCATTCCCGTTCCTATCTTGGTATTCATTCAGAATTTTCGGTGCACGTGCATCTTCTCCCAATATCGCAATCTTGACACCCTTTTCATTCTTTAATGGCAACGTCCCATCATTCTTGACCAGCACAGTCGAAGCAGCTGCAACTTTCCTCGCAACTTTTGCATGCTCTTTGAATCGATAATCAGTGTTATGTGCTCCCTTTCCAAGACTCTCATTGAAAGCGTGGAATCCTACATCTGGAAATCCATTGTCTTGCCCAAGAGCGTAATGAGTGCTCAAAATTCTTGTCACCATATCATCGAGACGTTCCAAGGGAATTGGATGGTATGAAGGAAAGAAATATCCAACAAAAGGAAGGTGAGAGAGATATGGAGTCCACCACCACCATGGAAGCCAACTGCGATATGCTCCTGGCATTATAAGGTCGGAAACAAGTAAATCGTATTGAGCTCCCCAATCCGTCATTATTATTCCCCTATTTTTATTTAGTGAGGTTGAGATGCTGAGGTTGAAGGAAAGAAGTATACCTGAAGTCCAGTTCCGGACCTTTGATGATTTCATTCACGAGTTCAGAGTTCGCGCATGTGTACTGTTGATTCAGCTTGTTGTACGAGCACATGATTGCACCGACCCCTTCTTCAATGCAGGCCTGGTAAAAGTGAGTGTTCCTGTCTAATGTTTCGGGACAATTCACCTCAAACGGTTGCATATAAACCTCCATGAGGTCTTTTTGTCAATATTGGATGAAGACCTGTCACGGAAATGTTCTTGTTCGTTTCCAATCAAATGCTTGACAGTTGCAATAACACCGTTTGATTGAATCCCACGAACCAAAAGACGCGAAAATACAGCCGCTAAATATGGATCTCCTCCGGGTCCTTCCCAGTTTCTGCCAGCAGCCGGAGCTCGCAGCAAGTTCACAGCAGGTCCCAAGTGGATCTGTTGTACCATTGACAAATCTGTCAATGTTATCCGTCAAAATATCAAGAAACCTACGTTTATGCCGAGCTCCCTGAATTCATTTCCCATTACTGTTCCGTATTCTAACATAAGGTCTTTGTCAAATGTCGCTGCTAAATTCAAGCCGCTCGGAAACGCCGTGACGTTTTCAACCCAGCGAACTCCTGTGGGAGCGTCTTGGAGACAGAGGCCTTTAAATCCGATTGAAGGAATGGGTCCGATGTTTCCAACGCATTCGCCACTGCCGAGCTAAGAAGTGATTGATTATAGAAAGTCAGTTTGACATGTCAGTACATAATCGTCTCACCCCAATTCCCATAATCATATCCATTTTCTCTTCGAATGACAGCTTTTTAACAGCTTCTTGTGCATGAATGGTCGCGTTGTACCAGGGATGGTCTGGAGCGATGGGGTTTGATGGGGACCACTTGATGTCATCCCTATTTCGAACAGACAGATAGCTAACGAAACTCGCGATAATTAAGATTGAAGGAATTCTTGAACGGAAGCTGGTAGATCCCTGAGGTTTGGCGGGGACGGAACCAGTTTTCTTCCGCTTCACTTGTTTCATTCAATGACAATTTTAAAACTTGATACGAATCGGATTTACTTATTCAGAGTTAAGGAATGCCTGGAACGAAAGAATATTTATTTCCATGAATATGATTCATAAATACAAGATATGTGTTGAAATTAACAATAGACTGCTTGAATACCCTGCTCATCGGAAGTTCCTGCAAACTCGAATGTCCAGTATCCATCCTTCTCACCAATGCCAAGTAACGTTGCCTCTTCGGATAACAAATTAGCGTTGTACTCCTCTGTCAGTTTGAAAAGGTCCAAGATGGCATTCTCGTCATGACTGCCCATAGCAACATTTTCCGCCAAGAAGGTCCAATTTGGGATGGCCTTTTCAATGGAAGCATACCACGCGTCTTGCTTGGAAGTGTCGGGATTCTCGTCTTCCTCCATCCGTTCAAGCTGGTCACTGTTTACAATCTTCTTGGATGACATGTCTTCTGAGTGCGTCTGTGCAATTTGGACCAGACGGACATCCAAGACGAGAGGAGCTAAGCTGTTGCTCGTTCGGTATGTGTTGACTTTCTTGGCAAGGCTACATACATCGGCAAAGGCAAAGAGAGGGAAGAGAACCACGAGGAGGGTATTGAGTTTGACGAACATTTTTTGATGATTATTGCAAGACAGATTGGCGGGTTTTCATTTAGCTGGCGGGTCAATATTCTCCACTTTGTTGAGCCTTGTTTCAAGTTCTTTTTTTGGACACAGACACACCCAACCAAATCCAATCAAGACCATTGAAGGGACACTGGCCAGCACAGCCCTCCAACCAACCCTCCAATGTACTCATCAGCCTCCTACTTGAATCCGGAGTATCCGATCAGCTCCAGGACACCCGCGGCAGCACAGCCTCGCCGCTTCCACCTGGGCCTGGCTCGTCATCATCCAGCTTCATCGAATCAACGCACAGCCCTGTCATTCTGCTCACAACGCTGCAACATGTCCACCAAAACAAGAAACGCACCGTCCGCAACGTCCTCCTCTGCGCTCCAACTTCTCCTCGCGATATCATGACTGTCCGGAACGAGCTGGCTCGGCTGGAGGCTGCGAATGGAATCAATCTGTTGGATGAGGCGGCCTCGCTGTTTGGCGGGACGGCAAACTGGCACAATTCGTCAGAGTTTCATGCAAAGAACACTTCAAATAAGGTGAAGAAGGCGAAGGAATCAGAGCTGGAAGTGTATGGACATTTGGCGTATGCTTCAGCAATGGGTGAGTTGTTCATTTGGGATGCTTTGATGCTTTGGGAGGGAACACTCATGGCTTGAACAGGTCATCCACTATTGATTATTGGGACTGGAACACGGACATACATTCATCTCGCAAAAGTAGCCTACATAGTGGACGAATCAGATCATGGGTTAGCTTGTCAGTTCTCCATCATTCTCAGTGAGTCAACGATCAGTTATACGCCTCGTAACTAACCTTGTTCAAAGACACCAAACTCGAATACAAATTCATTTGTAACTCGTCTGCCGAGTACCTTCAATGGATAGATGCCTTGCAGCAAGCTTACAAAGTCAGCCACCCCTCCTCATACATACAAAATGGAAGTGGAGGATATATGGACGAATATGATGATAGACGCTCAATAGCGTCTCAAAACTCTGTATATAGCAGCTATAGTACGAACAGTCGCCGTCCTAAATCATTGCAACAACCACAACGAAGCACCTCAAGAAATCGCCAACCCGAACAAATGATGCGGCGAAGAGCAACAGATAATTATAATCAATATCAGCAGCAGTACTATCCTTCACCTCAGCAACCAAGAAACGGGTACTCCCCTGCCGTTGCACGTGACATGTCAACCCGTCGATCTATGCCTGTTATGCAACAGCAACGATACTATGAATCTGAAGACTATTATTCAAGACCTCCTCGCGGCGGACCGTCATATTCCCCCAACCCCCGAAACCCATCTATGCACCGAGCCAAATCTGCTGACCGATTCCGCCTATCTACAAGACCCACGAAACTAGATCCAGATGACGATTTTAGCGAAGAAGACGAAGAACCGTATCCAAACCCACCAATCGTGGCCCGTAGCTCCTCAGTTCCCGCTCGCAGCGCCATGTCGGGAAAACAACGAGACCGCGAAATGAGCGTCGAAGAAGTCTATGAATTGACAGTGAATGCGTATAAAGCGGGTCTTGCTGATGACGATGACCGAGAAACTCGGAATCAGAAGCGGTTCTCTGCGGAACGAAGGGCAAATAGTACGTCTGGGATGCGAGCTGGGTATCCTACACGAACGGGAAGTGTTGTTCGGTTTACAGGGGAAGATGAGGTTGCATATGATTTGAAGACTTTGGGAAGTGATAGTAGTCGGGCGAGTAGTGTCGCCGTGGAGCAGCAACAGCGCAGAGGTGGCGGGCGTGAGGAATATGAAGCTTATCAGCGAGAAGTGCTCTTGCAACAGCAGATGGATTTGCAGGCGCAAAAGGAGCAGCAGGCTAAAATGAAGGAAATGAGTCGTCAGAACTCTAGTCCGATGGGAAGGAGTAAAACAGTGGATGGGCGGTATGGAGCAGCAGCTGTCAGTACCAATTAATACAGTGTCAACAACGGATGGACGACTGCCGACTCCTCCTCCAGCTGTTCGAAGTACAAGTGTTGGTCCAGCTTTGAGGTCTCCGAGCTCACCAACAACTGGCACAGCAGAAACCAAGTCGATTACGAGTGTCACTTCCACAACAAGGACTCAACGCCAGCAGCCTCCGATGTTTACAATGCCATCTATGCCAAGTGCTTTCCGAATGAATTCAAAGGACTCAGCAACGGATTCTCTGTTTGAAAGCAACAAAGAGAAACGCGCACGCGAGAGCTTGGAGCAAAAGTCGAAACCTGGACCAAAGACTGAAAAGATGAAGCAATACGTTTTGAGTGCCTTGGGAGGAGCCAAGCTGCCCTCGATTCCATCTCTCAAGTTGAATGGGGGTAATAGTTCTCCCAAACCTGTGGAGAGGAGTATGAGCAGTTCTTCCGACACCGTTGTATCTGAAACCAAGACGACGACGGTCACAAGTTCTGAGGTTGTTATTCCGGTCAGTACTCCTGCCGAGTTGATAAGTCCTGGTCATGTTGGTTATGTTTCTGAGACGGAAACTTCATTATCACGAGCGCACAAGAACTATGAAGCAGAGCAAAAACTGAAGCGGGAGAGTACGAATGAAACAAGCACAACTACCACGTCGACTACTGTAGCTCAAATGCAAATGACTGATCGCGCTGTCGTTGCTTCGCCGCAGGTTATTGAATATTATCCACCAATTCCTGGGCCACCAAGAACATCCCCCAACAAGTCTCCAATTGACAAAGAAGTACCACCTGTCCCCACGATCACCACTGCGTCCTCATCATTCCAATCAAAGGAAGTTCAAAGACGGCTCTCTATTGCATCATCGTCTTCATCTGAATCATCAAACTTTTCTATTCCAGCCAACGCATTCAATCTGTCGTGGTCACCATACACTGATCTCTTTAGCGACAGCATATGTGTGCACATGCACGAACTGCGGAAGGGCGTGGGACAAGGAAACGTTGGTGCTACTGCCTCGATTATGGGAATCTACAGTGGCGTTGTGATTGACGACGAAATGAACGATTCGGATTCTTCGGCAGGCGGAATGAAGTTAAAGAGCAATGGTACCGGTACCAATGTGAACGGCAAGAGCCCACTGTCTCCATCAACTATTCAAAATCGAGATGGAAGTTCCAAGATTCCGATATCAGAAAAGGGTGCAAGTACAACCACAACAAGTACGACCGTGACGACATCTACGATTGTAGCAGATGCGTCACCAACGTCAAAAGTTGTGTCGCCGCGACGAAGTGGAGCAAAAATGAGCGAGAACGCGGCTTCTCTCGGACATAGTCTCATGGCAGCCTTACAATCTTCTGCCGCGTATCAGAATGCGTCGCGGGTCAAGTCTGACGCACAAGTGCGTAAAGAAGCAGCGGAATCAATCAAGCAGACGTTGCAAAAGATGGAGCCCGTTGTGCAACCATCTGTGACCAAGAAAGCATCAGTGAGTATCCCCGCAGCTGATTCTGGAGGCATTGGGGCGGTGAGGAATGCGATTGGGGCGTTTGAGCAGTTAAAAGGTGGAGGATCCTCGTCTGATGAAGAACCGCTGCAGAAGCCACGACGACGGCTCTAGTTATTTGATTTATTTTTTGTGAAGTTATTATTTGCTGTTGTAAAGAGGGCATGAATGAGTAAAGAGATAAGTTATGTTTTTATTATTTGTTCTTTGGTTTTCAGAGAAAGTGAAAGTGAAAATTTGAGAGGACAGGACGCAAAATGCCAACGACAGGAGACGCGGCTCAGGGCGGCAGCAATCAACCTGGCAGTACCAACACAGCAGCAAATGAGGGATTGAAGCTAGGCAAAGGGACTGGCGGGACAGGCGCGGGGTCAGGCGAGGCCAGGAAGGATTTAAAGATGGACCCAACTTCGAAGCAAGGACAACAAGTGAACAACGTGGATGTTGACACCAAAGACGGAAGCAGCAACGAAGTTAGTACAATTTAAAGTGTTTGTTTGGTGTTTGGTGCACCGTCGTTGAGTCCGAAATGTGTTTGCCCATTTTAAAACTACTCAAATCCCAACTCTCTCACGCACTCACTCACTCACTAACCGACTTCTCACTTGAATTTTCTCTCAGGCTCCGCCGAAGCTTCCGCCCGTCTTTGCCGTCCCACGCGCACAGATCCTCGCAAAACAGACTCATGAAATCATCATTCCCTCACACGCAGCCTGGTTCACTTTCCACAAGATCCACCCTGTCGAGAAACGATCACTCCCAGAGTTCTTCAACAAACTGCACCCATCGAAAACTCCGGAACTGTATCAGTCACACAGGAACTTTATGGTCAACTCGTTTCGGATGAACCCTGGGGAATACTTGACAATCACCGCTGTTAGACGGAATCTTGTTGGAGATGTTGCCTGTGTGATTAGAATTCATGCTTTTTTGGAACAATGGGGTCTTATTAATTATCAGGTATGGGTTTCTGGTTTTTGGCCGAGCGAAACTCATCTTTGAATATAGATTGAACCGGATGCACGACCATCTTTGGTTGGCCCAACATTTCATGGACATTTCCGCATTACAGCACATACCCCTGTTCTGCCATTTCAACCAAATGGCGTGACTCCAGCTGGAAAACCATCGCAAGAGTCTTCCAAACCAATAATTCCATTCTCATCAGCGTCTAAACAACTTGTACAAAAAGAAACCACCCCAACTCCGTCCGCGCCTTCATTGGATGTTCAAAAGAAGAAAGATGAGGCAAATCTAACTCGTCTGAAAGCACGGCTTCAGACTATTCAGGATCAACGAGCACAGCGATATCGACGGGCTCCGCCCACAAACTGCTCATCTTGTGGAGTTCTTTGTGGAAGATCTGCGACTCTCTCCAAAGAAAACACCAACTCTTCAACAACAGTATCAGCTGGAAAGAAGTCCCTCGTTTCTCACCGTGCAGCTGGAACAGCACCTCCAGATTCTCGCTGGCACTGCCTAAAAACTCCAACCCTCGACGTCTGTGGCTCGTGCTACAATGACGGCCGATTCCCTGCAACTCTCCTCTCATCAGACTTTGTCCAACTCGGTCACACTCCAGCCCCAGAAGACCTTGCCCTCACGAAACTATCTGATCCCGAAGTTGCTCGCCGCGCTCTCTTGGATGAAGAAGACGAACTGAGTATTGACTTGGGAGAGCTGTATGACGATGAAGAGAGTGGCGGAGATTTGCAGCTTCCATGGACACAAGAAGAACTATTCCTTTTGCTGGAAGGCGTGGAGCACTTTGAAGAAGATTGGGGAAAGATTGCGTTCCATATTGGAACCAGAAGGAAAGAAGAATGTGTGCACCAGTTTTTGGCAATGTCGATTGAAGAGCCATATTTAGTAGAAGGCGGTGGAGGAGGTGTGTTGGCGTACCGAGGTGCAACAGAAATGCTACACGGCATTGCACCAGAAGAACGGGGGCGAAAGCGGAAGGATTTGAAACCCATCTGGCCCATATCTATTCTCGAAACACTTCCCGTAACTCCTCTTGAAGACCCTGGACTTTGTGTTGCTGCGTTGTTGGTCTCAGTTGTCGACGGTCCCGTCGTGAAACACGTTGCAGAAGCAGCTATCCGCGCTACCAAGCGTGAACGGTCCGCGTCACCCACAAAACGATCCGCACCAGCGGGATCCCCTGTAAAAAGCCCTCGCGTCGCAAGCGCGTCGCTCCACGCCCCACCTGATATCGATATTGGCCTGGAAGTGAAAGCCGCCGAACTGCATCTCAAAAAGCTGAACTTGATTCTATCCCGATACGAACGCAAAGCATCCGGTCTTGAAAACGAGCGGTGTCTTGTCGAAGTTGAACGGCGTGTGAATATTGTGGATGGGATTTCGAGGCGGAAAGAGGTGCGAGATATACAAAGGAAGCGGCAAAAGACGGACGTGGATGAAAGCTTGAATGCGATGGCGACTGATGTCAATGGCTCGAATGTTGTAAATGGTGGAGTTAATGGCGGGCAATATGGAGGTGATTCCATGGAGAATTCGGAGGATATTATGAGCGGAGATGAAGAAGACGACGACGGAAGAGAGTATGACGATGAAGAAGACGATGGGGAGGTTTTGGAGGAAGGTGATGCTGGGGAAATGGATCAATAAGGCTCCACGTCGGTTTTTATTTTATTCTGCGCTTTCTGTCTCTCTTTGGAATATATTTACTTGTCAGCACAATTGATTGTTGAGTATAACGGATTTTGTGTTGTGTTTTACATGTAACTCACTCAGACCGCAACCTTTTATCGGTTGAGTTACGGTACCAGAACCCATTATTATTTCTCTTTTTATTTTGTCTGCTTTTCTCTGTTCATTGATAAACTAAAATGACAACTCAAACCATAGAACGTTTTGAAAGGAAGAAGTCGGCTCTCACGTCAATTCCACCCGAGATCGTTACATATGCTTCCACTCTCCGTATCCTCGACCTATCAGGCAACCCACAGCTCGCGTCGCTGCCATCATCTGTCTCGTCCCTTGTCAATTTGAAGATTGCCTTCTTCTCTGACTGTGGCTTCACTGTTTTCCCTCCAGAATTATCCAAATGCCCTTCATTATCGATGGTAGCATTTCGCGGAAACGGAATGAACAATGTGCCAGAGGACTCACTGCCGCCTAATCTAAGATGGCTAATTCTCACCAACAACAATCTGACGTCCCTTCCAAAAAGTATCGGAAAATGCTCGAAACTGGAGAAGTGTATGTTGGCAGGAAATAGTCTGACCGACTTGCCAGTCGAGATGTCAAACTGTTCAAAGTTGGGGCTTCTTCGAATCAGTGCAAACAAATTCAACTCGCTTCCGGGTTGGTTACTTGATATGCCTGAGCTTGCGTTTTTGGCATTCTCTGGGAACCCTGGGTCCAATATAGTGAACCCT
Organism: Rhizoclosmatium globosum; assembly: GCA_002104985.1. NCBI lineage: Eukaryota > Fungi > Chytridiomycota > Chytridiomycetes > Chytridiales > Chytriomycetaceae > Rhizoclosmatium > Rhizoclosmatium globosum. The sequence goes on along the minus strand of MCGO01000043.1, from coordinate 89,442 downwards.
CAATCATTGGAAGAAGTTCCATGGGCTGACTTGATTGTCGGCAAGGTTCTTGGGGAAGGAGCGTCTGGAATTATATCCCAAGCTACATGGAAGCGTTCAAATACAATGGAAGAACAGCAGGTCGCAATCAAGTTATTCAAAGGTACTGTAACAAGTGATGGACTACCCTCAGACGAAATGGCAGCATGCATATCAGCTGAAAGACATCCAAACCTCGTCACATCAATTGGCTCGATTGTTGGACATCCAGAGAACGTGAAGGGCTTGGTGCTTCCCCTTATTCCGCCGACTTACAAGAACTTGGGTCTAACACCGTCGTTTGAGTCTTGTACGCGTGACGTATATCCGGAAGGAATGAAGCTTGGTTTCGATCAAGTCCTTCGCACTCTCGAAGATGTCGCCAGTGCGTCTGTACATCTCCATGAACGAGGCATTTCGCATGGCGACCTTTACGCTCACAATATTCTGGTGGATCAATCAGGATCGGCTGTGTTTGGAGACTTTGGAGCAGCCTATGTTTATGGAACACAGTCGTTGGTTCGCGAGAAGTGGGAGAAGCTTGAAGTTCTGGCGTTTGGCCATTTGATTGAGGATATGCTTGGTGTTCTTGTAGATGATGTTTCAATTAACTCGGTTTTTAAATTGAAGGAGCTCCATCGGAAATGTTCGTCACGAATTGTAACGGAACGACCTTTGTTTGCGAAAGTATTAGAAGCTTTGGAGGAGGCAAGAAAGTATTAATAACTGGGAAATAAAAAATTCATTTTTTAAGGCTTGTCGGTCAAGTCCACCCCTGCACCCTGCCCTCTGGCCGCAATTTAACAATGGCTCTGTTTGCTTCCATCACTTCCAGAAAGGCGAAAGACTGTCTCAAAGCCTCTCTTGCAGTATGTGCCCCTCGTTTTGTTCTTCAAAGTCCCTGTCAACCACTTAAAACAACAGTACGTCCTTGCATTTGCCTTTGTCTTCTCGCCTTGGTCCACTTGGATTCAGCCTCGAACGTTACCAAATGTAGTTCTAATCACAACAATCATGAACCCGTAAGCTCAATGAATGCTGATTAATACTGATCTGGAATTAACATCAGCCTCCAGAGCCAAATCGGTTGGAGATTTTGTCAGTCCGTATGTGAATCTTCTCATCACTCTTTGCGCTGCGAGTTTAGTATGGACGTTTATACAATCAATCTGTGCGTGGTCGTATGCAGGAATGGCTATTGTCTCTTTTGCTTTCGTCTACACGCTTGCGATTCTTCGGTCGATTTCACACCCAAAGTACTATGTCTCCGCATACGTTGGTACCAATATTATGGTCATGTGTGTAGCGTCAGTTCTTGGCACTGCAGGTGTCCGAAGCTACACTCTGTCAGACGGTGATTACTTCGACAAAAAGTATCTGCGAGACGTTGTGGCTAGCTATCTTATCGGATCTCTGATTTGCTTATTGGTTAATATCATCGTGTTTCCCGATATTGCAGACGCACGATTGGAATCCCATTTGGTTGGGGTGCTGCCAAAACTTTCAACGCTTTCGAGCTCAATTATATCTTGCCTCAGCGGTCTTGAGCGAACAGAACAAGATTGCGATGAGGGAAACGCACATCGTGCTGCTCTAGTCTCGGAGATCCAGAAGGTCCTCGGACTAATTGATTCAGAAATTTCACAAGCGTCTTGTGAGATCAGATATTCTCGTTTCTCCATGAAAGACTATTCTCAAATCGCCAGGTGTATCAAGAACATTGCCGTCATCTTGTTCAGCATGCAGACAACGTTGTCTTCTGAAGACTCGGTAGCCCTGCTCACTTCCGTCGACTTTCATGATTCTGTGACTGACAAAATGAAAGACAGTTGGAGTGATTTCTCTCAAAGCTGCAACGATATCTTCTCTGGTGTGGAGAGATATCTCAACGGTGATTCCTGTTACGAGCTAGACATCGAAATGTCTGCCAAGTCTCTCTCTGATGTAGAAGTAGTTGGGCGCGAAGCTTTGATGGAGTTTAAGCGCAATCAACCCAATATACTGGCTCGTATCTTTGACGATGCAGCAAATGGAACGCAGACTGCACTTGCTGAAGAATCACTTGACAGTTGGGAAAAAGTATTGCAAATCAATTTCATTATACTTGCGTCACAGGAGGTCAGTTAAATTAGGATTTAATGGAGTTAACTAAAATCGTCTCAAGTTCGCCTCGGAGTTGTTCACACTTCATTCACAAACAAAAAGTCTTGTTGGAAAGCCAAAGACGCTCCAAATTCATATCGACCAATTCATTTCGCTCAAAAGCATTTACTTACTACTCTGTGGCTTCAAAAACTTATTACGCGTGGATTCGGCTTATATTCGACCGAATGTTGCTCACTTGAAAAACCTTCTGCAATCCCCAAGATCAATTTATGCTTTCAAGTCCGCATTTGCTATTCTCTGCCTTCAGCTGATCATGTTTATACACCCGTAAGTTATTTATGACATTTTGCACAGCTCACCAAATATCAGTGATGTGTTCAAAGGATGGTATCTATTGGGAGCAACTGGAGCCATTGTTGTCACGTTGAATCCATCCCTCGGACAAACCTATATTGCGTTTTTCTACACCTTTTGTGGTGCACTGAGCGGTGCTGCCCTGGGGTTCTGTAGTGTTTCGTCGTTTGGACATACTTCATCTGCCAACGTTGGCTCGGCAGCTCTCGTTTCAATTCCATACACGTACTTCATGCTTGTCAGTCCCGGAACGACAATTATGGGAGTTTTGGGACTTTTGGCATTTTCCAACGTATGTGATTTGATGATTTTCCTCACAATAGTCTAACAACAAAAAGTATATTTGTAATTCACTTGCCAATGTCTCGAATGCGGCCTTTGATAATCCTGGAACCTATCTTTACAAAGTTGAAACAGTCACTTCCTGCGCCCTTGCTTTTTCTGCAGTCATGTTCCTACTCATATACCCCTCGTTTGCACGTCGCAACCTCCGAAAACAAATTGCTGCTATATTCCTGAATCTGAAACGGTTTTATGGCAAAATCGCGGAAATACGTATATGAAGTCTGCCTTGATAGAAGATTCTGAGCTCAAGGACTTGCGAAATACCATATTTTCTCAACTATTGGCCTTGGATCCACTCATGACGTTTGCCACAGCCGAACCACGCCTCAAGGCCCCGTTTGAAACGGCAAAGTACCGCGCATTGATAGCCCATATGTATAGACTCTTGGATCGATTGGAATGCTTGAGACTCAGTACCGGAGAAAAACGATTCGAAGGAGAAGTATTGAACCTCGTCAAAGCATCCGCTGTTGCGCAAAGTCGTACCCATCTTATCGAAACCATTAGATTGTTGTTATTTACGTACTCTACGGCAATAGCGACACGTCAAAAATTACTGCCAAGCTTACCAAACGCCGCCGCAGCTAGAGAAAGCGTAGTTCGGGACATTGTCGTGACGCTAGTGAATCATGTGCGTGATGGAGACAGAAGTCCTCTGGCTGGAGACATGCCATATTCTAAGGAGGAAATACTTGAACGATTGAACAGCGAAAAGTGGGTGCGATTCTTCAGTTACTATGCTGCAGTGAGAGAAGTGGCTGAAGAAGTGGACTGCATCGCACCTCACATCAAAGGGCTCTTTGGAGAGTATGCACAAGTATGGGAAAAGAGGGCGGAGACGCTCTTGTCAAGTTTTCGTTATCGCCCCCAACCAAAGGTTGAAACTAAGGGTACTACAAATGACAGTGGCTTTATGATTTCTATAGAATAATATGATAAAGATTTTAGGAAGACTCTGATAAACCAAAAAATTCCTAAAATACATGACTTAATACGCCTGAAGGTATTAAACATAATCATGAGCTAAAAATATGGAGTCACAGGGGATTGAACCCTGGGCCTCATGCATGCGAAGCAGGCGCTCTACCACTGAGCTATAACCCCATCTGAGCCTAAATCTAGAAAATTATCATTATAAAGGAAATTTTTCTTTGTTTGAAAACAGCAATATTATTGACAATTATACAGCAAATGAAGGTGAAAGATAATATTATAAAACTCTGAGATCAGTACTGGTTCTTCTCATAGTTATATCTGTCTGACTCTGCGTTCTTGTCGTTGTTGTGGTAACTCTTGTCCTCGTGCTCGTCGTATTTGTCCTTGGCGTCGTATTCGTAGTCGTTGTACTTGTCGTTTCCATAAGAATCCTTGGAAGTATAGTCAGAGGAGTAGCCGGCGGCGTAGTATTTATCAGAGTCGTCGTACTTGTCAGCATGTTCGTAGCTTTCCTTCCCCTTTGAGTAGTACTCCTTGGCTTCGTAGTCATTGTACTCTTCCGTCGACTTGTATCCATAGTCGCGTTTGTAATACTTTTCGTCATTGGAGTCGTACTTTTCAGCATACTTGTTGTTGTGGTCATAACTGTTCTTGTCGTCATTGTAGTATTCCTTGGTTTCGTACTCGTTGTATTCCTCCTTGGCATTGTATCCATAGTCGTTGTCCTTGTCGTCACCGTAAGATTCTTTCACGTCGTAGTCAGCGTACTCGGCGACATATCCATCTCGCTTGTAATACTTTTCAGCGTCGTCATACTTGTTCTCAGAGTTGTAGTTATCCTTGTCCTTGGAGTAGTATTCTTTGGCTTGGTAGTCGTTGTAATCATCCTTGTCCTCGTATCCATATTCTTGGTACTTGTGATCCCCATAAGAGTCGTAGTCAGGTGAGTAGTCGGCGGAGTAGCCGTCACGCTTGTAGTACTTTTCAGCATCATCATACTTGTCAGCATAATTGTTCTCATGGTCGTAGTTGTCCTCCGCGTTGTATTCCTTGGCCTCGGTGTTGTCGTATTCCTTTCCCTTGTACCCATAGTCGTTGTATTCCTTGGCCTTATATCCATAGTCGGTGTCCTTGTACTCATCCTTGTGGTAGGACTTGCCATAATCAGAATAGTCTTGAGCCTTCTCGACCTCGTAGTTCTTGTCGTCTCCCGGGACAGGGGCAGCGAGAGCTTGGAACGCGGTAGCAGTCACCAAAAGAAGGGTAGCAGAAAACTTCATTTTGAGAGGAGATTGGCTTCTTTTTCTTTGCTTTGAGAGTTGATGAAAAGAAGCAATTTCAGGAGAAACAGTAGCGCTTAAATACTGTTGCATTGCTTGGAAGGGATGAAGGGATAAGGGGACACGGGGTGAAAGAGTACGAATTTACGCGGTTTTTGAAATCAAGGAGGGAAAGGGATGCACGGAATGCTGCGTGATTCACCATTGGTGAAGGAAACAGCGGTCAAAGAACCTCTCTAACCTTCCTTACGCATAAGGAGATAAATAATTGACTGGACCACGGGAATCTTCACGTCAAAAGTTCGAAAATGATTTTGAAATGAAGCCCGAAAGGGATGGTGAATGTAATTGGCCTCTTCCCATTTCTAATGGATAAATAATTACGTAGCCGGGAAACGGTGATTTCTTGTTTTGCAATGGACCCGCCTCCGCCATCAGCATCCCGCCATCACCCAAAAATATCGGCAAGATTTCTAATTTCTTCCAAACAACGCGTATGAAAGGATTCGTATATTCCCTACTCGTCATAGCACTGTTTCAACAAGTACATTCGGCAGCCTATGAGTAATACCACCCGCAATCTACAAATTCCACAAACTTGTGAAACTAACAACTCATTAGTTTCACAGGCTATCCACTTGTAAACCAAGTCGGTCCAACCCCAAAACAAGCCTGGGTCAACAAATACCTTGCCAAAAACGGAAACATACCTCAAGTCCCTATCAACAACCAACCAATTTTGCATCCGGACTGGACTCCCGATATACGTCGTGCAATGACTCGAAAGCGTGGGCGATTACGTATGATGATGGGCCGGGGAGGTATACGCCTGCGTTGCTGGATCATTTGAAGGCATTGGGTGTGAAGGTTACGTTTTTTGTCGTTGGGTCGCGTGTAAGGGAAGGATCTTTTCAAGCCGACACGTTGCTGCGCGCGTATAAGGAAGGACATCAAATTGGGTATGATTGTATTTTTCTTTGATTGAGAGTAGACTAATGTGTTTTCTTATTGGTAGAATACAGTAAGTTCAAACCAACTGCTTCAATTCTCTAACACACGTGTAGCACATGGAGTCATCGACCGATAACACTCTTGACAAATGAAGAGCTTCTGGGAGAAGTAAGTCAATTAAGCAATTGAACGATCCTATCTCAAATTCAAATGGCTAGATTCTTTGGACGGGCAAAATCATCCAACAAGTAACTGGTGTCTTTCCAACCTACTTTCGACCACCAGTTGGAGATATCGATGAAAGAACAAGAGCCGTGATTCAATCAGTCGGATTGAAAATCGTAGTGTGGAATCAGGATAGTTCGGACTGGTTCTTTAGCACTATACCGCCACAAAACAACTTTACGGAAGCGCAAGAAATCGCCAAATTCAAGTTTTGGATTGCACATCCGTCCGAAGCTGGAACTATGCAGGAAGGAAATACGAATGGGTTCATTTCACTTCAACATGACTTGTTCAATCGAAGCGCGAATATGGCAGTACCAACACTGCAGCTTGTTCAAAAAGCTGGTTATCATGTTATGCCTGTGGGTCATTGTATTGGGGATGAAGGCAGCTGGTATGTTAGTTGGGAGGATACAAACTCGACAGTGCTGTATTCCAAGCCAACGACCACAACTACTCGACCTACAGTTCCAGTCGCCACTCTAGATCCTGCGAATTCGGATGCTGAAACTGAGGATATGAATACTTTTGCTGTTGATACAGCTGTTGTCAGTCACCATTCTCAAGCCGTGTTGTCACGAAGAATAACAGAATGGATACTGTTGATCTTCCTTGCTCTCTAATCCACTTCTTCTACTTTTCTGTACTTAATTAAATCTGCACTTATTTATTTACTTGCTAATAAGAAGATGGCAAGAAAGCGACGCAACCAACCGCCAACATCACAACCTCCTCCAACCACCACACCACCACCACCACCGCCCCTTCAACCGCCTCGTCCCTCGAATTCCCGATTCTCCACCGTCTCTTCTCGTCGCCGGTCCTTTCGCAGCTCGCCCAAGTTGCGCAGTCCACCTTAACCGCAACACACACAAACGCCCAATCCGAATTCAGTCGCCAAAATCGCCAATTCCAAAAACGCAAACGCGAATCGAACGAGGCCCAAACAGAAAACTACGCAACTGGTTTCTCGGACTGGGCCGTGGCGGACTCGGAAACCGGTCACAATCTGGAAGACGAAGCGATCGACAACAAAACAGATCAAGAGGAAGAAACGACTGTGGATCTTGACACGGCTTTGACACGCACACTCAAAGACGCCGAGATTTGGTCGTGGCAGTACGAATGCGAACTTAGTGTTTACAACTCGCTTGTCCAGAATAACTCGAACAACTGCCGGACAATGATTCGCTACAACTCGCAATCGCTCAAATGTGGGAGCCCCATCGTGGCTATTATGGCGAATATGGTTGGTGGGCCTGGGATCAACGAGATTCTTTGGACTCAACAACAACTGAACGGCCCCCGAAGTTCTTTCGCGTTGATACTGAATGTGAAATAGAACGCGAGGAAACAGAAATGGTTGAAGATGCTGCGGAAGAAGGGAAGACGTCAATGTTGAAGTCCAGTCTCATCCAATTGAAGCTACACCCACTCCCGTACCAATTGACCTTAATGATTTACTGCCAAACTCAAAAAAATCGCGTAACCGTTCTTCAAATTATCGAGATGACGATGATGTCTTGATTGGAATGGAGGTGGAGAAGGATTTGGTTTATGATGAATCCGAATTGACACCAGAAGAAATTGAAATTCAAAGATGGTCGATTGCCTGGAAAGCTAAACGTAAGTGTATTTTTTGGGCTTTCTGTATGAGAATAGGGCTAATGATTGAAAACAAATACAGGGCTGCCGAACTAAAAGCAGAACAAGAACCCACTCACAATCCCTGAAAACCACAGAAACAGCGCTTCAACAAGCACAAACTCTTTCATTAACCTCTCAAACATATGCATACAAGTCAAAAACATACCCAACCATTTACGGTGCCTCATCGCACGATATCATTCTTCTCGAAGCAAAAATCCAACAGTTGTTTGAAGCTAGTGGCGGTGTCGGAAGTGTTCCAGATGTGATTCCAGTCGGTGAAATCGGGGAAGAGTTTTATACGCGTCGAAAACGGCCTATTGTTCTGTTGCGGGCTTCAGCAATGTTACCTCCTTCAACTACTATAAAACAGACTTCTTCACACGATGCAGTTGAGGAGCCTGAAGAGGGTGAGCTGGAAGAAGGTGAAATGGAGGAGGACGGAGAAGTGGCCCAACCGGATGAAGGATATTCTGTAGAGGATTGTATTCCAGAATCAGATATTAGGGTTTTATGGCCTGTGTTGCCCATTCGGTCATGACGAATAAATATAATGCATTCGAATGAATCCATGATAATGTCGACATACATAGAGGATTTTGCAGACTGGATTATGTTGAATCCCAGACAGTTTATAGAATGTCATTTTACGTTTTCGCTTTGTAGATTTACAGTATTTATCTCGAACAAACAAACTATGGACTACAGTGCCTTCATCGATATCCTAATTGACTTTGCAGAGGTATCCATACACACCATTTTGGCAGAGCGGAACGTCTATCCTCCAGGTATGGCAGTCAACTCATTCAGTTCGTATGTTGACCCTTGCTCAACACAGACATCTTCACAAAGTGTCAAAAGTATGGCCTCATTGTCCGCAAATCTCGCCATCCAGCATTGAACGGATACATCAAAGACTTTCTGATGGCAATCAGAGCAGACTTGCAGCAGGTATTGACTCTGGACACCAACATAACCCGCCAACAATCTCATAACCTAGGGCTCAGTCCAAAAAATACACATCGTCATTCTCGATATTGGAAGCAATCCGATTGAGAAATTCACTCTGCGGATCCGTGACGTCTATGACCACATTACGCAACAATCGAAACAATCGTCAGTTTATTTACCCACCGATTATAGCTGCAATTAAGCTGATTTCGAATTTTTAGAGCAATGACGTGCATAACGGTACCCGAATGCGAATCTTATTTCCATACATTAATGCAGAAACTACTGTTCTTGGACACACGGCTGGGGAAAACACCAACGGGTAATGTTTATGCGATTTTCGTCTTGGCTTCCTAATATTGTGGGCATAGACTGCACGTTTGAGCTTTTATGTGAACTGGCTGAAGGAAAAGAGTATCCTCAGTCATATGAAGAGGTGTGTGGTCAATCATTTTAATTCTGATAGAAGGTTGAACGTTATGAATCCAGAATGTACCATGGGTTCAAGCCGAATCTTCTATCGTGTATATACAGCAAAGCAGTATAATGCCTTTGAAAAGTTTAGACGCTGGTATTGTCAAGGTGGAAATGGTTGTGGAAAAAACACGTCAATAGATTGTATATACTATTTTGGAAGTTGGAACTACATTACTTTCCTATTTTGTGAACCCATAGGTATTATGATGCACTTGAAGACGAGAGTAAGCAACTAGAATGCTACCTAATAAAACGTGCATCAGATTCAGCCAGAATAAGGATTTAAAGTACAAAGTCAATTAATAAGATACTCTTCGTTTATTTACTACTTTATTTTACAATTCTTTCGAATATTTATCTGCACAGCATCAATTCTCTCATCTTTTCAGCAAAAACTTTGGTTATCACTATTTCCTGAGGTAATCCTTCGCCTGCTCTGTTCGCCCAGGCTGACCATACTAACAGAGCCGGTCGTTGATGAAAACTTGACAATAAACGCGAAAACCAAAAATATGAGCGCATCTGATAGACCATGGGCCGACATTGTCATGGCTTGCGCTAAATACAACTCATATGGCACATCACGCCCAGCACACGATACCAAACGACTGACAGTAGCGGGAATCCAACAACAGCAACCCCAATCGCCAGCGACAGAGCTTTCGCAATAATTCGTTTCCTTCCTTTCGTTAACGCAATCGTAACTGAAGTATCCACATGCGCTTCATCCGTCATAGACTTGACTTTCATAAACACAAGCACATACATTCCCACAATCGCAGCATATTCGACCCAAAGAATCAAGTAAAAGAAATAAATCCGGAACTCTTTGTACTCATCCGAAATCCTATTTGGATGACGAAGTAAGTGCCCCACTCATCTCCACAACACCAATCAATTAGCGGATCACATACCAGCATTCCAGCTGCGCATCGCCCATCACAGGACCTCGCTGTAAAACCGCTTGAAGAACAAACAATGCAGCTGTGAATAGTGCTGCGGAGCCCCAGACAAGTGAGTGATAACACCACATGAAAGTTGATTCAGGCACTCTTCTTGACAGGTTTGTTCGGACTAGTAGATAGCAATGCAACGAAATGCAGAAGTTCCATGCGGAAGATGCAATAAACATAAACTCAACGACGGACCCTGATTCTTAGTTAGTGGAACGGATCTCTCGCGCGTGTGGCATTCATTTGAGGTCCACTTACCCTGAATTGTGCATGCAACCGAGTTCCGTATCGGATACGTCCCGAATGCAAATGCGAGCGAAAGAAAGAAGTCGCATAGTGTAAGCCAGGCAATCATTTTGTTCATCATGGTCTGGAGGCGTTCGAAGCGGAACAGAACTACAAAGACTGCTATACAAGCGACCATGGATATCACGGATACCACATGCATTGTTATTTGCAGTGTTGCCTGCTGTTCTGGTGAAAAGGGCTCTGGCATGACAAGAGTCTTTTAGTTGTGGGATATTGTAGCCTCACACAAGCCCAACAAGAATCTTTCATCAACCTCCGACACTATAACGCTAGAAACAAAAGAAAGGTTTATAGAAGTCAAAAGAATGTAAAAAATAAAATCATCTATACGAATATTAAATGAAGAGTGAGGACAGAGTGCAAAATCACTTTCGTCCCCACAATCCAAACAACCGCCTCTTTTCAGGCGTTGGACTAACGGCGGCCATGCTTCGACTATTCGCTACCGAAGCAACACTAGCAGGAGGTATCGGTGACGCTGAAGTCGGGCTAGAAACCCGTCCAAACGTCCGCCCATAAAACGAGGTTTCACTCATACTACGTCCACCGCCACTCATTGTCAAACTGCTTTCTTCTTCAGGAATCACAGCAACGAACGGAACACTCCCGCGTCGTTTATCGTGCGCCACAGAGATTTGATGTAAAATGCCTTCAAGCTCGGCGGTTTGGTCTCGTGTCATTGAGCTCGCACGTGAACTTCTTCGGTCTCGTTCGGCGCGAGACATTTCGGGAAATGGACGGAGAGTTCCTGCATCGCTGGGGGAACGGGACATGGCCAGGCCAGCACTTGCTGCACCACCACTAACAGCGGATAAACGCTTTTGTTGTTGGATTTGCGCTGCTTGAAGTTCTGCTGTGATTTCTTGTTGAAGTTGCAATTGTGCGGCAACCGCAGCCATTAACGCCTTTTGTTGGGCAAGAAGGCGCTGTTGTTTTTGGAGCTGAATCGCAAGTTCTTCTTGTGACATTTGGCTTGGTGACGGAAGTGGTATTTGCTGTTGGCCGTTGTTGAGAGATGGGTTACTGTGGAAACTTGGAGTGCAGGACCATCCTTTAACATAACTTGTATCAGAAAACAACATGATTGAAGTTAAAAAAACAAAGCAAACTCACCGAATTCTGAATAGATGAAATACTAGGAGATGAAGGCCTAACAACCTCAATATCTCTTTTCAACCCTTCAATAAACCCCTTAACTGTCCGAATCCAACGCTCACACTCCTCTGCACTCTCGCACGCAAAGTGAAAGTATTCTTTCTGGACAACACCACGACCACGCTCAGACTCCACCACCTTGACAACGCGGAACGCATTCTTGTTTCGGAACTCAGGACCCGCTGGACCTATTTCCGTTCGCGCAGTGACTTCAATGAACCCAACGACTTGTTCCGTCTTTCCTGTGCCTTTCCCAGTCTTTACGTAATAGAGGCCGCGTTTCTCGGGAGAGAGGACAAGGACAATGTCTTGCCAGGGTCGGAACAGTCGATTAGTATGTAATTTTAATGGACCTGAAATCGCACTATCGTCATCGGATTGCATAAGAATAGAGTTTGGTTTTGAATTGCTGGTGGGAGGTACTGGGGTAATAGATGTTGAACGCGGAGGGCTGTACAAGCTGTGGGAAGTTATCGGCAAGGGCGATGGTTCTACAGATTGAGCACTCGATGTGGCGGTCGTGTTTGAGCGGACCAGATTTGCAGTTCGTTGTAAAAACGTTGGAGGAGACTGAGGGACATTGAGAGGAATAGGAGGAAATGGAGGAGGCACTTTTGATCCAGGCGGACGATTTAGGGTTGGAGGTTCCACAGTGATGCTGAAGTCACTTGTATCGCTGCCGGTACTACCGCGCCTGTCGACTGGAAACACCGAAATTCCATTTCGCTTTTTCTTGGTTTCATCGTCAATTGAAGAAAGAGCCGCGTTGCCAGGGTGAGCCAGAGCGGCATACCTTGCATCACGAGAACTGCTTTTAGTGAGTTCGAGAGTTTTTGTGTTTCGAAAGGCATTAGCTGCCGCTTCCTCTTCTTGTTCTCGCCGAATAGATGCTTCCATTTCTGCTGCTTCTTCAGGCTCGGGGTCAAATTCCGAGAAAGTGTACAGACTTGATCGGTCCAAGTGCCGAACCAAGTGAACAGGATGATGCACAGATGAATTGGTCAGAAGATCTAGTATACTATCTGGAGTTCTACTTCGAGGATTTCTTTCCAGTGTAAGGTCATAGTTCTAAATATTTGTATTAGTAAGGGATAAACCTTTTTAAGAGGAGTTAACTTCGTTCACAAGCCTCCATACGCAGCTCACTCTTTTGTCTAATTCATTCCAATAGTTCGCTCCGCTCATACGTCATCTGTCGCAAAATCAAACAGCAACAGCTCGCTTTGACCACACACTTTGGACTCTTCCACTTACAGTATCGGTATCATCAATATCCCATCCATTCCCAAGTCTCACTCTTGCAATTTCAGCATCTTCTTCTTCGTCGTTAACTTGTCGGCTATCATTATTAACAAGATTCTCCTCATCTTCCTCCTCCTCCTCTTCTTCTTCTTCTTCTTCCAACGCAAGGGCACCACCGAATTCATCCAGTTCCCGCATGACACCATCTAATTCCTGAACAAGAGCAAGTGGATGCATCATAGAGGCATGTTTTCGAATAGTGTCCACTTTTTGGAGAGTGGATTGGCGTCTAACAGCATACTCTGGATGATTTGGAGCAATAGCAGTGCCTCTACGGGAGGGGGGAGCTTCGTGGATATCTCTGAAGGAGGATGTTCTGTAAACAGGAGAGGTTGGAGAAGCGATAGGGGAAGGCAATGAGCCAGCGGCAGCGGCATTGGCAGTAGCAGCAGTAGCAGATGCTGCAATAGTAGTAGGAAGAGTAAAGTAGTCGTCAATCGAGAACGCCTCCAAGTCGCTGTCGTCGTCAGAGTCTTCCACCACAACAACTTCGTCGCCATCTTCCTCTGCTGCCTCCGCCACAGTCCCTACTTCTTTTGCTTCCACCGCAGCGCCACTAACAATGACTGAAGCAAGGGCACTAAAGTCTTCCTTGTGCGTCGGGTTCAAAGTTCCAATGTTCTTAGTGCCTTCTTGAGCAGCACACTCTGCCTGACCGACAGCCTGCTCTTCTGCCTTCTGTTTCTGTGTACAACTGGAGCACTAGTACTAGCTAGTACTTGTAGTCGTAGTAGCATCCTCCTCCGGTCCAACACTACTCTTCACATTCGGGTCCTTCGCGCGCTGTTCCCACTGGCCAATCAGCGACTTGACTGGTGGCTGCACCTCGTCCGACGCCTCTTTCGGAAACAGTTGCGAGGCCGCCGCCGCGAGAACGTGGGCGGCCTTGAGCAGTTCCAGGTCGTCCTCGTCCCAGATCGTGTCCACTTTGTCGCCGGTCTCTGCCACGCCCATCGAAGACACGACCGGCGCACTCAGCTTGCGCGGCTTCACGGCGGCACTCAGGAGCTCGAGGTCGTTGCGGGAGAGACGCCGCGACATTGGTTGGTTGGATCAAGGTTTAATCACAAAACACTAAATAAGGATTCTTGTTCAGTATGTGGATTAATACTTCAAAAGAGATGTTCCTTTTCGTCTAATTGATTAATACGATGGTGCATTCAGTACAGGCACTCAAACGCTCCTCGATGTTGAATGAAAAAATATCATTCATAAGCACTATTTCTAAGTTCTACCAAGCACCGTAGATCAGCGGAAGATCGCTGGGCTCATAACTCAGAGGTCGGAGGATCGAAACCTCCCGGTGCTAGGTTTTATTTTTGGTTTATCTCAAATATTAGGAGTGAATATTATAAAACTTCTTTCAGATTTCCCAGTCAAATTACCAATTCACTTGTACTGGTTTTATCATCCATGTGCAGAAACGGGAGAAGATGACAAATATGAATTTATTATATTGACGACAGCAGCCAAACGAAGATAAAGAACGCGTCCTCCGTCTAGTGTTGCTGTTCGTTTGAAGAGCTCGTGGTCAAGGGGAGGCAGAGGCCAAAGAGGAGAACAGCGAACCGATACCCCAAATCAACATACCCCTTGTTTTTACATGCCCGCACACGAGTGTCTAGTCACCCTCTCGGTGTGGCATGGTACCCTAGGCAGATCCTCTGGTCATAATAACCGGGAGGCTACATTAACGGGGAGCCACGGCTGGAAAAAAAGGGGGAATATAGAGCTGCTGTCGCGTCCTTCCAATTTGCGCGATTTCATGTTCCAAGCTGCTGTTTTGTTTGAAGAGCTCGCGGTCAAGTCAAAGAGGATCCAGTAAGGTGCCGAGACAACCCCCCTTCACAGATGACTTGTTTTTACATACCAGCACGCGAGTGTCTTGCACCCTCTCGGCGCGGCATGATACCCTAGCAGATACTCTGGCCATCATAACCGCGAGTCTGCATCATTGGGGAAACCACGGCTGGAATATGGGGATGTAGTTAGAGCTTTCATTTGATGACGCGTCGTTTGATGCTGATGCTGATTCCATGACAAAAGAGCATGACTATGAGGTCTGGATCTGACAAGTGGTGGAAGTGGTACTTGATCTTGGAAGAGAGGATGAGACCAGAGCTGGTTTGGAGAATGTTTTTGTGAGAGGAGGAAGAGGTGAAAGAGTTTGTTTTGTAGTCGATAAACAGGGCGGGACGTTTGTCCTGACAATTACACGATAGAAAACCATCAATAACAATCTGCCGATGGAGAAGAATACTAACATTTTGAAACTTCGACCATCAATCGTAAAGATAAAGAAGAATCGATTTTATCTGAAACATAAAACTTACAGTTAATTTTGAGAGGATTGATAAAGTCTACTCAACCACAAAAAGCTCATCAAGACTCAATGAATCTTGGCAACATCACCGTTCCTACCGAGATACTTGAGCAGGCCTTCTCCTGGATTGAACCCCAACTAGCTACTGCGCCGTTGACATTCTTTGGGCGCAAGCATCGTTCTGTGCTTTACTATCGCCGCCTCTGTAAACTCTTTGATTCTATCCTCACCTCAACCCACTTTGCTCAACTAAACCTTGGCCGATTTCTTCCTCGTTCCATCTTGAGGACGGACAGCACGAAGTGGTTCAGGTGGCCAAGTTCATATCGTCAAGTGTACTGTTCCAAACACTTGAAGGTCCAAGGTATCAAAATATAGCTTTCAACGGAAAGATAACTGTGGTTGGACAAATACCCGCTCAGATCATGCTCTTCCAGAATCTGGTTCAACTTCGACTGACCAATGGAAGCTTGGTGGGCATTATACCACCAGAGCTGGGACGTATCCGTCGCTAAAACAACTGATGCTCTCGGAAACCACTTCAGGCCCGATACCTGCTGAATTGGGATTATTGACGAACCTTGTCTTTTGAGCCTTCAAGAAAAAAGGTTGTCAGGCCAAATCCCTCCCTCTCTTGGGAATTTGCAGTCTTTGGTATATTTACTACTCAATCAGAATAAGCTGGAAGGTTCAATACCGAGAGAACTTGGAAGGATGAGCAGTCTTGAATGCCTTCGTCTTGATTCCAACAAACTCAACGGCGTGATTCCCATTGAGCTTGAACAATTACCCACCTTACATGCATTCAACACAGCATTTAACTGTTTCGATTTGCAATGAATAAATCATTTACCCGAAGTGAACTATTCTTATCGTTTATTTTTACTATTTTCAATGCAATCGACCATCAAGTTGGAAGGAAGCAAAACAGACGGAGTAATAGGCAATTTTACTTGAGACAAATGTTTTCTTTTCAACAAAACTAGCACCGGGAGGTTTCGATCCTCCGACCTCTGAGTTATGAGCCCAGCGATCTTCCGCTGATCTACGGTGCTTGTAAAAGCGTAAGGCAAATACCTTTATAAAATCTATTTTTTCTTACACCTACATTTTTACCTTTCCACAACTTTTAAGACTATTAACATCATTATTAAGCAAAGATTAATGCAAGATCATATTATGGCAAGTATAATAAAATCAGTCCTTCTCATCTGCACTGCCAACACCTCCTCTTTTGATGCAAGTTTAGCCTCCATTTCTAAATTCTTCTCCTTCAACGCCAGAAGCTGTTCCAGCAGCAGGCTGACGTCATTTTCCAATTCCATAATCCGCGTGTCCTTCCCTTCAGTTTCATTAACAGCATCGGAAAAAGGTGCAGGTGCAGAGAGCATTCGGTCACGGGTGGCTTTGGGCTTAATGCAAGATGTTTGGACAAGGGAGGTTGTTGGAGACGATCCAATCATTGTCGAAGTTGTGCTAAGCGAGAATCCATCCGAATTTTGCCTCCTTGAATCCATTTGACTTGATTTGTGCTTCAGTGTCTGCGGTTTAACAAGGCCCGAATCAGCCCCTAAAGCCACTCCACCATATTTTTCCATTGTCTTTTGTGAGAGAACAGACGACAAGGAGCGTATCGAGTCGCTGTGTCGAATCATGTGAGGCTTCTGAGAAGGTGCGGGATCAATGGCATCTTCAGGAACCGGTGATTCCACCAACCCTGCACTTCCTAGGCCTTCATTACTGCTTCCACTTTTTGGTTTCGTCACATTTTTTATCATTCCCCAAAGCTGTGCAAACGCGTTTGTTTGTTTTGGGGCTTCCTCCTTCTTCTCCATTCCCTCGTGTATACTTTCACCTAGCCCAATCAGTTCAACAGTGTCGTTACCGTTTGATAGATCAAAACTGCTGGATCTAGGATGCGGAACGTAAGGTGGCTTACTGGAGGTTGACATGCTCGACTCATCATCATCTTCTGTGGTATGAGCAGGAAATTTATACGAGGGTAAAGACCGAGGGCCAATAAACGACGCAACACCACTCCCGATAGGGTCGGACGGACTGCCTGAGGAAGACCGGTGAGCAAAATTTCCAGTGATGGTTGTGGACGATGCACGTTGACGGAGATGTAGATGATCGGACCGCATGGATCCTGGACGCAGAGTAAAGCTGGAAGAAGGTCTTCGCATTGACAGGAATGAGTTCGTATTCAAAGAGACACTGTGATTCGGCGACGTTGCTAACGGAGATCGAATACCCAGTTGCTGAGACGCAAAGTTATCAAAAAGAGGATCTAGAATAATTTCCATAGCTGACGGGCGTTTTGAAGGGTCGACAGAGAGTAAACGAGACAGAAGGTGTGATACATCGCTCGGCATTCCTGAAGCAGAGCAGAAATGCGCCAAAGATAGTGGATTCTTCTTCAATTCGGTTAACAACATGATTCTCTCCATTTCTGTGGAAAATGGGTGGAATAATTCGAGTAGAATGATGCCTAAAGAGTAAATGTCACTCTTGGCAGTGTAAATGTGTTGGTCCAACAGTTCTGGGGCCATATAGAAAAATGTTCCTTCGTCCGTACTCGCAGTCCCTGTCTCGTCAGTTTCCGGTTCAGGAGAATCAGCGAGATTATTCACTGCATGACTAGCCAAACTTTTCGCTAAGCCAAAGTCTCCGACTAGTACATTATAGTTTTCTTGAACGAAAATGTTGTCTGGTTTGATGTCTCGATGCTAAATATAGGTTCAGATATATGAAACGGCAAAATACACAGACTCACGACAACATGTTGCTCATGAATATGCATGAGACCTTCAACGATTTGCTTGAACAAATAGAGATTGATTGTACGCGTTGGATTGTTCTCTTCCTCCGTGTCATCGTAATCCTCAAATAATTTTGGTCCTTCCAAATCATCCACTAAAAACATGTGCGAATCTTGATTCTTTACCGGGATGCTTGGGCGAATGGAGCTTTTGGAAGTCATCGATGGATTTGAACGTCGCTTGTTGATGAAAGTGCGTAAGTCCATGTAGGGACAAAGCTGAGGCAGAAACCGTAAGTGTTTGAATAACAGACTCATTTTACATACCTGCATTTGGATATATAGAGTGGCTTGATGCTGCTTTGTACCACCAGGATTTTCAACAGATGACTCAGTGATCAAATCAGATTCATTTTCTTCTTCACTATCACTAGATTTCTCAGATATTACAGAAGACAGGCGAGATGCACCAGAAATTAAAGACAATTCGGAACCCAATCGTCCAAAGTTTGTCAAACGTGATACCTTGAATGTTTCTGCATCGCTCTCGCCAGTTGCAGTTTCAGAAGATAGAGACGTGAAGACCTGCCGAAGTGTATTGGCAAGCTAGCGGACAACTTTCCAGAACCACGCGATGGCAGACCACGATCAGTTTTAATATTGACAGCTGACGCCTTTCCACCCTCCACATAAACCTTTTCAAGTCTTCACCGTCACTATCTTCACTCTCACTATCATCACTTGTTTCACTTTGATGTGATGATGCTTTCGAAGACCGCGAAGATCCACTTGCAGTGAATTCAATCATATCTCTTCATCATTACTCGTCGAAAACTGTCGGCGGCCGAAACTTGATGCATTTGAAATACTAGCGTTCATAGATAGCTGTGAGGCGGTCTAAAGAGAATGTATTCTTGCTGAGGTGACGGCCTTGACGGAGCAGTACCATCCAGGTTCGCAGATTTAAGGCTGGCACTGAGCTGAGAAGTTACAGAAGGTGGACCACTGGCTCCGTTGACATTTAAGCTCAAGCCCGGGATTTTATTTTTGGGAGTAATAAAGGCAGCCGAAACTGGGGGTTCCTTTTGCTTTGGTGACATGGCTTCTCAGGTTCAGATTCAATCCATGCAGTATGATAGCTAACAACATTTGGATGTTGCGATAATCTAAAATGAATTTGTAAGCAGCAAAACAGAGTCGCATCATATTAATACCTTGCGAATAACTTGATTTCGTTGAGTAATCGCGCGTCATGCATAGAGACACTGCCTGGAGTTGTAGACAGCAAAGAGCTTGGAGCAGTGAAAGAACTCTTTACAGATCCACTAGATACAGTGTCTGGAGCCGAGGCAAATAATGAAAATTGAACAGGTGTACAGGAAAGCTTCACTTTCTTGATGGCATATTCAATCCCATCCAATCGATTTCTAGCACGAAACACGATCCCAAATCCGCCTTTTCCTAAACACGACAGCTCTTCAAACTCTGCCTTATATCGAGAATATGTTCCGCAAGGTTGTTGCTGAAGTTCTGGACTTGGGTTCCTTTTTGAGTCAACGGGAACAGCTAAACTTTGGATGCTGCTTCGTTTCAACGTCAAAACTAACGGACATCTCCGTCTCTCTTCATCTCCGCCAACTAGAGCATCTAATGCCAGTTGAGATATAGTGACATCAACGGGAAATGATTTCCCCGCAGCAGGTTTGGCACGTAATTTCACTTTTACAGTTTGCATCGCATCTGGCACACTCCGGGCTTTGAAATCATCAAACTTGGATACAATAGACGTGATATCGACGGGCGGGTATCTATGGGCTGTAGTTTCCACGGCTGGCATTTCATAAAGGACAGACCGAATGGATATGCCCTCAATCGCCCGTTGGAGAGCATCGGATACGTTGAATCCAAGAAGATCAATTGCTGAAGAATTGGCGAGAAGTATTGTGGCGTCCATCGCCCGTTTGTCATATTGAGTGGCACTGGGCAGGACAACCAACACGGCATCGCTGACGGCCGTGTAAGCTGATCGCAAAATTGGTATCAAAGATGCATGATTGACAGGCTGAAGAATGGGTAGATACGGCGATGACGGGGTAAATGACATAAGATGTGATGAGTGTTTTGGGGCAGAGTTCCAATCAAGTCTCCCGTCCCTTCAAAATGATTCACACAGATTCATTTGCAAAATGGTGCAAAATGGTTATAATTCAACTAAGTATCACTTCCCCATCTAAGAGTAAAGAAAAAGAAAAACAAACAAGTAAAATGAGTAACAGGTTATAAACTATCAGGCACTGTTTCTGAAGGCTGGGCTCACTTCTGCCATCTCAATCTCTGCCTCTTCAGCTCCAGTCTTTTTGTTGAGTTTCATATTCTCGACAGCAATGTCAGCATCAGATGGCCAGATGGTTCTTCTCGCGCTGCGATACAAAATTATCAACCACTGCAGTAAAATTCAATCCAAAGCTACTTACTACATGACGGCAATTGAAGGAATCACACACATGGCAGTGATAATCGGCAAAAGAATCCAGAATGTCGGGCATGAATATGACTCCAAGTAGGTACCTGTCACACTTCCGTATCCGATCGACTCAATGATAATGGCTCCACCCACAAATATAATAGCGCTGAAACCCAACATAAACCAAGTGAGCCAAACCCAGTGGTGTGTAATGAGGCAAATCTTTGAGATGACGACAAGTACAATCACGTTCGAGGCGATGAAGCAGAGCATCCAATATCCAATGCCGCGTCCGTTTGTACCGATATCAGAGTCACCAATCGCAAAGTACATTCCAAAGAAGACGGCTAATAGAAAGAGAAGACCGTGAGCAAAACAACAACCGTCCAAAGAAACGAAAATACCGAGAGAATGCCAGATAGAGTCCAACAAAACTCCAACAAATAGTGTCCAGTTCCAGTACAAACCGTCCCTACATTGCATGTAGAGCTGGGGATATTTTTCGGCAACTTCATCAGAAACATCCTTTTCAAAGATTCCAAGCAAAAGAGGCGGTAGAGAGGTATAGAACAAGTTGAACCAAGTCATGAAAAATTCTTCATAGATGAGCTGGGAGCAGTATTCAGTTTTTTGATCGTCAAAACGTTATAAAAGCAGACTCACCGCTCCACACCATGTACTGTAAAATCCAAACAGCACCTGTACAGTAATAAACGCCAAGTTCTTGTAGAAACTGTATAACATCATGTTTGAAAGTCGCATAGAACTGTATCGTCCATGCACAACCAACAGTCGCTTCAAGAACCTAAACTCTGCGAAGGCATAGTCTGATGATCGGACAGCTTGTGTTCCCTCTCGTCCCATAATACCGACACCAACATGGGCAGACATAATCATAGGAACGTCGTTTGCACCATCTCCAATTGCCAAACACATCTTGTTAAGTCCAAGTTTGACCATATTGACGACCATGGACTTTTGAAGAGGCGTGACACGGCAACAAATGACAGACCGGCATCGTACTCCAACAGCAACCATTTTTTGCTCATGCTTTCCAGCGAAAACATGTCCCAACGAGAGTCCATCAACAACAAGAGTATATCCATTTCCTTCATTTCCAGCATTAGCGTCCATCTGTCGCTGTAAATCATCCAACAATTGTCCACACTCAGGAACAGTCTTACTGTTCAACTTGAACACTACCATTCCTGGCTGAATCAATTTACTACTTTGTCCAATGTTGATGGCAGTCTCCTGCTTGTCACCAGTCAACAACCACACTTTGATACCCGCTTTCATCAAGAAGGCGATAGTCTCAGGAACTTCGTCTTGCAAACGGTCTTCAATTGCGGTACAACCCAAGAGTGTCAAGTCGTGTTCCACTTTTTCACAGGCAGCAGCCATCTTCAAGTCTCTGTCAACAAGCGCCGTCTCAGCAGCCTCGAATTCGTCCTTGAAGTGAGCGTACAAAGCGTCATCAAGCTCTCTGTAAGTGATACATAAAGTACGCAATCCAGTCACACTGAATCCATGCAAAGCATTGATGGCATCGTCGACGACTTGAGGTGAATTTACGGAGGGATCCTTGCTCAAACGCTCCAAAATGATATTATCAGCTCCTTTACAGTAAATGTGGTATTTTCCCGTTTCTTTGTCCTTGATGATAACACTCATACGTTTCCTGTCACTGTTGAACTCCAGAGTGTGTAACACTTCAAAGACTTGTGGAACTGGGTTGCCGTTGACGTCAGGGATGGTGAAAGTAACATTCGATTTTGATCGGTTCGTCAGAATAATTTGAGATCGAGCGATAGCGTCAACGAGGGCAGTCTCGTCAGGAGACTGGGATTCATAAACTAGTTTTTGTGAAACTTCCGAGTAAGACGGAATAACCCCGTGACAGAGAACCAAGTTGCGGTAAAAAAGAGTCATTTGCTGCTTTTGTTTGGCCGAGATGTTTCCAGACTGGGGTGAGAGTGTTAGCTAGTGAATTAAACACCAAAATACCAACCCTTAAAGCCTGCCCAAACGATCCAGGCTGGGCCATATCGTCATAGACGATTCCGTCCAAATACCATTTGGCCAAGACCATCTCGTTTCTTGTCAAAGTTCCAGTCTTATCAGAGAAGATGTATTCAATAGCAGCCAAATCTTCGTTCAAATTGGTGTTATTGGCCTTCATCTGCACTAACTCAGGCTCTTCACCAGGAGGAGCAGTTGCAGCCGGCTCCCGAAGTGTGGCCATTTTCTGATCCCAAAGCATAAAGTACCCTTGAGCCAAACGATCCATTTCCACCATCACAAAGAGTGAGATGGGGATACAGTAAGTATAGGCACCAAAATAGGCAAACAGTCCTCCAAAGAAGCTCACAATCTTGATATGATTTTAGAAACAGTTGAAATCGAAACAACGCGGTAGTCTTACCAGTGAATCAGTGTAACCTCCATACAAGTACCAACGGTTGTTTGTATTCACAACTCCTTGGTAATCAAAGTACTTGAGGGTAGCAGACAAGAACAGAATGACCAAGTTGTAGATAAAGACTCCCATCACAAACCAGTTCAAGTATCGCATCAAACGCGATTCCTTTTGAGGAGGTTTCTTCATATTCATGATAATTTTTGTATCAGAACCAGTGTACACAACCGCAGCCCACGCGTACTCTGTGTTGCGAAGCACACTTCCACGAAGGAAAAGGTTCGTGAGGGAGAGTGGAACAACGCCTGGACCGTCGACAATCTGTCCTTCACGGCGAGTGTCTTCGTGCTTTTCAGCTTCAAAGAAGGACTTGCGGCGATCGGCACGAGCACGTTGAGCACTTGTCACTGTGTACTTTGCACGACC
This sequence comes from Rhizoclosmatium globosum, assembly GCA_002104985.1. Classification (NCBI taxonomy): domain Eukaryota; kingdom Fungi; phylum Chytridiomycota; class Chytridiomycetes; order Chytridiales; family Chytriomycetaceae; genus Rhizoclosmatium; species Rhizoclosmatium globosum. The sequence continues at coordinate 66,040 of MCGO01000043.1, read as the reverse complement.
TTCAAATGATAAAAGGTTTTCGTTGGGCTGTTCACACTGAATATGTAGGTTGATACGGATCACGTCTTCAAGGGCTTGGTAGTGTGTCAAAGCTGGGATGGCAGAACGACGCTTTAAGTTCGTTTCTCTGTATTGATTTGATGAGTATAGTGCCTTCATCTTTCGCCTTTGGAAAAAGCTCGGTCGTGCCTCCACTATCTTCGCGAAGCAAAGATTGTTCGCTGCGCTCACTAATTTTTCCACCTCTGCCTGACGGTATTGAGCTCCGGTCGTGGCCTCCCTCCACATGTGTTCACTTGTGAAAGACTGTTCGCTCCGCTCACTATTTTTACAGCTCCGCCTGAAGGTATTGAGCTCCGGTCGTGCCTCCCTACGCATATTTGCTTCGCAAAAAATCGTTCGCTGCGCTCACTTTTCTCAACGCTCCGCCTGAAGGTATTGAGCTCCGGTCGTGCCTCCCTACGCTCGCGACCTCCCCCACGCTCACGCTCCACGCTCGTGCCTCCCTACACTCGTGACTGCGCCCCCAAAAAATAAACGTACCCATCCAATTCAGCAGTCTCAATAAAACAGGTGCCATCCTCATGAGCACAGGAAACAATGATAGCATCGACCGACAACTTTTCATTCTTTTCGACACGAATCAAATCACCCTTGACCAAATCCTGAGCTTTGACTTGAACAACGGAACCATCACGAATGACAGTTTTAATTTGGGAGTTTGCCGCTGAGTCAGATCTGTATCGAGCATAGTCTTCGATAATGTCTTTGAGGGCAGCGAAAAAGAGGACAGTGAGGAGAGGAGTGATTTGAGAGAGAGGAGAGAGGGCGGCAGAGGGATAGATTGTGGAGAGAGCACCCAAAAGGAAGTAGATGTTATAGAAGCGGTGAAACTGGAGTACGTCGGAATGGCAGCATTCGTTGTTCGATTTATTGAAGTTGAATAGATGGATGAATGGTGTGTTGATGTGGCAGTGAGAGTATATATTTTTGAGGAGGAGAGGAGGGAGATGGAGGCAATTCAGTGAGTGTTACAAATCGAGATGGCAGGGATCAAAGCACAACCGACGCACCTGAGAGTACAGAAACAGCGGAATAAACGAAGCGATAGTGTACTTTGTAGTTCTGATGTAGTTCTGCTTTCCGTGGCTGAACTGTGCCGGGCTCAGCGGGGACAGGACCTCCCAGGCCACGGGTTCATCCTGGTTCCGTCTGAATCCCTTCCCCTTTTGAAAGCGCAGTTTCTTCTTCTCTTTCTTTTGCGGTGGCTGGCTGTGGCTGCTGTGGCTGTTCAATGTCTGCCATTTCGATGGTTTCGACGGGTTCGACTGGCTCAACTGTCGGTGTTTGGCGGATTCGGCGATTCGAGGCGCACAAACGACGGTCTCGACTGGGCGGCGGCGGCAGGAAAGAAGGCGGCGGCGGCGGTGGCGGTCGGGCGGGCGAGTGGCGGTAGTGTCGTCCGCTTTTGCACAAAAGTTGTTGGTTGGGTTTGTGTCAACAAAGTCAAATCACAAACGAAACGCCTTTTCTACTCACGCGCGATGAAGAACTCGAAAGGACGGAACTCGTCTTTTCTTCTAGTGGCCAGTGTGGGTGGTGCTCTGCCATTCAAACAGAGCAAAGTATTGTGTTCGTCGCGGTCCGGTACTCTATCGAATCCTGACAATTCAATAATGTTGGTTTACTGCTCTCTGCCAATTCATTCAAAACAAATGCAAAATGAATACCTTGAGTATCAAATGAATTGAATGATCCCAAACACACGACAAATTGGGCTGTCCTCTGCAAATCCGATTTTTTCAGAAGGTTCTGTTGAACTTGATTGGAAGTGCTCTCAATTTTCCCCCTTCTCCTTTCCTTAAGTTTAAATCAACTAGAAGTTAACAGTTATAAAAATCTCATAAGTTTTGGGTCAAATGAACCTCGCGAGAACAAAAGGCTTGATGCTGCACTCATGGGGACCTCTTCACTGTACTACCAATAATAGTTATGTATCCAATGAACTCTTGAAGCATATAGAAAGTTTACGAACGGCGGATCCCAAAGAGCTGTCTCATGCCAAAATTGATCGCTAATTAGCTGACACGGAGTCAGTTGCGAATATGATTCATGAGGAATTTCTAATGACATGATCCGTTTATTTAACCCTTCACTTCCTCAACCTAACTTTCTGTAATTATGAGCTACCGTTTTCGGAAACAATTGATTGAAAGCCTTCGCATTTGGAGGAATCCACAACCAAGTACTACAAACAACGCCATTCAACAATTTCCTTCAAACTCAGCAAATAAGTTGGCATTTAGAAGAGTAAATCAATGAGCAATAATATTATTAGTGACTGGGGCTAATACACGATACATAGGGCAGGTGCCCCTTGGTCTAGTAGTATGATTCCTGCTTCGGGTGCAGGAGGTCGCGGGTTCAATTCCCGCAGGGGCCCGCACTATCGTATTATACGTTTTGAGGAGGATGGACAGTAGGATGGCTAGGATGCGAAGTGGGATGCTGGGATGCTGGGATGCGAGAAAGTCTCGGCGCCGAAAACATGTGTAGTAAAGGGAGAGAAGCTGGCAGGCAGGTCCATTGTAGTTGGTGGGAACGTTGCTTCTGCATTTAAACTTGCATTCTAAAAAACGATTTAAGATGTAAGTCATGAATTCTTACGTGCTGCCGTGAAAGGAAGCGAATACGGGAAGAAAACGCTTTTAGAGTGGTTAGGCATGGTGGAATATGAATATCATGATAGATTGGGTTGGGTTTTCCTCTTCTCAATATTCCAACAGCGCCTTGCTTTGGGCCCCTCGAAAAACGTGGAGTCACAGGGGATTGAACCCTGGGCCTCATGCATGCGAAGCAGGCGCTCTACCACTGAGCTATAACCCCATGATGCTTGGAGATATAAACAGATGCATATTTGTTAATTGTTTAGGTCTATTTTGATGAGAATTTCAGTCGATATTTCAGAATTTGCTTATAACGTCAAGAGCGTTCCAAGGCGCGTTGAGTGGATGAATGATCTTGTGCGTCGTCTCAACAAACAACAATGCACCCAATAGTGATTGCGACTAATTGCATACCTTTCTGCATTTAACCTCTGGAACATGTCAGCGTGGCAAATTCTTGTACTAAACTGTTTACCTTGCCTACTGTGCTTTTCACTTCAATATTCCTCGCAAATATTGAGGTGCTCTCACATAATAACAGTTTTGAACAGACATCAAAACCAAAGAAAGCAGCAATATTATTTACAATTATACAAAATAATAAACTTCATTATTGATATTAAGAATCTTCACTGATTCTCCGACTTGACCTTGTTGTAGCGCTCGTAGTCCTTGGTTGTATATCCAGAGCTGTTGTCATCAAAGGAATCCTTGGCAGTGTAATCAGAAGAGTAGTATTTCTCTGCATTGCTGTATTGTCAGCTTGGTTGTAACTATCTTGTATTCCTCCTTGGATTTTCTCCTATCTTGAACTTGTCATCTCCAAGACTTGTTCTCATTATGATCAGAGTATCCTTCACGATGTAGTTCTGCTCATCATGGCCAAATAAGAAACACAATCAACAAAGAAACCCAGAATTGCATATAAAGTATTTTTATTATTCAATTAAATAGTAGTAACGATAAGTTTCATGAACTCCCTTCTCAGTACTGGTTCTCCTTGTAGTTATATCTGCTGACTCTGCGTACTTGTCGTTGTTGTAGTAGCTCTGCCCTCGTGCTCGTCGTATTTGTCTTTGGCGTCGTATCCGCCGTAGTCGTTGTACTTGTCGTTCCATAAGAATCCTTGGAAGTATAGTCAGAGGAGTAGTCGGCGGCGTAGTATTTTCGTATTTGTCAGCATGGCCTAATTTCCTTCTCCTTCGAGTATACTCCTTGGCTTCGTAGTCATTGTACTCTTCCGTCGACTTGTATCATAGTCGCGTTTGTAATACTTTTCGTCATTGGAGTCATACTTGTCAGCATACTTGTTGTTGTGGTCATAACTGTCTTGTCGTCATTGTGGTATTCCTTGGTTCGTACTCGTTGTATTCCTCATTGTATCCATAGTCGTTGTCCTTGTCGTCACCATAAGATTCTTTCACGTCGTAGTCAGCGTACTCGGCGACGTATCCATCTCCTTGTAATACTTTTCAGCGTCGTCATACTTGTTCTCAGAGTTGTAGTTATCCTTGTCCTTGGAGTATATTCTTTGGCTTGGTATCCTTGTACTCATCCTTGTCTCATATCCATAGTTCTGGTACTTGTCATCCCCATAAGAGTCGTAACCACGTAGTCAGGTGAGTTGTCAGCGGAGTAGCCGTCACGCTTGTAGTACTTTTCAGCATCATCATACTTGTTCTCATGTCGTACTTTCCTCCGCGTAGTATTCCTTGCCTCGTAGCTGTCGTATTCCTTTCCCTTGTACTCAGCCTTGTGGTAGGACTTGTCATAATCAGAATAGTCTTGACGTAGTATCCTGATTCGTACGAATCATGTTTTCCGCACCTCGTAGTACTTGTCGTCTCCCGGGACAGGCGCAGCAAGGGCTTGGAACGCGGTAGCAGTCACCAAAAGAAGGGTAGCAGAGAATTTCATCTTGAGCGAGAATTGGCTTCTTTTTGCTTTGTTTCGAGAGTTGATGAGAAGGAATACGTTGGGAAATATCAAGTTTTTATACTTTTGGATGCTTGGAAAGGGATAAAGGGATTTGGGGAAACGGGATCAAAGAGTGCGAAAACAGTGTCGAAATCAGGGATGGAAAGCGATGCGTGTATACAGGACAGCAAAAACTCTGAAATTGTCCTGAATGACGTATCTGATTAGAGAATTTCTGCCAGTTGCAGAAATACCGTTTGAGCATACAGTCCACCACTTAACCGCCTACAAAACAATGGAGTCACAGGGGATTGATCCCTGGGCCTCCTGCATGCAAAGCAGGCGCTCTACCACTGAGCTATAACCCCTACTTTCTCATAGTTGGTGAAGAGGTATACGGACCCGGAAAGTTTTCGGCTCTGCTGGATTTCAGTTGTGTTTTACAAATTCCAGAATATGTTAAAGCGTGGTCTGTTTCGGGCGGAACGTCAACTTGGATTTTTATCTGCATTGGAGTTCGAGAAACGGGTGATTGGACAGCCCAACATCATAAATTAAATGATGAGCAAAATTGAGTAGATTTGAATATTTATGAATATGCTCGTATGATGTGTTTCATTTGTGCACAAAAATCCACTTTCCGTGTGTGCTTTTGAGCCTTGCAGCTCGTTTGAAAAATATTTGCCACAATATCCTCCCTTGAATTTACCCAAAACTTAAAACTAGTCTTCGGAATTCTTAGGTATCTCCAAATCAAAAGAAGTGCTGATAATACAACTATATCACTTATGAGATTGGTATAATATGTCTGGGTTTCAAAAAAAAAAACAACAACTCGGACGTTTGGAGCGCAGCGAAAGCAAGCGCAACGATGAAAAAGGTACCTGAATTCAGGATATGCGAACTGTTTTATATGCACTTAACTTTTAAGTGATAGAGCAAATGCATCAGCGATCAACTTAAAAAGTGAGCCGTTTATACTTTATTGGTTATAATCTAACCTAACTGAACCTAGCGATCAACAGAACCAAGTCACCTTCACAGTTTTGTGGATTTTTGTTGTATTTATTGAACCAATGTTTGTTTGAATAACTTAGCTGGTTCATGGATCGTCAAGCTTCTCTCAAACGGATATAATTTACGTATATTTAATGTATGTGAATATATAGAACTGTATAAACAACTTATAGATGACATGAACTTATAAAATCAAAACTGCAATCAAAACGTACGCTTCAAGGGACTTACGCAAACAACGCCGCCCTCTCCAACAACAACGCTTGGATAGACACCACCACTTCCGCCACCCACAGGTAAATTCCGGAATGCAACACCACAATCAACACCTCCAACGTTGAATGAAACCGTTCGGGCCTCCACATCCAACGTCACTACTACTTTGGTTCCACGAGAGAAAGTTACTCCACGTGGGAGACGGCCCACAAAGATTTTACCGACGCGTAGAGTACCGTCAGAATATAAGCTGTAGCCTCCATCATCTCCAACGAACCGAAGTGTACCGGGGGAACAGATTCAGGACCAATGAGAGGAGCGGTGGGTCTTGAGAGATGCTTGTGCGACGAACAGATGCACGACGGGTTGTAGATTCCTGTGGCGGGGAATACGAGCTGAAGAAACTCGTCACGCCGTTTTCCAGACGCTCAAATAAGTCGGCGCCGCTGGAGAATGGAGCTGAAAGCGATGAAGAAGCTTGTTCTGGAGCAGACAGGTCAGCACTAACACCGATGCCGATTCCGTCTATTCCATGAAGGGGTACAACTGTCCAGCTAACTTTGCCAGATCCAGGAGAAATCGATTCTGGTGTGCAATAAGTGATGGTACCAGGCGAATTCGATGGACCAATAGTGGACCATCTTGTACGGGAGTTCCAGACTGTGCTTCGGCGGCCATGGAATCCAGTGGGTACTGGCGACCAAGGAATTGGGCCTGTTGGAGGTGCCAGCGCAGCAAGTCGATAGAGTGTGAGAATATGAGATGGAGAGAGGAGCTGTGCTGGCTCAATTTCGCGCAAAATGTCTTGTGCAGTGAGGCAAGGTAGATGAAGGGTTTCAAGGAGAACTTGATGCTCATTTGACACATTGAGCGGCTGGGGTGGAGCTGAAAAGAAGGTAGCAGAGTTTGTAGGTCCAGAATAACCAAGATCCGAGAAACTGGCGTGCGATTTGAGAGTATACATGGATGGTGTTGACCTTAGGCGAGACTTTGATGGAGGGGAGCTGAGACTAAGAGTGGAAAAGCTGGCATGCGTATTGAGAGCGTGCAATGACGGAGGTGACTTTGCGAACGAAACGGATGGCTTTGAGTGTAGGCGCGTGGGAGAATGAATTGGAGTTGGAGTCGATGGAGGCGAGTCCAAGTGTCATCAATAGGAATGTTGGGAGATTGCCGTGTTGAGGGTGGAGAATTGAGAGGAGATGAGACAGAATTATCGGCGAAAGGAATGTGGACAAAGCCTGTGTCCTTGTTAAATACTGCATCGGTGAAAAGTCCAATAGCAGGTTGAGACTGGACCCACAACGTTACAATTCTGAAACGACCGACAGCAGATTCCATATTATCAGGAATGGCATTGAGGATGCGAATCAACGTAGCGAGTTTTAACTCCAGCAATAGTTTACGTCCACAGGCACCCAACCCAGTGGTTGGTTTCCACTAGCAGATGATCCAAACATGACCCAAAAAGCAGGCGCACAAGCAACCAAAACATCCTCAGCATATTGGGTTGCACAAGCTGCTGACCACATATCAACGGCAGATTCATGGCCACGGAAGATGAGGCATCAGCATGACCAAAAATGGAGGTGAATACTTTCAAATAGATTGCAGCCCGGTCTTCGAGTCCGAGATACTTGGCCGCCTGATAGCAAGCAAGAACCAGACGCCAGTCCTGTGTTTTAGTTGAGGTGGCTTCATCGTCTTGCTGAGCGGAATAAATAAAGCGCAGCACAATTCTGAAAGCATCTGGATCCAGAAACGGAAGATCGACAATGATTTGAGATACGAGCCTTTGAGGGTAGTTTCAGCAGCCGATTGCGCAAACTGGGCACGGAAGAAGTCCGAACGAGTTGCAAGAATCAGACTAAGCGGCACAGTCAGCAACACACCAACACACGAACAACGAACACGAACCGATGTGCTTTAAAGTGCACCTTGTCCGAACCAACAACGACAAGGGCGTCCGCGTCTTTGGCCTCGTCCAAAAGCGCAGAAAGTCCGCGCCAAACGCGTCGGTTTCGGTGCCGAGGACGCTTTTGATTGGCTGGGCGGCGGCGGCGGCGAATCAGAAAGGAACAGGGTTCGAAGTGATGCGACACTCATTGTTTGATGGTGACTTTGGTTGGTGAAAGTGTTTGGGAGACAGTTGTTTTGTGGATGGCTGTTGTTTGGAATGCTTGGTCTTTCGGACGCTTTGGAAACAACTGAATCTATCTGCTCAGCAATCTCAATCAACTTCAAGCTGAGCATTTCCAGCACTGTTCAATGGCCCAACCAAGAAACACAATCAACGTAAGAATCCAGAAATTATGTAAAGTAATTTTATTATTCAATTAAAGTAGTAGTAACGATAAGTTTCATGAACTCCATTCTCAGTAGTGGTTCTCCTTGTAGTTATCTCTGTCTGTCTCTGCATACTTGTCGTTGTTGTAGTAGCTCTTGCCCTCGTGCTCGTCGTATTTGTCTTTGGCGTCGTATCCCGTAGTCGTTGTACTTGTCGTTCCATAAGAATCCTTGGAAGTATAGTCAGAGTAGTCGGCGGCGTAGTATTTTCGTATTTGTCAGCAGGGCATAATTCTCCATCCTTCGAGTAGTACTCCTTGGCTTCGTAGTCATTGTACTCTTCCGTCGACTTGTATCCATAGTCGCGTTTGTAATACTTTTCGTCATTGGAGTCATACTTGTCAGCATACTTGTTGTTGTGGTCATAACTGTCTTTGTCGTCATTGTGTATTCCTTGGTTTCGTACTCGTTGTATTCCTCCTTGGCATTGTATCCATAGTCGTTGTCCTTGTCGTCACCTAAGATTCTTTCACGTCGTAGTCAGCGTACTCGGCGACGTATCCATCTCGCTTGTAATACTTTTCAGCGTCGTCATCCTTGCTCTCAGATTGTAGTTTCCTTGTCCTTGGAGTAGTATTCTTTGGCTTGGTAGTCGTTGTATCATCCTTGTCCTCATATCCATAGTCTTGGTACTTCTCATCCCCATAAGAGTCGTAACCGCGTAGTCAGGTGAGTAGTCAGCGGAGTAGTCGTCACGCTTGTAGTACTTTTCAGCATCATCATACTTGTCAGCATACTTATTCTCATGGTCGTACTTTTCCTCTGCGTCGTATCCTTGTCTCGTAGGTTGTATTCTTTTCCTTGTACCCGTAGTCGTTGTATTCCTTGGCCGTGTATCCATAGTCGTTGTCCTTGTACTCAGCCTTGTGGTAGGACTTGTCATAATCAGAGTAGTCCTGCGCGTAGTACCCAGATTCATGCGAATCATGTTTATCCGCAACCTCGTAGTACTTGCGTCGCCTGGGACAGGGGCAGCAGGGCTTGGAACGCAGTAGCAGTCACCAAAAGAAGGGTAGCAGAAAACTTCATCTTGAGAGGAGATTGGCTTCTTTTTCTTTACTTTGAGAGTTGATGAAAAGAAGTACTTTCAGGAGAAACAGCAGCGTTTAATACTTTTGCATTGCTTGGAAAGGGATGATAATAAGGGGATATGGGGTGAAAGAGTACGAATTTACACGGTTTTTGAAATCAAGGTGGGAAAGGGATGCACGGAATGCGGTGATTCACCAATGGTGAAGGAAACAGCGGTCAAAGAAGTCTCTAACCTTCCTTACGCAAAAAGAAGATAAATATTTGATTGGACCAGCGGAATCTTCACCCACCACCATTAACAAGCCTTTGACGCGTTGCCATGAACCAGTCGTAACTCAATCCGCAACTCCACTAAAGCAATGGAGCCACAGGGGATTGATCCCTGGGCCTCCTGCATGCAAAGCAGGCGCTCTACCACTGAGCTATGACCCCTAATGAGGCCGGAATGAAGTATATGACATATGCAACATACACTGAAACCGACAACACTTGTTCAAGGCCAAGTGGTTACACATAATTTGTGACGATTCTACATCTATTTTACTTAATATATTCCCTCCACCTTTCTCCGCATAGCCTCTACAACGTAATCTCCATAGCCTCCCTTCAGTTTGATCAGTTTCAACAACCAAGCGTCACTCCAATTCATAAACCGACTCATTTCTGACAAGTGCTTTTGCCAAAGCTCTTTGCGACCCCAAGAATAATGCAGCAAGGTCAACTCTAGCTGGCCTAAGCTCTCGATTTCCATTTGTGCAAGTGGCAATCCGTTTCCATCAGCGTGAAGAAAATCCTTCACTATTCCGACTGTATGCCCTAAAAACGCGACTCGAGACTCTTCCCACTGCTTCTTTCTGTCTAATAGTCCATTGTCGTCACCAAGATTCGGTACAACCAATCCATCTGCAACATCGATAAACCTCTCCCATATTCCTTGAACGACTCGATTTGCTAGAGGGACAGAGATGATCGTTGCCGCAATAATAGATAGATTGGCATCAATAAAATCAAGAAGTGGGGCTAACTTCGTGTCGACTTCCGTTTCGGTTGGTTTCTCAGATGAAGAGAGCGGTGTCTGAAGCTTCTTTTTTGTGGATTCCGATGAAAAAAGATTCAAGATATTGTTGGCAATGATGACGCTTTGCTTGTGGCCAGCAGAGGCGTCCTTAAGACGTTGACGTAGATCATAGCAAAGCTGTTGATATTCAAGTTTAAGCTTGGAAAATAAATATCATAGTCACTCATACCTTATCAACAATGATTCGCGTCGATTCTTCCACAGTTCTTCCCACAACATAGCCCAAACGTTCTTTCACGATATTAACCACAACTCCCTGCTGAATCACGAGCCGTAGCATAACCATTCCTCCGTAAACCGAAACACCAAAGATGACACCAGCAGCTCCACTCTTAACAGCAGTCATAACAACATGATCCATGGCAAAACCCTCCATCGCGATCAGATACTCGTTCCCAGCATAAGTCCCTCCGGCACTCCCAGGCGACGCCGAAGCAGAAGCCCCAACAGTTACAGGAACGTGATGAACGATCAAAAGCTGTAGCCCACGTTCAATATCCATATCAGTGAGAAGAATTGGTATCTCCGCTGATGAACCAGTTCCACGCGCTGATTCCTCCATAAACACAATCTTCTTGCTCTGATGCATTTTTTGGGTCCGTCCCAACTCTCGTCCAATAGACGGTCGTGCACTGTTTCCATCGCCAAGATTATTTCGTGTCTCACGACCACTTGGCATTGTGCATATACGTATTGATACTTCTGTCGCGAAGGGGCGAACCGGATGTAAATCCAACGTGTGTAAAATGGAAAGCGTTCCAGCCACTCGAGGTCGCATTTGTGCAACTGCTTTTCTCGTATTTCGACGTATTGGTTTTAATGGACTTGTAACTGTAGGCGGCGGGTTCGACGGTACCGTTAACGATTCGGTCGAGCTTCTCCAAGTTTCTTTGTATTCTCGAGGAACAGTCTCCATCAGTTCGTTGAATCTACTCAATAAAAACTCGATATTCGAGAGTTTGACGCATGACTTCGGAGAAACGCGCAGTTCAGAAGGATCAATAGGTGGGCCTTGTTTTCGGACTTTGAGTTTGAGTTTGTAAGGTGATGTCGCAAGTGGTTGTTGTGAAGTGTTGGAATTAGCCTTAGTATGTGTAGGCGCAGCCTTAAGATCTGATGAAATGCTTTGCTTCATAAGCAGAGCATATTTTTCGATTCCCTCGCCGATATTCTGCGCAGGGGTTTAGAAGGCGAGGGGAGAATTTTGGATTTACCTCAATCAATTTCCCAATAAACATGGCTGTATCATGCTGAGATGGCCATTCAAGCTTTAAAATAAACTCAAGTTGTTGCTGAAATGAGACAAATATGTCCAACACAGATGAAGAATGGCCCGTATTAAAAAGAGAGAACTGCTCACAGATTAACTCAGTCACAACAACCAAGATAACTCACGTCATCGACAAGCACAGCATTATGCACCCATTCATTGATCTTTGACTCTGTTTGATACATTAGCGTCATATCCGACCTTAAGTTTAGTTTTCCTACCAGATATACCAACAAACTCCTCCAAAAATGGCCGAAACCACGTTTGTATTTTCAATCTCTCAACGAGTCGATAGTCAATCTTTTCGCAAACACCCACCAATTCCTTCGCTATGGAATATACTTTGAAGCCAGTATCCAGCGGTATGACTTGCGCCGTTGAAGACATTAATGATGATACGTATTCCTCGATTCGCAGAGCCAGGCCTTCAATGTAAATTCTCGCAGCGATTGTCGGAATGTGGAACTTCCTAGTATAAAAAGGATCAGCCTTCTTGGAAACAATACTAACCACTTACTCTAGAATCAATCCATCAAACACTTCTGAAAATACTCGAAGTTCTTCCAATACACCAGTCGCAAGCATCTCTAGGGCAGCACCTTCGTCTTCAGCAGCTGATCCGTCTTTTTCAATCACGAAGCTGTGATATCGTATTGCAAGAGACTCTGAAATATATCCATCGAGGAGTTGGGTTGTCGTGAGTGCCGTTGACGGTTTTGAGGAAAGAGGGGAGCGAGGAGGGGATTGAGGTGAGCGATTGTATGTTTGAATGAAGAAGTTCAGTTCTTTTGGAGAAACTGGAGAGTATGTTTCTATTGGCTGATCAAAGAATGTGGAAATGTGAGTGAGGACTAAAGCATGAATTTGCACGCCAAGAGTTTGGAACTTTTTAGCTACTCAAAAAAAAGTTTGTTCAGTATATTAAAACGTAAACGAAGGATGCCATACTTCGAACTTCGATATTTGGTTTGAACGATATGCGTTTTCAATGTCTTTTACAATTTCATAATACAGGCTGAAGAATGTTCGGCCATTGATGAGTTCCGCTTCATAGATTTCTTTGTAGCATTCGAGCTCACTGCCAATTATTGAGCGTTTAGAAATGATTTGAGGGTTTTATGAATTACATGACGGCGCGTGTGCAGGAATCTATAAACCAATGTTTGGCAAGCAGTCTGTTAGATCTAGGTTATGTTCACTGAGGAGGTACTTTGTAGAAGCTGTGTTTGATTTATAATCTGACTCAAGACACTGTTTGAGGACAGAATGGAAAGCTGAGATAGGTTCAGGTGGAATACAGTCAAATATCTGATCAAAAAGCTCTTGCTGTGGAAAGATGATCCTTATCCCAAATAATTAGACAAGGATGGAATAGAACTGTATCGTCAAACCTTGAGTGGATCCTCAATCGCCAGCAAAGTCTGCCAGAGACATGTGAATTCCGCGATCGCTTATCCAAATTAAACCATCGCTCCAAAGATTTGTGCTTTGTTGTTGAATTAGCTGAATCAAGGTCGCCCCAGGTATTGACACGACGCCTAAAAACGCGTCGGGATGTTTGTTTTTTGTGGCGGCTGACCTCAAATCCAGAAACGATTCTTTCACAGGAGTCGACCGTTTGTTCCAGATTGAAAAGGTCACAGGGTCGGGCGAATCACGAATGAGCCTGATTTGAGTATCTCAGTGATTGTACATTCCCAAGTTGTCCTTACAAAGTAACCGCATATTCCATTCCGGGCTGAGTGTTTTTTCGATAGTATCACTTTGGAACACCAAGCCTGTGAGTCGGACTGGTAGGCCATGACAATGTACGGATTACTAGCCCCGTTCTTGTCTTTCGCTTTCAGCTGATCCGCACGAATCGCAGTCAGCGTAACCAGCACAGAATCTTGGTCACTCGGACACAGCGCAGCAAGTGGATGGCCCAGCATCGTTCGGGTCCACGCTTCAAAGGCCGCGTCTGAGTCAAAGTCGCCGCGCTGTTTCGTCGCCCGTCGTTGCCGAACTAAAAATGTAAAGTTTGTCGCGTCGTTCGAAAGAGCGGCGCGGCTCAGCGACTCGACAGCGTTTTGCGACGAACGATTCGGCGGGCCTTCAACGGCGCGACTGCGACACGCGCCGACTCATCCGGCGGTGAAATCTAGCCACACTGTTCGGCGATGTCGGTCGTGCTGGCTGCGCTGGAGGTGCGGTGGCAAGCGAAAACGTGCGTGCTGTTGATTCAGCCACTGTTCGCATTCCCAACGAATTTCTATCTCTGTGATTTACTTATATATCCAAGACCGTTTTCATGTACTCATACACATAAAAGGAAACTGCATGCAATGGCACGACTTTCAAGAATCCAATTGATAGTCCAACGAAGAATCCTCGCATTCCCTTCGTGGCATAAATCGTTCGGCCAATTTCCATCGTGGTAGGAAATCTTTTGACTCCATCAGTCGTCTTCAATGTACCAGCTACTTGCATTTGTCTACGAATGACTTCCAAAGGATAGCTGATTGTTTCTCCAATGACACCGCTAACGCCACCAACTAAGAGTTGAGCCCACCAAACAAGCTGTCGTTTCGCTTCTTTAGATTCACTTCCTGACTTGTATATCCACCATCCCTTTCTTTCCAGGGCCGACGCCTTCATTCCCTCATAACAGCAGAACGTCACACCCGCATACGGAATAACTCCGTAAACAGTTGGCATGAATCCACGATAGAAGTTGGCAATGCCTCCAATGATGTTCCCTTTTCTTGTGAACAGGTTCTCCTCCCTCCAAATCAATTTCGCGACATCAACAAGACCAACATTCTTCATTCGACCGTCATTCGTCACAATGCGATTCTCGCATGCCATTCTCGTGCGCAATAAATCCAAGGGGTATGACACAAACAGGCTTGATACTCCCGCCATTGATCCTGCAACTGTTCGCCTAAACGGAGTCTCGTCTTCTTTCCGGGGCATGATCCAATCTTTATATTGCTCATAGAGCTGAATTTGACGGCAGCGTACGGGAATATTCGTAGAATTGTTGCTGAATGACCTTGAAACAAACCAGGGATTCCGTGAAGTGAATAGATTTCACGAATGGCTCGGAATACTCCGAGAAACGTCCCTATGTATTCTATCAGCCTTGAAGGAAAGGAGACGAGTGGGAAGAATGAGTCACTGCTGACTCTGAAAGAAAGCGCGCCTCAATCAACAAAACATACCTGAATACTTTGCGTATTGTGGATTGTTTGTTTGGAATAGAATCTTTGCTCTGTCAAGAGGGGCAATCACCGTCTTGGCTGCACAGCCTGCAATTCCTCCTGCAATCAGGCTTTTACGCACATAAGCTCCATTCTGCTTGTGCGTTTTACACTTAGCTGCAGACTCAAAGTTTCCAACGTGGGAGACATTAGTTGTTGGTTGCAGTGCAATCGTGACTGATGTTGCGTCAGTAAACATTTTGAGGAGCAATGCTCAACTTTCCTTGACGCGGAAAGGGAAGGATCAAGCCCGAAAATGTGTTGCACGAGAGGATAATGCATGATATCCATGCATAGTCCAATTAAGAAAAAAGCCATAGATTCCCCCAACACATCACGTACATTGGACGATGAGCATTACAAAAAGAGCAAAAGGGCCCCTGCGGGAATTGAACCCGCGACCTCCTGCACCCGAAGCAGGAATCATACTACTAGACCAAGGGGCTCTTTGATGAAAGTCGTGCATATCGACAATAATCAGCTGTTTCTTTGATGA
Organism: Rhizoclosmatium globosum; assembly: GCA_002104985.1. Taxonomy (NCBI): domain Eukaryota; kingdom Fungi; phylum Chytridiomycota; class Chytridiomycetes; order Chytridiales; family Chytriomycetaceae; genus Rhizoclosmatium; species Rhizoclosmatium globosum. The sequence continues at coordinate 50,760 of MCGO01000043.1, read as the reverse complement.
ACAAGAAGGTGTCAAACAGCAAGTGAACTCCCTCTTTCCCAACAATCTCTCTTCGTGCCTTCTGCTTCTCCCAAGCTCCAACCAACCATCAGACCCAACCTTCAACCAAACTCTGCATTCACAAAATGGAGTCACAGGGGATTGAACCCTGGGCCTCATGCATGCGAAGCAGGCGCTCTACCACTGAGCTATAACCCCATACGATACAGTGGGACTAGTACTCTATATCCAATACTTGGAATGCTCCGAGAATTACATCGCGCAAATAGTTTACATCTCAAATCTGCTTAGCAGTTTGAATATAAACAACAATCGATGAGTTGAACACTGTTTTCTCAGTGTTGCGATTCAACCCACACACTACGAACAGAAGGTCGTTCATTTTTGATTAATGGATGTGAGCTGTGATGGTATCGCTTTATCGGATTTTATTGTATGTGGCAAACGAGGCATTAAGCAATCTGAGGTTTAAAAGTCCAATAGCACCTTCATATACTCGTAAACGTAGAAAGACACTGCATGCATAGGAACCACTTTCATGAACCCAATAGACAGCCCAACAAAGAACCCACGCGGGCCCTTCTTTGCATAAATTGTCTTTGTAGTCTCCCACGTCGTAGGGAACTTTTTGACGCCTCCATTGCCTGCACCATTCTCAATCTTTCCTGCGATTTGCATATGCCGCCGAATCACTTCAAATGGATAACTTGCTGTCTGTGCAATGAGTCCACTCAAACCTCCAACAGTCAATTGCGCCCACCAAGTCAATTGCCTCGACTTTCCTTCTTCGTCCAATGTTCCTTTCCTGCGAGTAGACTCATAGGTCCACCACCCGTCCCGTTCGACCGCCCATGCCTTCATTCCTTCATAACACATGAATGACACACCCGCATACGGAATCATTCCATAAGTAGTAGGCACAAATCCACGGTAAAAGTTCATAACGCCTCCAATAAACTTTCCATGGCGGGAGTAAGGATTTGGTTCATGATAAATCATCCTTCCAGTCTCCACAAGCCCTGGACTCTTCATTTCGCCATCAGTGCCTGCTTTCGGCATTCGAATTTCATATGCGAGTCGTGTACGTAGTAGATCGAGCGGGTACGATGCGAATAGAGAGGAAACGCCAGCCATTGATCCGGCCACCAGTCGCCTCATGGGTGTTTCGTCTTCTTTTCGAGGCATAATAAGTGTTTTGTATTGCTCGTAGGTCATGAATTTGATAGCAGCATAGGGGAAGATTCGGAGAAGGGTTGCTGAGTGTCCTTGGAAGAGACCAGGAACGCCATAGACGGAATGAATATCGCGGATTGCACGGAAGACACCCAAGAAGGAGCCTATAAGGCAAAGATGGAGAGGTAAGTAAAGGAGCGCCACACGATGAGTGTATTTGATATAGAGGGAATGGGGGAAACAGGGCCATGTGCCCGCCAATCAAGGACAGCAGCAAGAAGGAGCACGCACCCGAGTATTTGATGTATCGAGGATTGTCAGTTTGGAAGAGGATCTTAACCCGATCCATTGGCGCAATAACTGTCTTTGCGCACAACCGGCAATTCCACCCGCAACAAAGCTCTTGACAACATACGCCGTTGTTCGCTTATTTGCCTTGGTCTCTGTTGAAACCGACGATGCCGTTGATCCTCCTTCAGCTGTCATTTGTCAAACGTGGGCTCGTGGGATCTCGGAACACAAAATCAAAGTCACGAAAATCAAAGAGAGAAGCGAAACAAAGGATTCCTGCCCAAACAATGGTCCGTTTGTCTGACCGAAAGTAAAAAAGAACGCGTAAAGGCCTTCCATCACCTTCTAGTTCTTCTGTTCACGCACGCCGCTGCTTCGGTATGTTGACGTGCTCCATCGTCTGGAGATTGCTATTGGAAGGGGGGCTAAGATTTACGCAAAGCGCGCCTTTCGTAAATCCACCCATCATCATCACTTTCTTTGATACGAAAGGTCACTAACGCCGCTCCACTTTGTCTTCTAGAACTGACTTACAAAACCCAAACACTCACAAGCCTCCACGATTAGCTAAAAAACGCTACAACCAAGAACAGTTAGCCAATAATGCAACACGACCAGCAACAATACGTTCACCTTCAACTTCATGACGACATAAACGCGTTCAATCATTCTGCTGCTCAACACCACTTGGATCAACAAACAGGTCTCTATGGCTCCACTGATGATGGATCCTATTATGGATACTACCCAACTGAGGCACAGTACGCTGCACCAAGTCAAGCACATCAACCAATCATCCAGGCAAAAACACCTTCTGGTAAGAGACCACTCCGTCCCGCAGGTGGAAGTATTCCAGTGTCAGGGCCTTCTGCGGCATCCTCCCACGTACGCACTCTTCCTGCAAAAGCAGGAAGCGCATCTACAAGCACAACCAATTTCGGGAATGTGGCGAACCAAAGCGCGTTTATCAACAAGCTATACACTATGCTCGAAGAGGCCGATCAAAACCTTATTTCATGGGATCAAACAGGAACGTTCTTCATCGTAAAGAACACTACAGGTTTGTATTTGATGTGTAGACAACTATTCCATTGATATTCTCGTTTTTCAAATAAGCAGACTTTTCAAAGACTGTACTTCCTCTTTATTTTAAGCACAACAATGTAAGTATGATTCAAGAAATTGAACTGGAAGAAATCTAAACAATGCCCTCTAGTTTGCAAGTTTTGTACGTCAACTGAACATGTACGGATTCCACAAAATCAACGACTCGTTCTTCAAACTCAATAACACGTGCTCCGAAGTATGGGAATTCAAGGTACTAAACCCATTTACACATTTCGAGAAAGATATTCACCCAAACTCGCATCTTAGCATCACGACTTCCGCCGTGGTGAATTCGCCCTTCTCTCCAACATTAAGCGGAAAGCACCCAAATCCTCGTCCAGTGGATCAAAGTCGACTTACGCGACGACACGACCCTACTCAAACCACACAGTCAATTCCAGCATCGCTTCGTCGCCACTTTGTATGATGACTCCACAACTTCCAACTGGTAGCACTCCAACGGCACTCAAGATGGACAGTTGTAGTGACTTGTTGCCGGGCAACACTCAGTATTTGCTACATCAGCAGGTGAATGCCGCTGATAATGAGAAGGTGGAAGAATTGATGGGGCGTGTGTTTGAGTTGGAGACTAAATTGTGGGTGCTTTTTACTATTCATTGAGACGTGTATCTAACGCCTGATTCGACACAGGGCAACGCTTTCTGAATCTTATGAGCTGGTTTGTAACCAAGCCCTTGGCTGTAAGAAGGAATTGGATGGGTACAGCGGGGTAAACTCACACCACCTTATCATATTATGAAAATAACAGGTCAAACAGGTCATGACCCACGTCGTTTCTCTCCTCGCAACAATGTCTCAAAATGATCCCTCCCTTCGTACGTATTGTAATGGGTTGGTCATAAGCTGTGTACTAAGTCCCATAAAATTTAGGCTCTGAAGTACAATCCCAACTCGCAAGACTTGCCCAAGCTACTTTAGAGCTCACATCTCCTCATGCTGTTCAATATTCTTCAACGGTAGCGGCATCAAGCTCCAGGAAACCCTCAAAACGACAAGCATCCATTGATGACGATGATGACCTAGACGCGGAAGACAACGATGATGATGACGATAACGTGAAGGAGGACTCTCCATTTGAAGAAGAAGAAGACGGGATTGCTACAATCAACGAAGATGTAGAAATTGTGCCAACAAAATCATCACATAAACGAAAGAATACCGGTGGAGACAAGAAAGGAGAGCAGGTTCACAAGAAGGGGAAAATGAATTCACTGAGTTTGATGACACCACCCATTGGCAATCATGGGAAGGTTACTGTGAAGGAGGGCCAACGAAAAAATCGTCACGAACCAAGGCATGATATTGATGGCAATCATTATCAACTCTTCCCTTTTGCATTAGTTCGATATTATCCAAATATACGTGGAAGTTTTACACAAAACACAAGTTTTGAAGTATATACGTTGTTCTTAATTTAATATTTGGAATATAACAAGGGGAGCACTCATCCATCGCAACAGTGAGAGACTAATGCAAGCAAAAGAAAAACCTTTCATCAAAACACCACCACCAACAACAGCAAACCGTAACCAACCAACACAAAACGTCCGAAAAAGAAAAGAAAAAGACACCCAATCCCTCAAGAACAACAAACTAAAGGGAAAGAGATAGAGGCAACACATACTTTCCCTTTTTACGCAACAACAGTAAAGACTTGGCCCACTTCACCCTGGCTTTCACCTTCGCTGGCCTGGGCGTCTTTGCTCTCCAACTCCAATGCAACTCTGACAGCCAAATTTCTACCATCCACATTCAAGTGGCTCTCCTCCAAGTCCTTCAACACACGCTGCTGTTCCTCTTCACTTGTCAACTCAATAAACCCAAATCCTTTGCTGCGTCCGTTGCGGAGGGTAACAACCTTGGCAGAGGCGACTGAGTACTCGCTGAAGATTTTGGTAAGAGCAGCAGAGTCGACTTTGAATGGAAGGTTTGCGACAAAGAGAGATGTTTTGGAGAGTGGACCTGAGAGACGTGGCTTTTGAGTTCGTGGAGCGCGTGGGGTGCGGGGCTTTGGTTGAGTGGCAGTTGTTGATTGGGGTTGGTCGGATGGGGTGGCTGGAGCGGCGGTTCCTTCAGCAGCCACAGCAGTTGTTTGAGGAGCAGATGGTGTGGTTGCGTCAGCTGGCTTCTTGGATTTCTTGGATCTGCTGTTACGCTTTTTGAGAGGCTTCGCGTCAGTGTTGTCGGATGCATTCGCAGTAACGGAAGCTGGAGCTGCAACACCTTCTTCAGCAGTAACTGGTGCTGAATCAATTCTGGCTTCAGCACCCTCTCCAGCGTCTTCCTTCTTTCCGCGTGGCTTTCTGGTCTTCTTCTTTGGAGCGGTAGGTGCTGTACGGTTCCATCCTCATTCACCTTCTCAGGTTGTTGCTGCTGTGGTTGACGTGGTTGTGGTTCCTTAACCTCTCTTGGTCGTGCTGCATCAACATTGATGACTCTGCCGTTAAGTTCAGATTTTGCGAGGGTTTCGACGGCCTTAGCAACAGCTTCCTCGGTTGTGAAGGAGACGAATCCGTAACCTTGGGAGCGACCAAACTTGCGAATAACACGGGCTTTTCCGCTAAATTAAAATAATATTAGAGTTGTTGAGCTGCGTGAGGTAGGTGGTGTCATTGGGAGGGGGACTGATTGTCACGCCAAACAACCTCGCATCATACAATCCACCCAAAGCTCGCACCATCCACCAACGACACGAACTTCCTTCTGCAGTCTATCTACACTCCAATCTGCATCACCATCCACCCACTAGCCAGCCAAGCACTCCTTCTATCGGCCACGCAGTACTCACACTTCTCCAGCCGATGCAAAGTGGGCAGCCAAGTCGCTGTCAGTTGTTTGGAAGGCCAAGTTGCCAACAAAGACTTTTGGCTGCGCTTCAAATTCCTGGTTTGAAATTGAGGTGGTTGCGGTGGCGACTGCGGCGGATTCGGTTGAGGACATCTGATTGGTTGGCTGGATTTAGTTGTTTGATTTAATTGGATTAGGCTTGAAGGAGAAGGGGAAGGTGGGTGTGAACTGTGACAGGGAGGCTGGAGTGTCACTGTGGAGGAGCTAAGCACACCTTTGTTTTGGAAATGTTTTTGTCTGTTGGATCGGAAAGGAAAAGAAAAGAAAGAACGCATATTTTTATTAATCGAATAATAGTGGTACTAATTCTTGCTAAATAGGAATATTAGGCTTTGATTATCAAGGGAAGTCGAAGGGCGGTGGCGGGAAGTACCGCTTGGCGCAAAGTCTCCAACAAAAGAATGGCAGCCTTCAAATGCCAACTACTATCAGCCTCATCGTCAAGAATACCATTGCTCCTGTTCCTCGCCCTTCTATGCACTGTCTTTCTTTTGTTGGATTCAGACACGGATTTCCCCGGCTCACTCCCATCCAAGTTGAACGATACAGTCCATATCCCGCAGGAATCAATAGACTACGTCAAGGTACTTCCACAAACCATACTCTGCTGACTCACAAGAAGTACATAGTTCTCTATTCTGCCATATGCTCAGTCTGCCTTCTGTCCCTTCTCTCAACTCGAACAATGGAACTGCACAACTTGCGTAAAAGGATCTCTTGGAACAACGAATATAACAACGTTTGGAGGAACTGCCTTCAAAGCATCAGGGTCTGATCATTTGCGATTCATAAGCGTCTGTTAATCAATGCTGAGTGCATTTTTTAGCTACACTGCCTTCAACCCTTCCACGAATACTATCATTGTCGCCTTTCGCGGATCAAGCACCTTAGACACGTGGATTTCTGACCGTAAGATGATTTCGTCTGTTTCGTCATACATAACCTTTCATTCAACAGTCTTGATTGCGAAACCTGATTATGACCTCCCTGCCGCTCCACCAGGAACAAAAGTTCATTTTGGATTCCTTACTTTGTGGCATGAAGTTAGACTTGAAGTCATTGAATTGGTGAAAGAGCTGCTTGCAGAAAAAGGGGAATCCTTGAACCTATTGTTCACAGGCATAGTCTCGGGGGTGCCTTGGCAACAATAGCCGCCGTAGACGTATTTCAGCATCTCGCCGACATTATTGTACGTCCCTATTTGCCCCTTTTCTGACACGAACCTCATATTCATAAACCTTTTACTTAGTCGCCTTCTCAAATTGCACTTCTTACATTCGGTCAACCCCGCGTCGGAAACCCAACTTTTGCAGCATGGGTGAATTCGTTCCACTTTACGCGTTCCATTCGCGTCACGAATCAGAATGATTGGACTCCGCACCTTCCTCCCCATTTCAGTGGATTTAAACATTTTACGGAAGAATGGTGGATTGTTAATGACGAAGGTGTTACCCTTGAATGCTGGGATGACAATGGAATCGAGGAGCCTGATGTTTCAGTGGCAGTTGTGGAACAGCAGGGTGGAATACCTGTGGGATGGCCTTGGAAACGGAAGCCAGTAAGAGAGGGAAGAGAGCCCCAGTGTAGGGATCGGTGGAATGGTATGTACACTGTGAGCAAACACGCGTGGGTTTGGAATGAGCCGATCGGCTTTCATGTTTGTTTGCCAGTTCCGTGAATATTGTATTATTTCGTGAATAATAATGTTGTCCTCTTTCTGCAACCGTGCTTTGAAATCATTCACAACTCAACACTCAATGGCTTCATCATCAAGTCTTTTGTCGTGGGACCAACTCCGCGCCCTTTGTGATCCCGAACCAGACAAGGTTAATGGTCCAGCCAATGTTCAAAGTTACTTGAGGCTCTTTGGGCAACCAGAGTCTTCAGTTGAAGTAACCTTCTACCGAGACCTTTTCTTCTGGTGTCCCTACTGCGAAAAAGTTACTTTGTTCTTGGAAGAGAAGCGTATCCCATATCGAGTGCGGAAGGGTAAGTTTGAAACTTTCAGCGTTGGTGTTATGAGACCTGATCCATCCATTTTCATCAAATAGTCACAATGTTCTGTTACGGTGAAAAAGAAGCCTGGTACAAGAAGCTGGAGCCAAGTGGAATGCTTCCAGCCCTATCGCTTGGTGACGAACTCCTTACAGAATCGATGAGATTCTCGTTGCTCTTGAAGCGAAATACGGACCCTTGGAATTCGGCATGACAGATTCAACTGTTATTCCACTTCGTAAGCTCGAACGCCGTCTGTTTTCGGCATGGTGTCAATGGCTTTGTTACCCATCTTCCTCAAAAGCCGATGAAGATCGACGTGCAGCGACGTTTACTTCCATCGCTCAGCAAGTAGAGGGAGCTCTTTCAGTGACACCAGGGCCGTACTTCCTCCCAACGTTCAGTATCGCCGATGTTGTCTTTATTCCATACGTTGAACGAATGCGTGCTTCCTTGTATTACTACAAAGGTTATGACATTTGCGCTCACACCCGAAAATCAGCGAATGGTTCGACGCGCTCTGGACTCGCGAGGTATACCGTGGTCTCGCCTCCGACTTCTTCACTCATGTTCACGACCTGCCGCCTCAAATGGGTGGTTGCTATGTATCTGCAAATGGCGATGGCTCAAAGGAGAGACAACTGGTTAACCGAGGCCCTTGGAATGCGGTTCCACAGTTTTCTCCACAAGAGACTCTTGACGAGTGGAAGAAGGAGGCGTTAAGGCGCTGTGTTCGCCATAAAGATGCTATCGTGGCTGTCAATGCCGATACGGACAAAGCGCGCTTTGATGCTGCATTCCGTTTTGTTCTTGGTGGGTTGGTTGGACATCAAGGTGGGGCACCCCCAGCCGGAAGTGCTCTTGGTTTAAGGCATCTGAGAAATCAAATCTCTATTCCAAGAGACATGTCTGTCGGAGCAGGTGTTGTCATGAGGCAAGCATTAGAGGATGCAGCAGCATTAGATTCTGACTTGCAGCCACCGGCATTGCCTGTGAAGCATCGCAGAGATCAAGATGCTAGGCCATTCCAGAAACTATGATTCTTTTCTCTTTATTTCCTTCATTCATGAAAAATATGACTGGAATACGAAGTCCTCCCGATTTCGGGAAACATATCCGCTTATCGATTCTTTCTTTATTCGGCACTCCATGATAAACATCGAGTTAAATTATGTACATAATTGATATCGTGGGAAAAAAATGGAGTCACAGGGGATTGATCCCTGGGCCTCCTGCATGCAAAGCAGGCGCTCTACCACTGAGCTATAACCCCGATATCAGGAAAGGTAAAGCTCATTATAATGTGATTAATTGTGCAACTTGCACATTCGATTATTATATTTTTTGAATTAAATAATAAAACTGCAGCAATAAACGAGACATTTACTAGAAAAGCTATTAATCAATGAGATCTCTAATCGTCCTTCTTTCCGTCAAAGAATCCAGCAACCTTGTGCTTCAGCATATCTTCAACTCCTCCGGCAACCTTGTGCTTCAACAAATCCTCGACTCCTTCCTTGATATTGTCCAATGGCTGGTCAGTTTCATTCTCACCGTCGAAAATCTGAGAGACCTTCTTCTTGATCTGTGGAATTTGACATAAATCTCAATAACTCTAACGGCACACCCGAAACTCGTACCTTGGCAAGGTTCTCGTCAATCTTTTCGTCGTTCTTGTCAAGGTATGGTTCAAGGATGTTGTTGTAGACAACAATAGCACCATCGAATCTTGGGTGGACGAGGTAAACAACAAGGAGAGCCTTGAAGGCGTAGTAGTATGGAATCCAGTACAACAATACATCGGAGAAGAGTTCGATGATGGACTGGAGTAAATAGTGTCAGAAAGTGATATAAGGCTACAGAGACCTTACCAAGAATCCGTAAACTACCCAATAGGTGAGCCATTTGGTAGTCAAAGCCTTGTCTTGCTTGTCGATAGCCTTGAAGGACTGGTAAGCGGGCCTACACAACAGTTAGTGCTGTGAGCAAGCCACACTTCCAACAAGGTTCACATCCAATATGGTGCAACTCTCCCAAAGGCTCTCCACTCAGCTCTCTTACTCCATCGTATACATCGTCGTGACTGCTGATGAAACGCTCCTTACCAAAGGACACCCAACAAGGTGGCAATGATCTCTCCAAACACATTGAAGAAGATGAAGAAGAAAGTGAAGGCTAGGAAACCTCCGACGAGGTACGCCTTGGGGATATTGGTTTTCTATTGTTTTGACAGAAGCGGTCAGCAACGTAGGTGGGTGGATCGGTTGTTTGAGGCGTTACGCACCTTCTCGAGCTCAATAATTTGAGGGTACTTGGCAAGCTCCTTGTCAAACTTGACGAAGTAGACTGGTAGAAAGATAATAAGCAGAGAAAGGGGCAGATGGGTTGCGGGGCCTCATACCGTTGAATTGTTCCATTTGCGTGATGTTTTCAGGCTTGCCCCCAACTCTTCCAAACTGTTGCGAGACACATGCATTGAAGTTCAAGTGTGATTTATTGAATTATAACAATAGTGCAAAAAATACAATAAGCGTGCTTTCAAGCATATTTGCCACTGCTCCATTCTTTTGTGCAGCTGGAGCTGGAGATGAAGTCGCGCTCTCTGCCAAAAGCGGAGCACCAACAGTTGGCGCACTGGTCCACCATAAGTGCTTGAGGAAGCTGAAGCTAAAGCAGAAACGGTGGTGGCTGTTGTTCCAAGAACTTGAGGACAAAGGGCTTGGAATTTGGCGACCTGGTAAGTAAAGATCAGTATTCCACGGAAACACTTATAAACTATCTCACTGTAGTATTCGTCGTGGCGCTAAGAGTACCAGCACATCCGGATTTTGCCATGCAGTTGTAAAAGACAGGAGAATCTGCAGCCCAATTTGAGCAGACTTTTGTAATCATTTCGACGTTCAAGTTGGCGACAAAACCAGGAATCTTTGTTGAAGAAAGTAGAAAGATTCTATTAGTCGCAGAAGTAACAGTGTAATTCGATTTTTACTTGGGCAACACAGCCATAAGAGCATGCCGGAAGGCTTGTAAGAATGGCACTTGCGTCACTAACAACATCAGCTTGCGCGGAAAGGGCCAGGAGGAGCGTGACTAAGAGACTGTTTGTTTTCATGTTTGTTTTTGTTTCCAGACGAACAAGGGGTTGGCTCACGAGTCACTTATGCCACCAAGACCTGCCCTTGCACGAAAAATCTGAAATAATTAATAAATATAATGGAATAATTTATGTCACAGAGAGAAAGAGGTATGACGTTCCTGAGCACTCCCGCCCCCTCGCATATCAATCAACGTCTCACTCCTTAAAAATTCTGAACGAAACAAACAATCGTGAAAGAAATGATCTCGTTCGACTTGGTCCAAAAGTCATTCCAAAATGGAAACCGAAATCTTAACGGCCGCCTGTGCCGCCGTTGCCATGTCTTTCTTGATCTATCGACTACTTCTTACACCGCCTTCTTTCTCCACGAACGACATCCCAGACCTTACCGGCAAGACCGCCATCATCACAGGTGCAAACAGTGGCTTGGGTCTTGCATCTGCAAAAGCAATGGCCGCAAAAGGTTTGCCCACCACCCACTCTTTGAAGCTTATTTCTAATTCAGACCCACCACAGGATGCAGAATGTAAGCTTGCACTTCTCTTGAATCACCCTTCAATCCCACGTGTTCTTAACCCGGATAAATTACAAAGTGTCCTTGCATGCCGATCAGAAGATAAAGCAAACGCCGCTATTGCCGAAATCAAACAATCAGTGCCAGATGCTGATCTCGTATTCATGCGCCTGAATTTGGCCGATTGGGACAGTGTCAAGTCGTTCGCAGAGCAATACAAAAAGTCCAAGCTTCCAATCCACATTCTCATGAACAATGCTGGTATGTTCATTTTGAATCATATAGCTGAGGTGCTGAAAGGTTTCGGTCATTAGGAATCATGGCTCCACCACTCTTTGAAATGTCGAAACATGCTGTGGAACTGCAGATGGCTGGAAACCATCTGGGTCATTTCTATCTCACATTACTGTTGATGCCAATCATCGAAAAGACTGCCAATGCAAACAAGAACGGCACAGTCCGTATCGTGAACCTCTCCTCCTTGGCGCATTGGGGAACATACTGGCGGGGAATTGATTTTAATAACATCAACAACCCACGAACTTATAACGCTTGGTTGGCGTACGGACAATCGAAATTGGCGAATCTCTTGTTTTCGAACCAGCTCCAGAAACGAATTGAGGGTCGCTTGGGATTACAAAATGTGTTTGTGAATGCTGTTCATCCAGGAGGCGTTGCAACAAATTTGGCTGTGGGAAGTGCATATATCCGACATCTGTATAATGCAACCTTCGCCAGTTTCTTTATTCTCACATCTGAGCAAGGATCCCTGACTCAGTTGTACTGCGCTACTTCGGAGGAAATCCCAAGAAGGGGTCTTAAGGCGCGTTATTTTGTCCCGACAGCTTCTTTGGCCACTCCTAGTTGGCATGGAAGAGACGAACGCTTAGCAGAGGAATTATGGGACTGGAGCGTGGCGACGTTGGAGAAGAAAGGTTTCTCAGTTCCGTCGGTTTAGATACCGGGTGGTAATAAATATCAAACAAATTCACCGCAAAAGAGAGATATGTTTGTGAGTCAGCATCTTCCAGACTCGAGGCCCTCTTATCAGAGAACTTAGAGCCTATTCGGTGGAAAAGCATTTAGTGCGGAAGACGTACCTGATCTCAAGGGAAAGACAGCTATCATTACAGGTGCAAACTCAGGACTTGGACTAGCGTCCACATATATGATGGCCGGAAAAGGTATGGCGAAGATTTCACTTTTGTAGACGTAAAGCTAAATATTCTATTCTGTCGAAGGATGCCAAATGTAACTTTTATGTGATGTTGTGCCGTAGAGCTGTCAAACTCACAGTTGAATGCATAGTATTATGGCCTGCAGATCTCAAGAAAAGACAAATACAGTCATCGAAGAAATCAAAAAGAGTATCCCAGACGCGATGTGACTTTCATAGAGCTCGATTTATCAGACTTGAAGAGCATTCGAAACTTTGTCGTACAATTCAAAAGCACGAAGAAGCCAATTCATATTCTCATGAATAATGCTGGTTTGTGTCTTCCATTTTGCTGGGTGTACGTTGAGGTTCTGACGTCTTTACAGGAATTATGGCATTGGACACTTTTGCACTTTCCAAAAACGGTGACTACAATCATGCTTCGCAATTAAACTCCTTATGACTCCAATTAGATGTTGAGATGCAGTTGGCTACGAACCACTTGGGCCCATTCTACCTCACTTCGCTTCTCTTACCAATCATCAAGGAGACAGCAACATCTTCTGGAACAGCACGTATTGTGAATCTCTCTTCAGCAGCGCATTCATACACTTACAAGCTTGGAATTGACTTCGAAAACATCAATAATGCAGAGAGTAAGAGATTACTTTGATTTCTCGTAACAGCTTACACATTTCCTCATCCATAGAATACAGCGCATGGTCAGCGTACGGTCAAAGCAAGCTTGCCAATATTTTGTTCTCGAATGAATTGCAAAAGAGACTTGAAGAGAGTGGTGTATCCAACGTCTTCGTGAACTCGTGCATCCCGGAATCGTTTCAACCAACTTGGCCAGTAACGTCACATTGCCATGGATTGTTACTTCAGCTCTTGGTTTTGTTGCCGCGACTCCTGCTAGGGGTGCGCTTACACAGGTTTGTATTAGAATTATGACATCCCAGCCGTATAGGTAATAACATCAATTCAGGTTTATTGCGCAACTTCAAATGATATAGTTGAAAAAGGATACAAGGGAATGTACTTTGTTCCAACTGCAACCATGGGCGAAACAAGTGCGTTCGGTAAAGACGAGAAACTTGCACATGAGCTGTGGGAGTGGTCCGAAAGAACGCTCAAGGAAAAGGGCTTCGAATCTGGATTCTCTTTTTAATTCCATTTTCATTATCTGTCATTTATTTGGTTCAGTTGTGTTCTTTTTTTAGTCCACTTACTGTTGTGTCGGAACCTACCACCAAAAGATGGCCCGGTCCTTCACCATTCTCCTATCGATAGTGCTCACTTTTGTGGTTACGCTCGTAGTTGTGAACCTGACGCAGACGGCGCCCCTTCACCAATTCAGCCAATCAAAAGCCGTCCATGTTCCCCCGCCATCCAAATCGGCAATCCACCCAAACGACAAAGAAGCGCTGATTGCCGCTGGCTGTTTCGTGGACCCGACAACGTACAAGCCGGAAGTCAAGATCAACAGCCCGCTTCCCGACTCTTCCTTCGAGGCCTGGGAACGCATCGACAACACTTGCGCAGCTGTCACGCCAGAGCACTTGAAGGGCTGTCCAATCCCGAATGCGTACCACGGCGTCTTTGGCGATGGGATGGAGTTCAAGTTCCACCACTATGTCTCCTTGAAGAGCGTGCACGACATTATGCAGCCTTTTGGAATGTATATTCATGGATTTGATTTCCCAATGAAGAACGAGCTGTTCCAGAAGGTATGCCCCGTGTGTGATTTCACTGGCGCAAACTCATCATTCACACACAACTAGGCCATCAAAGAATTCAACCTCATCTTGGTTCCCAGCCGTAGAGCCAACAAAGTGTTTCACATTGATATCAAAGTGAAGGAACACGAGTCCGATGTTTTGCGTATGGAAATCATGAACGTTTATGGAGGAATCTATGCCGATTTCGATGTGTTCTGGTTAAAGCCCCTCCACAATCTTCCACGATTCGACAAATCAAATCCATTACCCGAACCGAAACCTCCAAAGAAATCTCTCCTCTCGGGCGAGTACGAGACTGTTCTCGGCGAAGAAGAACCAGATATCGGTGTTGGAAACGGAATCTTAATCAACAAGCGATGTGCGCGATTCATGTTTGATTGGTACAAGTTTTACGTCATGTTCCGCGATGAGGAGTGGAGAGAGCACTCTGTATTGTTGCCACACACGTTGTGGAAGACAACTTACCAGCCTGGAGGTCACTTGGGTCAGCAACTGCACGTTGAATTAGATACACTTCAGAAACCTGATTGGGCGCATCGTGATTGGGTACATACAAAAGAAGGTTTCAAGAACTGGGATTGGACGAAAAACTACGCTTGCCACTTGTGGTACCGTGCATACGGCAAGAAACATACATTCGAAACGATCAAGACAGCTGACGATCCAATCGGTCGTATGGCTCGATACATTTTGTGGGGTGACAAAACAAAAGGGTTTGAAAACAACAATGATTACTTCAACATCTGGAACTAATTATGGTGGAATAAAAGACAGAGTAATTCGTTTGTGAAATGTAACGATCGTGTAATCCCTTGTCCATTTCACCGTATTTCTTTATCGTATTTCTAGCATACCTCGGAAATATTATGAATATGAAAAGATAAGGGTAACAATGGCCATAAACACGTTTTAAATACGAAAAGAAATGGAGTTGGGTGGCATGACACTTCCAAGTGAGGTCATTGCACAAGTCTTTTCGTGGATCCATCCACGGACTATAATGCGTTATCGCTTCCTCTGTCGCTGCATATCTGCTATCGCCACATCTCGCTCATTTGCCGTCCTAAACATGGAAAGATTCATCTCGTCCAAACACATCGGAAAAGTCAAGTTGCTTCCTTATCGCACATATATGCAATCTGGTCTCGTAATTGATTATGATCCAGCGTGTGATGATATCGCATGCGATAGTGAGCTTCGTATCGACTGGTTTCGATTGCCACGAGTTCATCAAGAGGTGTATTATTCTATGTATCTCTACCAATCGAATGAAGTCCCGCTGCTAGAATGTCGACAGATTTCGGGAATGATTGGCCGTCTCCCAGCTAAAGTAGGGAGCTTGAAGTCCCTCAAAGTCCTACATCTGAGATCGCTAGGAATATCAGGACCGATCCCGAAGGAGCTCGGAGAATTGATTAAGCTTGAGAAGTTGATGATAGTCAAAACTTGTATGGAGGGTCCTCTGCCTCAAGAGCTTGGAAATTTGACGAATTTGATGATCATCACCATGAGTAGTTGTGGTTTAAACGGCCCCATTCCAGTATCATTCGGTGACTTGATGAAACTCACTGTCTTAGACTTACGGAATAATTATCTTGAAGGTGAAATTCCTGAGGTGTTGGGCTCATTATCCTCACTACAAGTCCTCCAATTGTCGCAAAACAGTTTGAAGGGAGAAATCCCGGTCAGTTTCGTGAATTTGACTAAGCTTTACAAATTTACGGCAGATAATAACGAACTGAGTGGACCAATTGACCACTTGGGAAATCTTACCAACCTCATGGTCTTGTCTCTGTCGAATAATTACTTTTCTGGAGAAATACCGTCGTCGCTGGGCAACTTGGAAAGTTTGGTTTTGTTGTCACTGGCAGGGAATGAGTTTGACGGTTTGATTCCGAAAGAACTGGAGAATCGCATACATCGCATACAATTGTAGCTCTAGAATAATCTGATTGATTCTCCATCTGAATCAGCCGCATTAGTGTGTATTGTGTACGAAATAGTCGCTAATTGACAAATGGCAATGTAGAACTTTTCTTTTTTCAGAAAGCAAACAAACAAAAAGCAACAATGATCCGGGCCGCCGTCCGCCGCTTTTCGACGACCAAGGCCGTGTTTGCAACGCCGCCCGCGCTCGAGGAAACACTGACGCGGTTTCTGCGGACGACGCAGCCGCTTCTTTCTGGCGCCCATTTGAAGGAACCGTGGCAAAGGTCGAGGCATTTGGCGCTTCGACGACCGGCGCCGATCTTCAGTCGCGGCTTGTGAAGAAGGTTTGTTGGTGGACGCCGGGGAACGTTTGCGCTGACTCAGACCGAAAAGGACGTGTTTCCGCTGCCGCAGGATGTCCAGGGGAGAAGTCTGCAGGCCCGCAGTCCGTTGTGCATCAGATCAAACTGGTGGTTCCTGCTCAAGTTGAGTTTTGGATGGAGAGAGTGAATTCATGGCCTGTTCTAACTTTCCTTGTAGCGACCATCCAGCCCATCCTCCAACACTTATTGCAAAGCCCCCTCCAAATGATGTTTTGTCAAGCTTTCAAATTGAGCGTGCATCTGGACTTATTCACAATATGCTTCACTTCAAAGATCACATTCAAGAGTTGAGTCTGATTGCTGTGAACCGAAACCTTGTTTCTGACTCTTTCGTTCTCAGCAATTCAACATCGGCTACTTATCAAAATTGTTTGGCTCAGCTCGAACTCCTGCCGATTCTGTCGATGTTATTACTGGTCCTGATTCTGAGTCAAAACACATTGTGTCATGACCAAAGATCAGATTTATAAACTGGTTGTTGTTGATCAAAGTGGCAAAAAAGCGAGCTTGAAAGAGATTCAGAGGTGATTTGGTCAAGATTGAAGGGAGTCAAAACTCAACCCCTTTCACTCAGACTTTTGTTTGCTATTGGTGCCGACAGTTTGGAAACAGACGCTCAGCCATCAGTCGGTCTCTTGACTTCCACCAACCGTTCGGACTGGGCAAAGTAAGCGCCTTACCCTTGACACCCAAAAACTAAATAACGAACCAACGAAATAAGAACTCCTCAAAACTTGTATCTCTCAGCTCCGAAAACGAACGAAACATCTCAACAATTTCCTCGGCCCTCTTTGTTCTTTGTCTCGACGACCACTCAACAATCGCAAACCCAACTTACTCCCACATTCAATTCATGCACAACACCAACGGCAAAAACCGGTGGTTCGACAAACCTGTACAATTGATTCTCGCATCAAGTGGTCGTGCTGGAATCAATGCGGAGGTGTCAACAGTCGATGCAGGAGTGTACGCGAAGCTTTCAGAGTTTTTGGTGGAACGGGAGCCTGTCGTTGAAAAGCAGATGATGTGCCAGCGGAGTTGTTCCCAATGCCTGTCAATTGAAATGGGTTGTGGATGAAGAGATCCAGAAGGAGATTGCGCAGGCTCAAGTTAAGGTGGAGTCATTGGCGAAATCTACTGAGAGCGTGTTGATGAAGACGGATATCTTTGGAGAACGGTATATTACTGAAGTTGGTAGTTGATTTATCATGTTTGCCTTGTCTTATACTCATATTTGGCTATGACAGCTCGTACTGATCCGGATGCGTTCATGCAACTTGCTCTCAAGTGACGTGGCAAAGGTTGCACAAGTTTGCGGCAAACACCTCCTTGACCATTCCATCTCCTGAAAGCGGTACTTGGTCAGCGGCCTCAACTTATCAAAAGAGTCATGGGAGTTTGTCGAGTCTTTCGACAATGACGATATTCTGGTTCGAATTCAATCGCTTTTATTCTGCACCTCGAGTTCTAACCATATTCAAATCCAGTACGACGACAAGCGTGTCCAATTCCGTGCCGCCATCGAATCCCTCCTCGAAGCCTCCTCCGACCTCACAAATACTCCACAACGACACCTCTCTGCCCTCTACTCTGTCGCCGAAACCGATGCCGAGAAGCAGGAACTCGAATCCGTGTTTGGAGACTACTTGACTTCCTTGAGCGCAAAGAAACTTGGCCTCGACACAACCAACATTGGACTTACACTCCCCGCTGGTTCCGACAGTGGAAAGTTCTATGCTGGATTTGCACAGTCTTGGGCGCACGGATATGGAATCGCGTATTCTATCGGGAAGGATGAGATAAAGTTCTCTGTTTCAACAAAGAAGGGTGGAAAGACGAATGCGTACCGGTTCGCGGATACCTTGAAGCGGACATTTGCTGATCTGATGTTCTTATTCCCAAAACGGTAAGTGTGGTGTACTATGATTACCCCTATTTCTAACTCAACCTTTTCTACATTTTGAAATAGGTCTGAAGTTTGGGGATACGATTGGAAGGAGAAGTTTGCCAAGAAGAAGAAGGAGGAGTATTACTTGAAGACAATGAAGAAGCTGAGTGACGGATACTTGGCGCAGAAAGATAGTTTGGCGAAAAAATACGCGGGACAAATGAAGAAGTGATGATGAGGGGATTATGCTGTATTTGTTATTATTCGTTGAAGGACATACTAGTAAATAAAACCTGCGGAACAAGACCTTAAGTATAATATCAGAGCTTTAATCAAATGAAAACACATCTTCTCTGTCCAATGTTCAAAATTCTCATATAACGCCCATTTAACCCAAATTCACCATTCTCAAAGCTAACATGCGCCCAAGTTTACAAGCAGGCACTTTCAGCTTGACGTGCTCGAAGTCAATGTCCGTTGTTTCAGTTCGAGCGTTGGTGGATATGTAACGGGAGTAGTGAACCTCTTGATGTGCCTTCCGTAAACAGAACCAATGCAATCTATCACCGCCATTGTACATCGAATTTAATTCGATTGTTTCTATGCACTTTTTGGGAATGAATGTGTTCAAATTGTGATGGCGAACGAGCGAGAAGACAGGAGGGTAAGTAGAAGGTGACACAGCCGCTGATATTTCATCAGTCTTGGGATGTATCAGGGAAAAGATGTGGATGAGATGGACTTCATGTTTTGGCAAAAAAAAATTTGGCTGTTTACTCTTCAAATAGTGAAATTTCCATTATTTGCTTCGATAATAGAAAGCAAACCTGGTGGCAACGACCCGGTTAGCCTGTTCCCGCAGCTTCGAATTTACAAAGACGAGACAGATTTGCAAATGAAGCAGGAATGGAACCTTCTAACTGATTATTGTTGAGAAATAACCATGCAAGGCGACAAAGGCCTCCAAATTCCTCTGGAATCAATCCTGACAGTTGATTATATTTAAGATCAAGCAACTCCAGCCTTTCAAGTTTCCAAAAGTATGCGGAATCTCTCCAGAAAACAGGTTTTGGCCCAACATTAAGTTATCAAGCGACGTTATCATTCCTAAATGACATATCGAGCCACTCAGTTGGTTTTCTTGAAGCATAAGATGCCTGAGATGTTCTAGTTGGACGAAACTAGATGGAATAGAGCCACTCAGCCTGTTGCTGGACAAGTAGAGGTACTGTAAATTAGACAATTGCCCCAGCTCAGTGGGTATTTCGCCGGTGAGTTGATTTGAGCTTAAACTCAGGTTCTTGAGCATCATTAAGTTCCCAAGTAATGGAATATTACCAGTGAACTTGTTATGATTTAAGATGAGTTCCTCCAACATTATCAAACTTCCTATCTCAGGCAGAACTGGACCAGAGAGAGCATTATAGCTCAAATTAAGTCGTTTGAGATTAATCAATTCTCCCAATTCCATTGGGATTGGGCCATTCAGGCCAAGAGAGATTAATCTTAGTGACACCAGTGTTGTCAAACGACCCAATTGTGCAGGTAAATGATGAGATTGCAGGAAGACCCAAAAATATTCCAAAGATGTGATAACGATCGGGTGAGAAAGGTATTTGGCGAAGTAGACCTCTTGATGATTGGATGGCAGTCGGAACCAGTACACTTTCATTTCGCATTTGCAATTGGCGTTTACGCACGTTTCGTCAGCGTCAATCACGAGCCCTGATTTTTTGTACACGTCAGCTCTGGGTTTCAAGTCCACCTTCCCAATATGCTTGCTTGAGATGAATCGAGACAGGTTTTCAACAGCGAAAGATCGAGACGACAACATTGCATTGATTGTGTGACAGAGAAGGCGGTAGCGGGCGACACTGTGTGGATGTATCCGCGAGAAGATACGGGCAAGTAGTTCGCGGGGAAGAGCAAGAAGGTTCGTTTGCATTTCAATTGCAGTGTTGACTCAGGAGAGGCGTCTTCAAGCTTAGTCGTCGGTCACTTGTTGATTGTTACTCAAACAAGGGATGTGAAAGAATCCACGATATTGGTTGTTTTTTTTACTCTCCGTTATCCTCTAAAAACTAAAGGGTGAAGTTGCCCTCATTTTCTTTAATGACCTTGATCAGATCTAGTAGCATAAGTCCCGTCAGCTTATTGTTGTGTACTTCAAACGTGGTGAGCGAAAGATTCGCGAGTTCTGGCGGAATGCAACCATCCAATTATCGAGAAGCAATCCAAAAAGTCCATTGAGACATCCAAGCTCTTTAGAAATTGTCTCCGAAAACTGATTGTCTCGCAGGTTCAGCAACACAAGCTTCTTCAAGTTTTAAACGTGTGGAATACTCGCTTTGACTCAAAATCAAGACTGTGAGGTTGTCATTCTTTTTAAAATTACTGATGGAGCCTCTCAGTTGTGTTTGGGTTGCTATGATGCTTGAGCCTTTAAATATATGAAACTTGATGGAATCGCACCAACCAAGTTATAAAAATAGGAACAACATGGACTGTTTATAATATATTTCAAATGGTGAACCAACCGTCTTTAGCTACAATGGCAGCTAGCACATGTGACGGTAACGATCCGGTTAGATTGTTTTGATGTGCTTCGAATATAGAAAGACTAGACAGATTGGCAAAAGAAGAGGGAACACAGCCATCCAATTGATTGTTGTTAAGAAACAAACGCACAAGGTTGTTGAGACCTCCAAGTTCATCGGGAATCCGTCCTGACAGCTGATTATCTCTAAGATCAAGCAACTCCAGCTTCTTCATGTTTCCAAAACTACACGGAATCTCTCCAGAAAACCGATTTTTGCTCAAAATTACACGAACAAGTCCAACAAGCCCTCCTAAATGATAAATCGAGCCACTTAATAGGTTTTCTTTGAGTATAAGCTCCTTGAGATCCTTTAATTCTACGAAATTTGATGGAATCTCGCCAACCAACTTGTTGCTGTATAACATGAGTTTTTTCAACCTCACCAATCGTCCAAGCTCTGGTGGAATTGGACCCGACAGAGAATTAGAGCTCAAATTAAGTTGTTCAAGGTTGATCAATTGTCCCAGCTCCTTTGGGATTGAGCCATGAAACCCAAGTGCGACCAAACTAAGTGACACCAACGTGCTTAAACTTCCCAATTCGACAGGTATACGAGAACGCAAATAAATCCAATGACATTCCAAATTTGTGATGACAATCGGATGAGCGAGGTACTTTGAGTAGTAAACCTCTTGTGAAACTCTAACTGGTCTCAATCCATCGACTGGACGACGACAGACCTCGATCGTTATAGATTTGGAAGTAATGTCCATCCTACCTGCAGTCCATTGGCCCCAATTGCAGAGCGGGAAATGTGCGGTTCCTAAGCACGTTAGAGCATCGTAGAACTAACAGTAAGGGAAGGAAAGAACAGGAAAGGGAATAACAATAAAAGAAACACAACTAGTAAAGAAATACTCCACCTCGTAGCTGCTCGACTTACCCCACTGAAGAGCGCTTTAGGACTAGTGCCGCATGACCTCAACACGGTCTATAGCTCCTTTTCCTACGCTCCGAACGACCAAGTCCAAACGTTAGAACGTGTCATTATACATGCTCGGTTTAGCAATCCGTGGGGAACTAGGTTCCTGCCTCCGCTCAAATATAATAAACTGTCGAGTCGCACCATGATCACCCCGCTGTACCTCTTGATCCATGGCTGCACAACTCCCCTTTGACTAAACGACGTCACCACGGTTATTTCCAGAAGCCGTTATCCGGTCCTAAGCGCTTTACGGTCCATTGACGTTATCCACGTTACTTTTGGCCAGACCTACAACCCACAGGTCCCCTAACTAGAGATTCTTCCTGTGCCCATTGTACCTGTGCTACTTGTTCAACACTATCGCTCAGAACTCGCAACGAGATTCCCTGGCGTGAATATGGTCGACAACAGCGCTCACCCGCAGCGACTGTCGAAGGGTCCTTGAATATACTCTCTATGCTCGCCACAGCACTTCAATTATAGACAACTTCAATCTTTACTGATTTACCGCTGATCCCCATAACAACAAATAAATAAGCAAAGTACATAAATAACCAAATAACAAAACGTAAAAGAATAAATACAAGCCCGTTGCCAAGTCTTTGAACCTAGGTAATGAACAAGAAGAACCCTTGTGAAGTACTTCACACTCTTGATGATTGGATAACATACAAAACCAGTCCACCCGCATTTCACAATTGCATTGAACTTTGTAGCACGTTTTGTCTGTGTCGATTACGAGTCCTGATTCTTTGTATGCCCTTCTGCCACCGACACTGGTGGTAGGCATTAAGTCCACTTTCCCAATGTGATTTCGGGCGATGAATCGAGCCAGGTTTTCAACAGCGAAAGATCGAGACAGCAATATTGCATTGATTGTGTGACAGAGAAGGCGGTAGCGGGCGACACTGTGCGGATGGATCCAAGAGAAGATCCGCGCAAGAAGCTCGCTTGGGAGTATGACATTCATTTTCATTATTTATTTTCCTTCTTCAATGAATAAACCCTCCATTTCGTTCAATTTGATCCCTCATATGAATCGGAAATGGGTCTAGTTTGTTCCGTCGCAAATCTAAAAAGCGTAACGGAAGATCACTGAGCTCCATGGGAATACTGCCGGTAAGTTGATTTCCATTAAGATATAACCCAGACAGTTTCGTGAGGTTACAGAGTTCAGGGGGTATTCTACCCGACAACGAATTGTTTGATAATGACAACGTCTGCAGTTTCGCCATATTCCCCAGATCAGCTGGTATTGACATGGAAAGTTTGTTATTGTTGAGCCAGAGGGAGTCCAGCTCATCGAGGTCTCCGAATGAAGGAGGAATACTGCCACTGAATTTGTTCATTTGAAGCCACAGCCGCTTGAGCTTCTTCAATTGCCCCAAATTACTTGGAAGTGCTCCTGATAAGTTGTTTTCCGCCACATTCAGAACTTCTAGATTACTAAGGCCGCATAGGTCAAGTGCTCCAGTGAGTTCATTCATACTCAGATTCAATCGAACCAAGTTATTCAACTTCCCCAATTCGCTAGGTATACATCCCTTCAAATTGTTCTTGGACAGATTTAATACACGTAGCTGACTAAGGTTCCCCAGTTCGGACGGAATCACACCTCCAAGATTATTCGCATTCAACTCAAGTCGCACCAGATTCAACAACATCCCGAGTTCAACAGGTATACACCCAACGAGCCGATTTTCCGCGAGATTCAAATGAGTGAGATCCAAGCGTCCCAACTGAACAGGCACCTGTCCCAATATCCCGTCCTTGACCAATTAAATCGAGACACATCTTTCGCAGAGTGCGCCAAGTACTTGTTGAAATACACCTCCTGATGGGATTTATGCAGCTGGAACCAGTCAACCCGGAACTCGCAGTGACAATGGAAATCGTCGCACCATTCTTCTTCTTCCACCACGAGCCCTGATTCTTTGTAGGATCCGTTCACAACGAGTTCGACTTTCCCGATTTTGGAGGGTGAGATGAAGCGGGAGAGGTTTAGGGATGCGAAATGGCTTGATGTAAGGACATGCGAGAGATGCCGACATACTGGCCGGTATAGCTGGACGCGGGATGGATGGATCCAGCAGAATATGCGGGCGATTAGTTCGTTGGGGACTGGGACCCCATTGAACTCCATGGACGGTTTTGTAAAGGATTACTGGTTGAACTCGATCTTGGATGTTTGGAGATCAATTTCTGTGCTCCTATCACAGAAGGAGACATAAATAACAGTTGCCTTTTATTACATAAACTTTAATCGGAAGCCAGTGCTCTGCATAGTTGCATAATTCATATTCCCGGTTGGTTGGTCGTCCCCCACTTCCTCATCATCACCACCATGAACCGCGTATGGAACACCAGGACTATTCACTCTCTTCTTTTCCCCTGCCCTTTGCTTGGGAACGTTGGAAACAGGGAAGGATCCTTGGGAGCAGGACTCTCGGTAAAATACGGATGCTTCAACGCTTCCGCCGCCGTAATCCGCTGCTTCGGATCAAACGTCAACAACCGTTCCATCAAATCAATTCCATTCGCAGTTAAACTCGGAAACCGGAGTTTCAAGTTATTAAATGGCTGATGCTTAAAATTGAAGGATTTCGCGTGTGGGAGTTGAGTGAACCCTGGCCAAGTCTTTTCAGAGGGCGTTCCAAGGAGTTTGAAGAATTTATCCAGTTGGTCGATTTCACCGCGTCCGGGTGCTAATGGCTCTTTGTTGACGAGTTCGGCAAAGATACAGCCGACACTCCACATGTCAATCGCTGTAGTGTATTCCTTCGCACCCAGTAAGAGCTCTGGAGCTCGATACCAGAGCGTAACAACAAGCTGCGTCATGTGTCCAGCAGGGTCTCCAAACCTACGCGCCAACCCGAAATCCGCCACCTTCATCATCCCCCGATTGTTCATGAGCAAATTCGATGTCTTCAAATCACGATGCACGATCCATTTACTGTGTAAACAGTCGACGGCACTGAGCAACTGATGCATCAAGTTTTGATTTCAGATTGAAGGAATGGGGAACGCATTGTGTCCATCAGGCCCTTGAGATCGTGTTCCACGAATTCCATAACGATGAATACCCTATCATAAATCCGATTAGCTTGCTGAATCCATTCTGGAAGGGAGAGGACAGTACCCTTGATAACTTGGGGTAACAACAATCTCCTTCACGTCCACGATATTCGGATGTTTCGCCAACAAGAGGGTATATATCTCTCTGAGAGTAGTAATTGGAAACCCGTTCTGTTCCTTCTCGAGCTTCAATTTCTTGAGGGCCACAATCTCGCCTGTTTCTCTGTTCCGAGCTCTATACACGATTCCGTATGAGCCTTCGTCGATTCTGTTTAGTTTTTCGTAGACATCGACTGAACGGCAGATTCTGATTGGAGGGCCGTTGAGTGGCGAAGGAGCGAGGTGGATTTGATTTGAGAGTTGTTGTTGTTGTTGTGTTGTTGTTCGTGGTGAATTGGAACTTGTTTTCGCTGTTTCTTTGATGCGTGTGAGTCATCGACTTCTTCGTCGTCGGCCCATTTCGACTTGGATTTCTGCATTTGGTTTTGGTGTTTGGGTTTGGTGTTGAAGAAGCGCAGTTGGGTGGAAGAAAAAGTTACTTTAAACTGAACAAACTAATGGCTAATCCTATTGTGGGTCCTTCCTTGTTCATTCATTTTGTAGTGTGCTAATTGCTGTACAGGTCTTCTTCGATATCTCTATTGGTTCGTTGTGCTTGTGTCAGCTGAAATGGTTCTAACTCTTCTGTTGATGTTGTGCCTACAGGCGGTCAGCCAGGTACGTTACAACTCATAAGTATCCCATATCTGTCTTCAACTTTGAATCCAGCCGGTCGAATCAAATGGAGCTATTCAAAGACGTTGTACCCAAAACAGCAGAGAACTTCAGGCAACTGTGTACAGGAGAATACAAGTGAGCCCTACTACCGAGTAATAAAGTTGTATTAACAATTCTTTGTCGTCAGGCGTAACGGTGTTCCGCAAGGATACAAGAACTGCACATTCCACAGAATCATCAAAGGTACATACCATCAGAGCAGCAATAATTCCCTTGAAGTTATTTATTGAATTTCCCGTCAACTTCAGATTTCATGGTCCAAGGAGGCGACTTTTTGAAGGGCGATGGAACAGGATCAATGTCCATTTACGGCGGAGACACGTTCCCGGATGAGAACTTTACCTTGAAGCATTCGTCTGCTGGTCTCTTGTCTATGGTATGTGATTTTGAATTTGTGGGTGCTTCTCTCTTCCCTTTAACTCTAAACATTCCAAAGGCAAACTCTGGACCCAACACGAACGGCTGTCAATTTTTCATTACTTGTGCCCAAACTGATTTCTTGGATGGGAAGCATGTTGTATTTGGTGAGGCTTTCTTGTGAAGGTGCACTTGGTCTGAATTAAACACCTCGGTCTAGGTCGATTGGTGGACGGATTATTGACATTGCGTAAGATTGAGAACGTTCCAACTGGTGCCAACAACAAGCCAAGAATTCCAGTCATTATTTCAGAGTGTGGGGAAATGTAAAAGTTACGAATAAAAACTCTAAATCAATGTGACAAACATCTTTTATTATTTGCCTGGTCTTCACTCCATCATCTCTTAAACAGCGAATCTCTGTGCGCTACGATCAAACATGTCTTCCTTTAATTTGAGTTCTTGGAGGTAAATGTGATTTGGAGCAGCATCACGCAATTGGCTGGATAGTTCATTAGATACCATCGCAAAGAATACAAAAAGAAACCACTCACTTTGTCAATCGCGCTGCTACTTCAGCAGGCTTTCCTGTGGCATGAGCAACGACAATCAAGTTGATGAGGGCTTCGGCATCATTGTTGTTCTGATATATTCGTAAATTAGCATTTACAGAATCTTTGAAGACATGTCATGAATGGTAAGTTTTTCATCCACACTATCAGATTCAGTGTTCGATGCGCCCATTCGTATTGCATCCCACTTCCCACCGTTTATCTCAGTTTCCTATCGGATTCAACTTGTTCTGCTCGTCAATTTCCGTTGAAATCGTTCTCCGTCAATACTCCTATGTTTTGTCGAGTCATACAACCCCATCGCCTCAACAATTTTCAAATCTCTGTTCGTGTCTCCATCCTGTCTGCTATTCGTCCGTATCGCTCACTCCTTCTTTGAATGATTGGAGACATACCCAGTTCAATGCATTCCCAAGCAACTCTTCAGCCTCATCAAACTTCCCAGCATGAATTTTTGAGACTGCTTTTGAAGTCAAGAGTTTTGCAGTGGCAGTTGAAGAGGCGGCAAGTTCGTCGAATGTGTAGAAAGCTTCATTGAACTTTTCATCAGCCGACTTTTTGACGTGTCAAAAGTGTTAGGAGTTTATGCAATAAATAAAAGGAATTCTTACGGGGTACAGGTTCGTCCATGCTTCAATCATTTGGGCAAGGGTAGCATCGTCGGCCCAAGTCTTCATTGTAGCGACTTCCTTCTTTGCAAGATCCAGACGGTTCATTTTCAAGAGAGTTTGGATAGTGAGTGCAAGACTATTAATTTCATGGTTAGGGTGATTGGATGGGTTGACATGATTGTGTGGATCCCAAGTCCCTATCCAATATCCTACGCCCACACGATTAAATATAGTACTCACGCCTCCAAGTTCTTTTTGAATGGATGCAGAACAGTAAGAGTGTCATCAGTCAAACCAGCGTTGAACAGGATAGAGGCAACCAGAACAGCCAACAGCGCAGATTTAGGGTTCTCCGCCAACAAAGCCTTCGCCTCCGCGGAAACATCAACGCCGCCCAACTGACGAGCAAGCAATTTGACAGCTCTGAGTTCTGGAGCATCTGATTGAGTAATTTCGTTTGTGGCCATGTTGAGGCGGCCCTGGGCAACGTAGGCGCGGTACAAGTAGACTTTGCGTTCGATGCGGGCGGCGTCAGATGAGATGCGCACGGAGGGATTCGTTGCGTCGTTGATGACTTGTTGGTAGGCGCCAACGTGGAAGGTCTTGCGGAGGCCGTGGAGCTCGTCTGTTGTTTGAATGTTATGAAGGGTATTGAGGGTATTGGATTAGACAGAGTTGGTGGGTAAAGTAGAGAAAGAGAAGAAAGAGAGGGTTACCGATATCGCCCATTTGACTTTACGAGTTTCGTGTCTTGTTTTTCTCGCACTGCACTCCAACAACCACCAACCAACAACGAAACCAACAAATGACAGCCAATCCACCACCAACAATCCTGCGTGTCCTCGTTGCCTCGTTCCACCACAAAAACGGAAACCAGATCGACTACGCCGTCCCCGCATTCGCCGCACCCGAGTCGCCGGTTGCGTCGTCGGCCGGCGTTCCGTTGCCCGACGAACTCGCTGTTCTCGTGAGTTAAAAACCTGTCTTGAAATCGAGTTGTTGTGACAGTCTCCCGCAGCCCTTTCTCTGCATTCCGGATGGCGCACACGCAATTGCCGCCTCGAATGCCGCCCTGGACGAGGATGGGCCTGTCGATCCTGCTGACGGGGAACACTTTGTTTGTACGTATCGCGTCTATCTCGCAAAGTGAGAGCCCTTGGCGTTGTGGATCGATTGAATAAGCGATGCGATGTGGAGTTGTGTTTGGATACCTATGGACTTCAGACATGCACAACTCAATGAGTGGAGCAAAGAATCAGAAACCAATATACGGTTGCAGAAAGAAATGGATGGGACTTGGATATGTACTTGTTTGACAGTGTCTTGGGACTCAGCCAACTTAAACACGAAAGCGTACTAAGTTATCAAACCAATTCATTCAGACTTTACTATTCCAATCACTGGTGGTCGACCCATCTACGGAATATCATGTTTTCGTCAAATTGCTGCATCTGTGAGTTTCGCATTCCATCAAATTTCATCTCATTGACACACACACAAAGGATCTCCTTGTGAAGCCTTCAGATGTAACGCGTACTATGGTTCAAAAAGCTGTCGTTGTTCTGACTTCTGAGCCACTCTTTGGTCCACTTGTTCAGAAATTGAGTCTCGTCACCAAGAGCTACTTTGAGCAAAGGGATTTCACTCAATTGGCTGTGATTGATGCAAGTATCTTCCTGTGTTCCTATAATACCTTTTTCCTTATCGAATCCATTCCATTACAGGAACTATATGCCAACCTCAACACACAATTCCAATCTTCCCCATCAGACCTCACCTTACACACTGGTCTCAACCTCCGCGAAACAGTGACAACATTCAAAGGCTCTCTTCTTCAAATCGTCAAACTTATCCTTCTTGAACGTCGAATCCTCTTTTTTGGAACGAATACTTCGAGATTGGGACAGACACAGTACGGAATCCTCTCTCTTATTCCTGGTCTCTTGCGCAGCTTGTGTGCGAATCTACAGCCTGGAGACGCGACCGCGTCCACGGAAGAGACTTTGTCGATTCTCCAAGGATTCAAGACTGAGATTTTGGGATTTCCTTTGCAAGTGTTCAATGAGGTCTGTTTTCGCATTTTATATGTATACCCCATCAAAACCTCGCAACCTCATTTTTCTCACACAGAATACTTGGTTCTTGCCGTTTATTTCCTTCACCAAATTGATTTGATGACTTCCCCGGATATTCAAGGGTGGATGTTTGGAACAAGCAATAGTATTTTTGCGATGCAGCGTGGAGCTCATATTGATGCGATTGTGAATGTGAGTTTGAGTTCTTTCTAAAGTACGTTTTATAACTGATTTTTGGGGATGTCAAGACGGATACAGGGGCTGTTGAGATTATCAATGGGGATTTGCAAGGAGCCTTGGGATGACTGCTGCGGATCGGGCGTTTATTGAAGGTGGATTTTATTTGTGCGTCCATACACATGGTTGACACCTCCATAGAAATCGTGGATACTGTTGTTGACTCTTGGGAAGATTACAATGAGAGTGAGTCTTTTAGCGTAAATTTGGGAGTTGTATCTAACGTTAAGAATCCAGATGATCTGAACGATGAAATGGGAGATTATGAAGGATCCGACAACTACATCCGCAACAACTTTGAATCATACTTTACTTCATTGGCTGTCACTGCGAAGCATGCATTGGTGATGGACAACGAAGAAGACGCAGCAGCTCTTGCTTTGGATGACGAGTTTGGCTTGGAAGCTGAAAGTAAGCGAAATAATTTTATGCTGTAAGTACCAAGAATCTAAAGGTATGACAGTGATCGACAAAGACCTCCTCGCCGACTTCAACTATGCCTGGATCGATCTGTGGTACCAAACCAAGAACTATCAACTCTGGCGCGAGAACCCACTCCTCAATCCCGGCGACCTGCTCAAATCCCCGGGTCACTTGAAGCATGGAACTCCAACCACAGACCCCGTCGCCGCTGCCCTTCAAAACATCAAAAACACGTTCACACCTATCGGAACAGGCCTAACCCGTGCTCTCAACCAAGCTGAAGCCCGTGTCTCCACCGTCGTTCGAGACCTCACATCCGCCGAACAACAAAAAGCCCTCTCAGAGCAATTCGAAAAAGCCAAGGAAGTCGCTACAGACCTAAGCAAGAAAACCGGCGAAGTCCTCAGCAGCGCTGGAAAAGCCGCTGAAATCGCCGCCCTCAACGCAGGAAAAGCCGCACAAGAAGGATTCGGCGCCGTCGTGGCTGGTTTCAAAGACCCGAACGTGATGCAAGAAAACGCAAACAAGGTGTTTGAGAACGTTGGAGCCGGCGCGCGCAAGATTTGGAGTTCATGGGGTAGTTGGTTTGACCCACTCGCTGAGTTGCAGAAGGAGCAGGAGAGGGAGGAGAGGGAGGCTAGGAGGGCAAGTCAAGTGAAACCTCAGCAGCAGACCCAAATGGATCCTGATGTGGGTGGACATGATTTGGAGGGTGAAGAGCCGTTTGTGCTTGGGGAAGCGGGGCAATCGACGCAAAATCTAAAGTTTCACGAGGATAGTCCTGTTCAGAGTCCTGCTAAGCCTGAAAAGAAGGGGAAGAAGAGGAGGAGGATGCGGAGGAGGTTGGGTACAGCTTTATTTAGAATATGATGTGATTTCTTATATACGTGTAATTGCCCCTGCGAACAATTGTCGTTTCTTGTTTTGTTGTCGTTCCAATGAATAAGAATTGACATCCAATGTTCCACAACAACAAGCCATATGTTCAATAACAAGCATAAAAATCAGATATTAAGAGTGTTGTGCGTTATAAGACTCTAACCGGGTTGAAGACTTATTTCCTTGCATTTCGATTACACCATCATCGTCCATTCTCTTTCCATCCAAGTCGAATTCAATTTGTGGTTCTCACCAACACTTATTCCATCCTGAGAAATCCTCCGAGTCGTCCATGTCCAAGTTTTTGCCCTCGTCGTCATTTCTTTTTCTGCAAGACTTCTAGTTTGGCGTTCATATATGGAAGAGGAGGAGAGTATTATTTTGTAAGTTAGAAGGTTGAGGCACAAATGAACAAACGAACCCCTCAAACATCAGACGTAAATCAGACCTGCAGAAGCTTGGTAACTTCGTCAGAGAGATACCGCTTGAATCCTTCCTTAGACAACCCAGCCCTTTCACGGTTAATTCGCTCCACGTGAGGACTAATGAGGTCACGAGCTCTGCTTCGTGTCAAATGTCCCACGTGTTTGCGCATTCCAGCTCCGTTATTTGCCCAGATGGACGCCTTCCAGTGGTTGGTAGCCGGGAAGTATTGGAGCCCGACATCATCTCTGTTTTGTTGCTGACAGAGAGATCTCCTAATAAAAAGTTAACAAAAGAAAGGGAAGTAAGGCATACTCTCGGATTAGGGTTCTCATAAACTTCCTCACAGGAACAACTTCGGATTGGCTCGTGCAACTGATACGTTACAACCATTGAGTTTCATCCAAACGTACCCATCAGTGAGAGAGAATCTTTTGGATCCACTCCCCACAATGTGTGAATTGAAGAAATCGGCGCCCACAAGGAATCATCCCTCCTTAAACCCCCGCCACCCTAACGCCACATCCCGTCCTTCCACAAATGGATGGTTTCCTGCTTCGACCATCTCCCTTAGCTCCAAGGACAATTCGTCGTTGGCAAGTTTAAGAATAGACGAGCCATGACGGGACTTGTAAAGTTTTCCAGCTTCCACCATCTCCCTCAACTTCAAGGACAATGCGTTAAATTGGATCTGAAAGGAGGTACCACTTTTAATTTTGATATTTGTTATATAATGGGAAAGGAAGGAAGGAAATAAGTTGAGATTTAGACTAGTTTCTTTGCAGGGTCTCCCACCTCAGTTTCAAAATTGTTTAAACAAACATTCAGATCTTGGAATATCACAACTTGTTATTATTTAGACCATATGCCCGGTTAGAGCAGCTATTCCCTTGAAGTTAATCATCCATTGTTCAATCTCTCTATGCTTTTCTGAACTCGGACGCAAAAAAGCAATGGAGAATCTGTCATAGATCTCATTTTTTCAACGTTCAATACAAATTCTGACTCTAACCTGTCTATAAACACGGATATTATGTCGACATATTATGATTTTTTAAGGATTTTTGAATTTTTTAATGATTTTCTTGATTTCTGTAACATAAGTGTAATAACAGCCCGGGTAGCGCAGCGGCAGCGCATCTGCCTTCTAAGCAGGTGGTCGTGGGTTCGATCCCCACCTTGGGTGCTTTTGCTAAATACAAGAAGTTTTTTGATATCTTTTGACTTGCCCATTACTTTTCACAAAACCTGCAAGATAGTCCTATTTGTCTTGAGTTTAGACGACGGTTAATCCTGTTGGAATTGCGATTGATATTCTCTGACTGGAAACAATCCGAAGGAAACAAACAATGACTGATCCCATCTCAGGAAGCGTTTGCACGGTATTTGGCTCAACTCAATGCTTGAACAACAGCTTGTATCAGTGCTGGTACAGCGACTTTAATACCCTTACTTGGAGACTGTGGATTACTCCATGTAGTGGAGTTCCATCCATACAATCGGTGTCTCCAGCAACAACAATACCACTTACTTCTAAGATATCACCTGGACCGACACCATCGACAACATCGACGACCTCTACTACATCTTCGTCAACAACTACATCAACAACAACAACAACAACAACAACAACAACAACAACAACATCAACCACAGTGCAAAGCTCTCAAGATTCAGTTTGTTACAGTGGAACAAATATCAATTTGATTATGACGTAAAATGCCTTGGTCCATCATTGGTTACGTTCTAACTACCTTAAATACAGCTATTTCGCCTCAAATCCAGGAACGGACCCATGGACAACCGCTCTTTGCAACAAACAATGCACAGCCCCACAAGTTAGCTATAGTGCCTTAATTCAAGCTGGAAGTGCGGTTCTTTGTGAATGTTTGATAAGCTTCACTCCAACAAGTCCAACCACTGGATGTTCTCTCTGCGTCACCAATGGTCAAACCAATGGCGCTCTTTGCGGAGTTGCAAATCAGTGGACCGGAACTATTTCTCTGGTTGCAGTTATGCCAATCAATAAAGATGTAAAAACAACCAGTTCGACGACTACAACTTCCACTTCCACGACTTCCACGACTTCTACGACTACTTCCACGACGAGCACAAGTACAACAACGACTACTTCAACAACAACAACAACAACTCAAGCTGCTATTTTCAATGATGGTTCAGTTTGCCTTACTGGTCCTGGATTCCCATCCTCAACAACCGTATATCAAATAGTTGCCACATCAAGTAATAACGGGATCTGGACCGCAAGTCAATGTAACCTTCAATGTACAAACGCACAGTCTCAACCGGGAATCAATTACAGCGCGCTCACTCAATCAGGTCCATTCATCAACTGCATATGTTTGATAAATTTCAAGCCTTCCCAATCAACTGGTTGCACAACGTGTCTGACTTACCCAAACCAGCCGGGTTGGCCTCAAGCAAACTTTGCGAATTGTGGAGTCGTTAGTCTTTTAGGGTCTATTGTCAGTGTTGCCGCTATGCCTGTGATTATTTCACCAATAATAGGAACCGCTTGTTCTGTGATTGGGGCAGGACAATGCGTGGATGGTATCACATACCAGTGCAGTATGGGCAACGGAAATTCGCTGGTTTGGATAAAATGGGCAAACTATTGCGCTCTACCAACAATAAGCATTTCTATTAGTTCCACAGTCACCGTAGTTTCTTCTACTCCAACAACAATATTGAAGAGCCCGTTGGAAGGAACATCGTGTTTGACATTTGGAACAACTAAATGCGCTGATGGCATCACATATCAGTGTGTGTACGTGACGGGAAACAGTCTTTTGTGGAGACTTTGGTTTACTGGAGGCTGTTAATATCTCTTGAATTGTTTGTTGAGTTCGAAAATACATGCACCGGTAAAACATACACTCATGGTTCTCACCTTTCTAAGTCTCTTAAAAACAGTGACTTTCAGAATATTGTATTTTTTCAACTATTGTTAAATGTATTATTCAAATCCGCGTGTATGGGGTTATAGCTCAGTGGTAGAGCGCCTGCTTCGCATGCATGAGGCCCAGGGTTCAATCCCCTGTGACTCCATTTATTGCTTGCCTAAACATAGTTATTGCAATGATTGTGAGGGTAATGGGGTCAACGTTTCCAATCACATAGGGCATTTAAGAATTGGAAACGCTATGCGTAGAGTATTTTCGATGCTTCGCAGTGCAACGTTTTTGTTCCGCTGAGGATGACAACTTTTGCTTCACATCGCAACCAGACATTTTAAATTCACCCAACACACGTGTGCGAAACAAGAAAGTAACTGCAGATGGGGAATACGCTCCGTACAAGCACGTTACGACGGAACACAGTTGGCCTTGAGTCCAGTGCGATGCCTTACTTTCTTTCCCTTCTTCCTTCCTTTCATTCTACGAACAACTAAAACTCTGGTCACGTGCCCATTGGCGGGATTGATCCACCGACCTTTGCACAATAAAGCTCGCGGACATTTGCTCGGAACGAGGAAATGGACGTTTGCGTTATTAGCACCACGCTCTAACCAACTGAGCTAATAGAGGCTAAAAACGTGGAAATTAGTACAACATATAATTTAATACCTGATTGAATACTTTCTTTCTTAATTGACGACACTCATCAATTATTGGTGGAATCTTCAATGAAAGATCTCTTTATTAATGCTTGTTGGCCTCCAACCATCTCTCACAGTCCAGAGCTGCCATGCATCCGGAGCCGGCAGCAGTAATGGCTTGTCTGTACCGTCTATCTTGCACATCCCCGGCAGCAAAGACACCAGGAATATTAGTTTCACTCGTACCAGGGGTCACCAAAACATAACCATCTCTGTCCAGCTTTACACGGGTTCCCTTCAAGAAATCCGTGTTGGGCACGTGACCAATAGCATAAAAGAGACCATTTGCTTGGATGGTAGTAGTTTGTTTAGTTTTCTCGTTGCGCACAACGACACCTTGGAGCAGAGAACCATCGCCGACAGCTTCGACAGCAACAGTATCAAAAATGACTTCCACTTTCGGGTGCGCCAGGAGACGGTCCGCCATGACTTTGGAAGCACGCAGTTTATCTTTTCGCACAAGGACATTTACTTTGGAGGCATACTTTGTGAGGAAAAGAGCTTCTTCGGCGGCAGAATCACCACCACCGACGACAACGAGGGGCTTGTTTCTGAAGATGGGGACGGCACCGTCCATACCGCACAGCAGAGATTCCCTTTTGCCAGTAGGTGGATTCGCCGGGAGGTTCATTCTACGGGCAGTAGCACCGGTAGCAATGATTAGGGAGGAAGTGTAGATGGGAGTTGAAGGTTTCCTTCAGTAAAAAGGGCAAACGGCTGGGAGGAGAGATCAACTGAAGCGATAGTCTCTGTGTGAATTGTAGTTCCGTGGTGTGCCGATTGGGCACGGAAGAGGTCGTCAAGTCAGGGCCAGAGATTCCTTTTGGAAGCCAGGGACTGTATGTTATATACCGTGATTAGAGAGAATGCATGGAGAGAGTGTACTTACAGTTTTCGACATCAGTTGTTGTAGTCAACTGGCCACCAGGAGCCACGCCTCCAGCCATGAAGCCTTCGTAGAGCACCGGATTCAACTTTGCACGAGCAGCATAGATTGCGGCAGTGTGGGCAGCGGGTCCTTTTGAAGCAGAGTTAAAGCCAGTCGCTCAAGCAAGTTCAACGCACCCGAACCAACAATCACCACATCGAACGGCGCCGCCTTTGACCCGTCGCCGCTCTTTGCCAAAGTCGAAGTCGAAGTCGAAGTTGAAGTTGAAAACGCGGCCGCCGAACCACCACCAAACAATCCAACGCCAAGTGACCCAAGTCCAAACGACCACGTCGTCTTTGCCGTCGAAGCTGCCGCCGTGGATGCGACACCGCGCACGTGGCCTGCTTTCTGGTGGAGCAAGGCCATTGTCGACACAGCGGCGATCCGCGAAATCAGTGGTCGCTGCATCTTTTGTTGCTTGTGTCAACTGTAGGGAAGTTTGAAATCAAGAAACTGGATTTATTGACAACTCCTTCAGTCGCTCGTACGCTGATATCACTAATCCTACTGCTGCGATCGAGCTTGTTCGTCGATTATGGCCTTCGGGTAGGACACGGAACTCTTTCTCAATTGCCATTGCCTCCTTCAAACAGTCTATACTAATCACGTCCTGCGATATCTGCATGAACCATCTTTAATAAACGTACATTAAAATAAAAAACGTTCTCACCTTCACACATAGTTGCAAGTTCCTCACTTGATGTGCACATCCAGCAGGAATGAGTATCATTTCTCCAACCCGCTGCTCAATCACAATTGGTTTCACGCCATGCTCTCTTTCAAGGACTTCAAGATCTTTGGCATTCAAGTACAGTGTAAAGTCCATGAGTGGATTAGAGTTAATTTCAGGCTGGTTGAAGACTTTTGCTATCATACGTGTATCATCTTGGTTGAAAATGTGCCAGAGCGCACCAGGTCTCGTGTCATCTTGAACGTATAATAAAGTATTGTACGCTGATGCGCTGTCTTTGTGCAACATCGTTGTTGCCCGGTCCCTCGGCTTGCGGGTCCTATAAACAACGTAGCCCCGTGCAGCTGCATGTACTCTTGTTCAGAAAGGAACGAGAAAAGATTCAAAGGTTCGTCTTTCATCAACACTTGCTTGAATGGTATTGTGGTTCTGAACTCATTCCAATGAATCGGAATCACATCCTCCAGTTTCTTAATGACAGGATAATCCTACTTGAAAAATTGAGTTTATAATAAACATTCCAAAGAAACAACTCACAAATCCCTTGCAATCCTTTCCCGTACCAACCTCTTTCACAAACTTTGAAAACAACATATCCACAATTTCAAACTTGTTTGCTGTTCGCGTTTTAATCGTGTCGTTCACCGTTGCCGCATCTCGTATACTCCATGGATCCCATTTGTTTGTAAACTTGATTCCTTGAACCACAACCACACCCCTCCGTCTCCAAGCCTCCATCAACTCTTCTTCCGTCACAACTCCCGCCTCAAACCTCTCAACTTGACGCGTGCACACAATCTCCCTCTTCTTATCCTCTTCCCCCTCACAAACACTCGTACTGTCCTCACATCCCAACCCATCCACCAAAAACATCCACCCACTAAAATCCTCTTTCAAATGACTCCCACTTTAGCTACACAATCATCCACCTTCTTCCTCCGTACATCCAACCCTCCGCCACCAACGTTGCTCCCATCCCTGTGAATCCACTCCCCAAAACAGTCGCAACAGATCTCAAGCCCACAAGTCATGCACCGCACATGTCCCAGAAACAGAAACGCTTCACACGCGTCGCATTGGATGTAGTGGCCAGGAGAGGGACGTTGACGGGTGTTTAGTGGGTGCGGGAGGATGCGGATTTGTTGGCTGAGGATAGTTTGGAGGGTTGATTTGAGGTTGGAGAGGAGGGATGGGTCAGAGGTTGTTGGAGGGCGGTTAGGTCTGGAGCTGGGTTCGGGTGGAGACTGAGGTGGGTTGTTGGTGTTTGGAGGGAGGAAGCGGCAGTCTTCGAGGCCTGGATTGGATTTGCAGGAGATGCAGAGACATGATGGAGGAGGTGGTGGCGGTGTGTTTGGTTTGAGACGTTTCGATGGTGGACTTTCGCTGTTGGTCTCAGTTGAGGATAACACTGTGGAATCGGACATTTTGAGGATTATTTCGACGAGATTAAGAGCGAGTATTACTTTCTCTCCCAGTTCGTTTTTTAGTTCTTTTGACAAAATTCAGAAGGACAATCACGTCCAGAATGGCATCTAACCTAAAAGGACTCCCACCCCTTCCAACCCTCCAAACACCTCTCATCAATGAACCAGACTCTGTGTCGCAAGATCAAAGCCTCCAACACCATGCAAAAATTACGCACACCGGCTCTATGCCCGTTATCTCTCTCCAACCACAACACCCTCTCCGAAAATCAAAGCGCCAAACCCTGATCAACGCTCAACTCACTAAACTGCATAAATCAAACATTGACTTGAACGAAATCAAACGAAAGGATATAGCCATCTTAAACCACCAGTCTCCACAAGATTCCCCACTACCTTCTCCTGATGTCATCAAAAAACCAGAATGGCTCAAAACTGCTCCGGAAATACAGCCACAAGGAAAATTGCCTCGTGGCGCCTCGTTTGTATTTGCAACGGAGCTATCGGCTTTGGAAACAGAACTCAAAAGCGCGAAATTGGACTTGAAAACGTGGGGCGAAGTTCAAGCGAAAGCATTAGAGTCACTTGTCTGTGCGAACAAGGACTTGAAATCTTATAAACCACCGAAACCGCCGGTTTCTCCGCAAGACGTCACAGGTGTGACTGGAAAACCTGGAACTGGAACTGGAAGAAACACAGCAAGCGGGAAGAAGGCCCCACCTCCACCCAAAAGCGCATCCAAGAGCTTGAAAGCGTCACCGACAAAGAGTGGGAAAGCAGGATCCAAAGGAAACCTGACCAAAAACCTTCCATGATCAAATTGGCGATTGGCAAAGACCCGAGGACTGGAATCGTCATTGGAGAAGAGAATTGCAACCTCTTGGCGGCGAAAGCTGCTGCAGCTGCCGTTTCTGCACCTCCAGTTCTTGATGGTACATTGACGCTTGTCGTTCCAAACACACCTCCGCCACCCCCGCCTCCTAAACCAGAACCTGAACGATGGCCTGAAGCTCTATACGACGTGAACTTTAAAGTCACTCCAATGTACATCAGTGAAACGATATACCGACTCGCTCCAGACGACGAAACACTTGAAAAGTTTCGCGAATCTCCATCAACAAATCCGACTGGGTCGCAAAAGTCATCAAAGAACGTACACAGCATCTCCAAAAAATTGAAGAGCTTGAAAAACGCGTTGCGATAGCTGCGAGGGATATGGAGTGGGTGAATACGCATCGAATGTATGGAAAGTCGAAGAGCATGATGGTGTCGACTGTGTTTTCGGACTATTCGCATGAGAAAGGGTTGAAGATTCCAGTGTTGGGAGCTCCTGAGCGCCAGTCCCCATTTCGGA
The DNA here is from genome assembly GCA_002104985.1 of Rhizoclosmatium globosum. Classification (NCBI taxonomy): domain Eukaryota; kingdom Fungi; phylum Chytridiomycota; class Chytridiomycetes; order Chytridiales; family Chytriomycetaceae; genus Rhizoclosmatium; species Rhizoclosmatium globosum. Next base: position 11,645 of record MCGO01000043.1, on the reverse strand, counting down.
TTTAGGTAATTTCAATAATTTGCACATCCGTGACTCCAACCCATAAATATAGAGTTACTACAAATGGGTGCACCTACATCCGGAATCTTCAATCAAGTCCGTAACGTCATGATCACACGAACAGACAACGGATTACAAGATATCTGGCTCATGAAAAAGAACATTTCTGATAACTTTGAAGTTCCGGGAATACTGGAAGTAGAAGCTGCAGAACAACTTGCTCATTCTCTTGGGTCTACGCCCGTTGGTGCCTTGGAACCCAAGAAAGTCGTGATACAGAAACCAAAGAATTCCATGCATCCATTCCACGAACGAGATATGGAGTTACTCAAGAAGATGCGATCGCGTGTGAATTATTTGAGAAACCCGCGGTTTCCTTATCAGGTCCCCAATGAGTGTATTGGAATTTTGAGGGATGATGTGATACAAATTGAAGGTGGTGAGCATAAACTATCGCCTGAAGAGCTCGCTTCAAAAGCACTTCGTTCCATTGGTGGCGGAATCGTTGCACTTCCATCTTCGATCCATTTCGCGGATTATCAGCCGAATCAAACTTACTCCAAGACTTTGATTATCAAAAACCGAAGTCCTTATTCAGCACGGTTTCGACTGAGTATTCCACCGCCTTTTGAATACTCTCCGTTCTTTAGTGTCACAATGATTTCCACACCATCGGATGGCGATGGTCTTGTCGCTCCGGGTATGGGATGTCAATATCGAGTCGATTTTACTCCAAATACGCTTGCAAACTTTCAACAAGTTCTGGTCGTTTACACTGAGCTGGGAACAAACTTGCCGGGAATATCATTTGAGCCATTTTCTGTCCAGCTCTCAGGGACTCGGGCTGCACCTGAATTAACAATGCCTGATGTTCTCCACTGTGGTCCTTGCAGGGATGGATTTGTGGCGATTCGAAAATGGAAATTTAAGAATGTTGGAGGATCTGGACGGTTTATGATTTTGGGGGCGAATGATGAAACAGACGTTGCTCAGATATTCGCGGATATTGGTTCATATAACACAGAGGCTGAGTATCAAGCTGCTATTGCAGGTAAAGCGATAATTGTCGTTTCAATAGTGACTCTTAAAAACAATTACTAGATAAAACGAACGAGTCATCCCGCGCCAGAACATTCAGCCAAGATGCATTTGAAATATTTCCCTCTTATTTCTCGCTTCTGACTGGAGAGTATGAAGAAATCACAGTGAAGTTCTTCCCTGAACCAATGGAACAAGACGACACATCCACCAAAAAAGTCGAAACCATCCTACGCATTGCTTGTGACAACTGTCAAGTACTAGAACTTCCTGTTCGAGCCAACGTACAAAAGCCCTCGGTCTCAATCACTGCCTGTAACCCAGTCCACATGCAGGCGTTGGATGAACAAGCTTGGGACGTTGAAGGAGTGAAATTCCAATTTGGGAATCAAAACTTACAAGCAACAACGTCATTGCAATTAACGTTGAAGAACCAAAGCCGCTTGAAGCTTCCGTTTATTTGGGTACCCGTTGATAACCCTGGATTCCATTCTGAAGCAAAGAGAAACTACACTGTTTCGACAATATCTGGCAATGGCACTGTTAGTGATTCACTGAAGTTCACCCCAGCCAGTGGAGCTTTCACGCCAAACGGAGAAATCACTTTCCAGGTTTCATTCACTCCAACGCGGCAAAGAAGTATGACATCATTGGAAGGTTATTGCTGTTGGAGGAAGGTGATCACGTTCAAGTTAATGAAGACGGAACACTTGTCCCCATAGTCAAAATCCGGACGAGTTTTCGAACAAGAGTGCGTATTGGAGATATTTTGTACAGGAACTGGGCTAGAGTACAATGTCCAAGTGAAGCCAGAGCTCATTTTGGTTCCATCGCCTATTCATGCGGGTCATTCCAAAAACACTGAAATTCGAATCGTCAATAATAGCATTGCCCCTGTGTCTTATGAGTGGAGTATCGAAGGAATTGATCCTGAAGTAGCCAACATTGCAATCTCAGTTCCAGAAGCGTCCAAAGTTGACCCCAACGAAGATCTTAAGTTTTTGGTCTCGATCATTGGAGTTTTTCCAGGTAAGTCGAGTTATGTCGTGTTGCACTTATTAACAACAAAGCCGAAGGAACAATTGATGGAAGCTTGATTTGTAAGACGGCTGGACAGACGGGGCCACTTATCAAAGTTCCAATCCGCGGTACTGTTGACTTGAAACCAGGTGACTTGGATTTCTCCGTTCCAATTGTCGACTTTGGCCTTTTAGCACTTGGAACATCTGCAAACGCAACTGTCCCTCTCATCAACAAGTCTACGTTACCATTATACTACAAACTTGTCGCACATTCAACACAACCTGAAGGCGCGAACGAGAAAATGCCGCAAGGAAAGGGTATTCTTGCCGACCCTTGGCATCTCAACATTTCATCCTCAGAAGGAATGTTAGACCCTGGCGAAAAAATTGACATTCATTTCACCTTCATTCCGATTTGGTATCAAAGTTTCCGAGGCAGATTGAGTTGCGCGATTGCGCAGTCTAGCGAGTCTTCGAAGGCGATTCTTGTTACTGGGTTGGATATGTGTGCGGAAGTACAGACTCCATATGCTATTATCCAACACTCTGAAAATGCTGTTGCGTGTTACGTTAATGAGCCGTTTATGTGGAAAGTTACGATAGAGAATAAGAGGATGCTGCAAACTAAGTTTGTTTGGAAACAACCTCAAGATGAAACAGAAGTCAAAGTCCACTTTGAACCATCCAGTGCTGATTTGGGTCCTGGTGAAAAAATTGACGTCAATATTACTCTAACTTACAGTGAGATTGGATTGGATCAGTTCTCTGAATTTCACTGCGCTGTTGAAGGAATGATAGAAAACGGAGGAATTATGAAGGCGAAAATCAAAACTGATGTCCTTGGCCTTTCCATCAACTTGAAGTTTCCAAAAGATGACGAAAAAATATTGAATTTTGGAAATGAGTGTCCAATTTTCGAGAGCAGGACACGCTCATTTGTAATTGAAAACCTATCAGCCATTGCTTCATCGTATCGTCTTTGGGTTGAAACTTTTACTGCTGTTGGTGTTGACAAACTCGAGCTGGAAAATGAGAAAACCAGTGTGAAAAAGCGTAAGTCTGAGACTTTATAGTTCGCAAATTCACAATACTTTTTGATAGGGCTAGATGCGGGGAATTATATTCTGAAACCAACGGAGAAACCGAAGCTTGGGTTTTCATCAGAAACTGGTAAAAAATGGTTGGATAATGTGACGGAAGTCCGAAAGACTATTCAGAGAATGAATCAAGTTTTACAAGAAGGACGCGGCGCTGCTTTCCATCCAAGCCCAAGTTTTGGCACACTTCCTCCATTTGGTCGAGTAAAAATCACTATAACCAGCTACAATAACTTAGTAGGTCTTTACAACGACAAATTGGTGTGCGAAGTGGGACCGTGGCTTCGCGAAACTATTCCGATAACTCTCGGTGTTGATGGCATTCCTGTTAAGTTCTCAGGGGCACAACTTGTGTTGTCGAAGAGCCACAGCAAAATCGAGCGTATCAACTTTGGAACACAAATTGCGCAACACGGAATTCGAATGCCATTGCCACCGTTTGGATCAGAATTTTACAATAACGGTCGAAAGTCAGTGTTTGCACGTTTCATGAGCCATGGACATGGTACTTCAGAAATTGATGGAACGGCGATGTCAAATGTTAATGCAGAGCCAGCAACAATCAACAAGAAGGAATTCCAAGTTGAGAATCAATCGCCTCGCACTATTTGTCTTCGATGGAATGTATTTGTCAAGAGACAATCATTAACGTCCGTAGTGGCTCAAAAGAATGCTGGAACGACACCAAGTACTTCAGAAGTAGATCAATTGCTGCTTGACGAGCTTGTAAATAATGATCCCATGACTTCGGCAGTTGTTGTTCAACCTAGTCCCATGTTTATTCCTGCATTTAAGACTCTACCTGCGCGTATATCATTCTGCGCAAAAGACACTGGATTTTATAAAGCCTTATTAGTGGCAGATGTTGGATATGTGCAACCAGATGGATCCATCTCATTCTCGCCGATGGGTGCATCAGACGACGACAGTTTCTATGACAATAGCAGCTTCGAACGTAATTTGCTCGCTCCATTGAAGAAGCTAGAGGCAGAAAACGAGCACTTTCCAGAGGGATTGACTTTGCCGCGAATACGAAAGGTGCGATTATTGGTTCAAGGCAAAGCAATTGAACCAAAGTTGGTGTTTGATGATGTGATCGCGAAGGAAGATGGCGTTGAACAAAAAGAGTCTGCTGTTTGGTTCAAAAAAGTGCGAGATGAAGAAATCTTGGAACTTGACAGACAGAGAAAGCAAAAACTACAAGAGTTGGAAGTACAAAGGATACAATATGAGAAGGATGTCTCGGAGAAAACTAAGAATGCAATCTTGGCTCAACACAAAAACTCTGCCAGTGTCTTTATAATATCTGACACTAGAAATCCTGCCTTGAACGACAAATACTTCCAAATAGTCCACGAAGAATTCCATCAGAAGAAATCTCTTCAAGTAATACTCAATTTTCACAGTTCGATGAAATACCATCAACTAGCATAACTCTCAAGAATACCACAGAAACACTTGCTCTTTTAGTATTAACGTGTCGCCTTGTGAAGCATTTAAAGTGGCAAAGGTCGAGAAGCCACAAACTCCCACTCCGAGAGCTCAAAAGCCTGTTTCTTCAAATACAAATCGTGCTGTGACGAGCATTAAAACTCCAGCAGAGGGTCTTGGACGTGCATCGCAATCACAATCGCAATCGCGTCGGACTTCACGAACATCAAGAGTCTCGAAGGATACAGAACATAAGCTCCCATTCACCGCACCTACAACTGCTGCACTTTCGGCAGCAAGTCCTTCCAAAGAATCTGTGATATCTTTGAGAAACTCTTCTTCAAAGAAATCAAAGACACCTGCTTTGGGCGATGAAGTGGATGATATTCCAGCTGGCACTGTGTATGAACTGAATCCAGGGGAAACTGTTCGCATCGATATTGAGTGTCTGGATAGAGAAATTCTCAAGACAACGACAGTTGAGGATAATGTATCCACCAACCCATCTTACATTCAGTCACGGGCTTCTAGACCGACTGACGACTTTTGGACGCGAGTTCATCAGACAATGCCGCAAAATCCGCCATTTTCTTATTCAATGAGTCCGAGTCCGGAAGACAGAATGAAGAATATGCAAAAGGACACTTGAAAGTGGTGTTCACGAATGGATCAGTTCAAACCATTCCAATTCTATGCGAAGATTAAATATGATTTGAACAATAAACTTACTTTATTCACTTCCTTATTGGTTTCAGTTCCATCACAATGTGGTCTAAATCGTCGATAAACTCAGCATCAAGTGAGTCACGCGGAATATCACGACATTCCAGTCCCGCCCACGATGCCATTCGATAAAATCCCTCTTCTCCCAATCCACGTCGTTTATAGACCATATAAATGATAGTGTCTGGATGACAGAAAGCCTTGATGGTTTTAGCCAAGTTTTTGTGCTCATGTGCAAGATACAAGATTTCCGAAGCAACAATAATGTCAAACTTGCTTGTTTCGCTTGTTGTCATGCCTTTTAGCCTGTTTGAAACGCGATCTTGAGCATCAATGTTCCCCCTGCAACCAAAACTATTAGTTTCAATTCAGTCATCCCCAATCTAAGTGTATTATACCATGTCAATTCTTTGACAGCCCACATAGAATCCAAATCTTGCCCTTCCCTCCACTTGCTGGATTGCTTCCATTCCTCAAGATTCAATTGAACGCCTTCATCCAATCGTTTCAACACTTCCATGTCAATATCCGTTCCAATTACGCATTTAGCTCCGAAAGCATAGGCTACCAACGGTAAGAGGCCAGAGGTTCCAGACCCCAACTCTAGAACAGTCTTGTTTTCAAAAGGATGCGGCTGTTTCACCTTTCTCAGTATCTTTGTCTCTGGTGCCAAACCTTGGATATATTTCGCCAGGAGATAGGATGCATCCTTTGCGATGGTTGTTGAGTTAAAGGGTTGTGGGAACGATGCTCACTCACCCAAACCGCCGTCCAGTGTTCTGATCGAGATTAATGTCAACGTCTTTCAAATCAGGAGCCTTGATTAGGACTGTGATGGAGGGTCAGCTTTCCTTTCATTCTGCGTTCATGTTAACCTTTGTGGTCATTGAAGAAGTAGGTCCGTCTTATGATGCTCTGCTGAAGCATGCACGTTCTTGAACCGCCTACAGTCTATTAAGATACAGAGAAAGCTCGATGCACTTGCTATCATACCATGGCACTACTTCGTTTGCTGTCATCAAAAGATTCAAAACAAACCAAAAACAAACCGTCCAAGACCAAATGTTCCTGTGGCTTCTCAAACAAGTCGGACTTCTCTTTGCAATTCTCTTCTTCATGAACGTCTTCCTTCCCAAACTCATAAGTTCTTCAACCCACCCAAACTCGGATCAACAGTGGCTCCGCTCAAGGGCCTCAAGTTCATCAAGGGCGAGGCTTGTGATGTGCCAAACACGAAGGAAGGCAAAGTGACGGTTCTCGAGTTATGGGTAAGGGCGTTTGTGAAGTTAGAGAGGTTGGTTGTTGTTCACATGTTTGCATAGGCAACCTGGTGTCCTCCCTGCGTCAAGTCCATCCCTCATCTCACAGAAATCGCTCACAAATTTGGATCTGATGTTACATTTGTTGGAGTCACGCAGGAATCAGATGAGGCAAAAGTACGAGCGTTTGTGGAGAACATGGGAGCACAGATGGATTACACTGTCGCTATTGATTTATTGGGAGACTCACGTATGGTTGCCAAGGATTCAGGAGGAATGGGAATTCCACACGCGATTGTGATTAATGGGAAGGGTGTCATGGTCTGGGCAGGACATCCAATGAGTGGTGACTTTGAGAACGCGATTCGTGAAGCATGAAGGCGGAATGAAGCCGCTAAATAAAGTGCATGCGCATCTTTAGAGTCTACTGTAGGTTTCCTATCAATTTAATCATACGCCATTTGAGTTTATTTGCATTCAAGCACTTAAAAGGTTTGAGAAACGCGAGCCCCTCCACCTTGTCGAGAAATACGCCACTCATCTGGCTTCTCATACCGATTGTACAAGGGCTCAATCTTCTCTTGACGTTTACGTTTCGAGATTTTGTTTGGATCAGTAGCTGTAAACAAGTCAGTACTTCAAAACAAAAGCAAACAAAAAAAAGGAAGCACGTACTCTTGAAGAACGCTGGCGCTGCTTCAACAAGCCATTTCGGTTCAATTGCTATACATTCACGCATATACTCCTTCGTTGTCAAGACCAACTCATGATAAATAACCCATTCAGGCTGTTTGTTGAACAATGCACTTGACGGGTGAATATAAACTGGAGTTCCCTCAACAAGAGTTTTATAACCTTCTTGAGGGTCCTTTTTGGCAACATTCTTGAAGAATCCACCACAAATGGCTCGACGAACTTTGTTGTAGTTTTTACCGCAAGAAACGATATCCTGATGATATCGATCCATGATTCCCAACATCTGTTTACGTACATCCTGTGCTCGTTTCATTGACCGCGCCTGAATAAAGTTCTCATAACACCATGCACTGGAAAACTTGGACGCTTTCCACCCGTTGTACACAGTTAATAACGTCAAATGATCACCTTCAGCTTGATGGAATTTAGCTTTCTTTTGATCAGCCAGTGCTTGCTTTTCCTTGGGTCGATAGAAAATGTTCTGGGCAGAGAGCATCGCAACAATAGTCAGGATCTCATCTGAACAGCCCAAATCGACTGAGAGAATCAACATTTTCGAGAGATTCGGCTCCAGTGGGAATTCAGCCATTTTACGTCCCAGACGTGTCAAAAGACCTTCTTGGTCCAATGCACCCAACTGATACAACGTCTCCATCGCAGTGATCAAAGTATTGACAGGAGGTGGGTCCATGAACCCAAAGTTCAACAAGTCATTGATTCCCATCGCTTTGAGTGTCAACACAGTGTTTGTCAAATTCTGACGCTGAATCTCAGGAACAGTATTCGGAAGCATTTCGTTACGATAGGCGGACTCAGTGTACAATCGATAACACTTTCCAGGACCCGTTCGTCCGGCACGACCAGCCCTCTGACGTGCTTGCGCCTGAGAAATAGGAATCACGACCAAGTTATCCATCGCAAGTTTCGCGTCATATGCACTCTGCTTTACAAATCCAGGATCAATCACGTAATAAATTCCGTCAATGGTGATGGAGGTTTCGGCAACGTTCGTGCCAACACGCATTTTCTCGAGCCTGGAGGAGTTGGCTCAAAGATTTTTGATTGTTGTTCGGCTGGGAGGAAGGAATATACTGGAAGAATTAGGAGTTCTGGAACCATTGGACCGAGTGCTTTCATTCGTTCATACAAGATCTCGGCAGCGGTTTCGATTTCTTCAGCTCCTGTGAGGAAGACAAGGATATCGCCAGGTGGCTCAGATAAATGGATTTGCATGATGGTGATTAAGGCGCTGTCCATATAGTCTGATTCTGGCTCCTTGGCATATAGAGTCTCGACAGGATATGTTCGACCAGGAATTGTGAAGATTGGACAGTCTAAAACAATGACAGTAGCACTACAAATACATAACAATTTAACTCACTGAAGAAATAGCTCGAGAATTTCTCAGCATCAAGCGTGGCAGACGTAACAATCAACTTGAAATCTGGTCGCTTCTTCACAGTATCCTTCAGCAACCCAAACAACACATCCGTAGCAATAGTACGTTCGTGAGCCTCATCAAGGACAATAATAGCATATCGCTTCAACTCAGGATCAATCAGAATCTCACGAAGTAACATTCCGTCAGTCATATACTTGAGTTTCGTCTCTGGACTAGTGCAATCTTCGAAACGAATCGTGTATCCAACCTCCTGACCTAACCGACAACCAACTTCTTCTGCAACACGTTTTGCAACGGACATGGCAGCAACACGACGTGGTTGAGTACATCCCAGCATTCCACGACTCAAGAACCCTTCTTCAGCGAGATATTGGGCCATTTGGGTAGTCTATGTATCCAACGTCAGTAAAGGAATAAAATTTCAAACTTAACAAACCTTTCCAGACCCCGTATCACCAACTACAACCAAAACTTGATTCCCATCAACAGCACGAACAAGCTCATCACGAAGTTTAAAAATCGGCAAACTCTCTCGCTGCTCTTTGATAGACAAGGACGTGATGCGTCCATAAGAAGTAGCGTTATTGAAGGTTGCCTTTTTCCACTCTGAAACGTTTTCGGTCTGTCCAGATCCACGAACGTCTTGTGCAAACTGCTTGTCCCCCTTTTCAGCCAACGGATCCGCCCATGCACGGTTCAAATCGCGGGGTACAGAGTCTGCCTCTGCTGAAGCCTGTTGCTGTCGGATTTCACGTCGTTCTTTTGCGAGTGAAGCTCCCTGCAACGCGGCGCGGTTCAACGATCCGTCAGGGTTCTTGATGACTTTGATGGGACTCAACAGAATCGAGTTTTTAGTCTGTCCCTTCAAAAAGATGGGCTCCTCTTCCACGATTTCAATGTCCAGTTCTTCCTCCTTTTCTTCATAGTTCAAGAGTCCTTGGTCTTCGTCAATGTTGGGGTAGTCTTTTGGGTTTAGGACACCGGAGGCGATGAGTTGCTTGATTTCCCAGCGTTCTGGAGAGGAAATACGTTTAACGGCGGCTGAATGGGTGTCAACGTCGTCGACGACGGGAATCTCGGAGAAGGATGTGATGACAGGACGGTCTGGATTTCTGACAGAGTCTTGCATCATTTCTTCGCGACTCTTTACGCGCAAGTTGGGTGACAAGTCTCGTCCAGTTGCTTGGTCAACGTCCTTCATTGAAAGCCCAATACGGTTCCCCGCAATAGACATGACTTTGACTTTGACGCGTTGGTTTCGTTGGACAACGTCATTGGGGTTTTGGATTCGAGTGGGACCAGCGACGAGTGATCCAATGTGAACCATTCCTTCGACTCTTCCACGAATCCCTTCTAGAGCAACGAACGCACCAAAGTCACGAATGTTTGAGATTTTTCCGTCATAGATTTTGTAGAGAACTGGCGCGTCGTCGATGGTATAGCTGCTGGAGTTGTTGGATTTACCGTATCGACGGTCATCTCTGTCGTCCCTTCCACGGTCATCCCTTCGGTCACGTCCACCGTCTCTATCCCGATCACGTCTATCATAATCGCGGTCCCGGTCCCGGTCCCTCCCAAAATCGTCTCGTTCCCTCCTCTCACTTCGCCCACCACCTTCCTTCTCCTCCTCCTCATCAGCAAGCCTCCTCCGCTTCCTCATAATCTCTTCAAGTTCATCCATAGCCTGTCCCGCAACTTCACTATCCTTCTTACTCGCGCGACTCGCCTCTTCCTCTTCAGCCAGCTTCCTCGCCCTCTCACGGTCGTCCCTCGCCGCAAGACCAGGGAACTTTGCAGCGTTGATTCGTCGCTGTTCCGCAGATTCAGGATCCTCCCACTCATTTGCCGCGCTGCTCGTTGAGGCAAGTTGCGCAGTCGCCAGTGCCGCCTCCGTCTTCCCCTTTTTCTTGCCCTTCTTTGATCCGAGGCCCCAGTCGCTCCAGTCCTTTGGCCGCATTTGAAGAATGATCCGGTCGAGTGTTTCGACAAACGACGCGGGGAACTCGGCGCCGACGCCAGACAGCTTTTGGGTGAAGACGGCGAGGTTGGCGGACTTTGCGTGGAGGGCAATGATGAATTCTGCGAGTGTTTTGTCAGAGATTCCAGTGTGGTTGACGAGTTCAGAGGCGATGCGGTTGACGAGGTTGAGGTAGTCGAGTTTGGCGAGTGGGTTCGAGTCGAGCACGGATGTCATTTTTGGCAACAAACTAAAGAAAAGTTAAACTGGAAGAGGATTTTATTCTTTAGCTGCGAATACAATGCGCGCTTTTGATTGTCTAACAAACTCAAATAGAGAGGAGGGGGAGGGGGACATCATTCTCGCTTCGTTTGGAAACGGAAGATTGGTAGGTAGGTAGAGAAATATACAACCAGCATAAGCCAGGATACTTTAAAAAAGAAATAACAAGGGGAAGAGGTAGAGGGATATAACAACAAGGGCAAGTCTAAGTATATGTGGAAGGAAAAAAACGAGGTTGGGATTAGGGAAGGAAACACCATTGGTAAGGACCCAACAAAAAACACAACTCCGAAAGCTCACTAAATGAGTATTCGAGTGTGAATATGAGGTGAGAAGGAGTCAAAAAACAGTAGTCAAAAGGTGGCGTTTCCAATCCCCTCATACCCAACAAACAACCAGGCACCACCAAAAAACAACAACATGAAGAACAATAAGAGACTGGATACTAGAGATATAGATGGGTGGGGTGGAAAAAAAACTTGAGGAGATAACACAAAAGGAAAGAAGTGATTGGCAAGAAAGAGGTACTTTGCAAAACGAAGAGAGTGGAGAGAAGAGAATGTGAGTGTGGTAAAGTCGACAGAGGGTGAATTCAGGAGGAAAGTTTAACTATAATCAGGGAGGCCTTGGTATATTCATATCATCACCAGCGAGCGAATGGCGAGGCAGGAGAAATAGGCTGCTCTTGCTGCTGTTGTTGTCCATAGTTATTATACGAGTTGCGTTTCTGGAAGTCCG